>VXAK01012591.1:187412-271743 GCA_013399435.1 Arenaria interpres
AAAAAAAGGAGTGATTGCACAGAGCTGTCTTGAAAAAAACAATAATGAACAGGCCAAGCCAACAAAGGAGACCTCATGGTTGGTGTTTACTACAGACGGCCTGATCAAGAATCAAGAGAAGGGTGTTGATGAAGAGTCCTTCAACTACCAACCTGCTCTAGTGGGGGTGTCCCTGCCCACGGCAGGGGGGTTGGAACTCGATGATCTCTAAGGTCCCTTCCAACTCTAACCATTCTATGATTCTACAGGATGCAACATGACCAAAGGCTCTGATCCTGCTGCGGTGCTTCCCTGACATCTGCAAAAGCAGCCACAAAGCTGTAAACAGCCCAGGAGACTTTTGGAGTGCGTTAAGGATAATTTTTTAATCCAGGTGATAGACAGTCCAACCAGAGAAATGTTACTGAACCTGTTGCTCACCAACACAGATGGACTTGGGAATACTGGCAGATGAAAAGCTGGACATGAGCGCTCACAGCCCAGAAAGCCAACCGCATCCTGGGCTGCATCCCCAGCAGGGTGGCCAGCAGGGCGAGGGAGGTGATTCTCCCCCTCTACTCTTCTCTGGTGAGACCCTACCTGGAACACTCAGTCCAGCTCTGGGGCCCCCAACAGAAGAAGGAGACGGATCTGTTGGAGCGGATCCAGAGGAGGGCCATGAAGATGACCAGAGGGCTAGAGTACCTCTGCTATGACAGGCTGAGAGAGCTGGGATTGTCCAGCCTGGAGAAGATAAGGCTCCAGGGAGACCTTATTGAGGCTTTTTAATATATAAAGAGGGCTTATAAGAAAGATTGAGAAAGACTTTTTACCAGGGCCTGTAGTGACAGAACAAAGGGCAGCAGTTTTAAACCAAAAGAGAGTATGCTTAGATTGGACATAAGGAAGAAATTCTTTATGATGAGGATGGGGAGACACTGGCACAGGTTGCCCAGAGAAGCTGTGGCTGCCCCAGCATTGGAAGTGTTTAAGGTCAAGTGGATGCGGCTTTGAGGAAAGATGTCTAACCCCCTGCCCATGGCAGGGGGGTTGGACTAGATGATCTTTAAAAGGTCCCTTCTGATCTAAACCCTTCTGTGATTCTATGATTTATCAGAAAATAATGTTTTAGAATTTTCAAAAGAATTTTCAAACATACCGCAGAAGCAAAACCTTACAAGCTACTGTGTTTGCTTTCCATCTCTCTGGAGAGAGAGTTAGAGACAAAATTTGAGTTTTAGAGTTCTAGAAGGCAAAGTCTTCATGGGTTAATTGTACAAGACAGAGCTACCCTGATGCTATCTACTGAGTGCAAATTCAATATGAAGGAAAGTAGGATACCTTTTGTTTTAGGAATTTCTGTGAAAAACATGAATAATGCTGAATTCTCTAAAATGAGTCATTACACGAGAAGTAACGCACAGGAAAGAAAATATGTTTTCTTAAAGCAATATTAATATTCACATTCTAAAGGGCACTTGCGTGTTCAGACTGAAAAAGAACTAATTTATGCATTCAGAGTCCAAACAGAATAAAAACAGTACGTATTTCCTTTGCCTTGCAAATAACTATTCAGCAGGATCAGGACCTGGGGGCCATGAATATAATTTACTACCAAGAGGCTACAGATTAAGTAAACAGCAAGGAAGTAAATTTTGTGCTAACAGCCACGTGGCGTGATCTATGCATGACTGAGGGTACACAAGAGAGTGCCTTGAAGATACAGTCAATTCTCCTGCCACAGAGTCAGTTCTTCTGCTGCTCGTTCAGGTTCCCTCTTCGATTTCTTCTTCTCCTTGTCCTGCATTTGGGAGAGACTTAATCACCATGCAGAGATACCTGCGGCCAAATAAGGACTGACATCCCCAGGCGGGAATTAGGTCGCAGACTATAACTCTGCAAACTACTTTTAAAACCCTCGTGTTCGTGCCAGGGGTGAGACCGTGGACAGAGTGACATTTGAATTGTGTCGGAAAGCTCTGACAAAAAGTGTGCCAGGGAGAAGCTGTTGCCGCAGTGATTTGTGCTGCAGGGCGATGGACAGCAGTGCCAGCGCCAGAACAACAATTCTTAATGGATGAACTGATGTGTCCCGCTCTGAAATCTAAAAAGCCAAACCAGGAGAAATCTTTTAGCTGCTTTGCTTTTCTATTTTAATGGCTTTTTTTTTCTCTTTTTTTGTGACAATGTGCATATTTTTGCAGAGAGGGAGCAGGATTCAGACTAGTTATTTTGAGAAACCCTTTGAAATCAAACTAAAGTAGCCTTTAAGCAATAGTACTGTGCCAAAAGTTGTACTTTAAACCACTTGGTGTTTGCACAATGTATTTGTCTGTAGCACTTGCATGCCTAAACTGATATTATTATCTCAAAACTTCATAGAGTTTAACATGTTTACCCTCACAGCATTCACATGTGGCAGAAAGGGCTGTTTTTTCCACTTCCAAAAGAGAGGGAGAGACACGGAGCCTGTGTCTGTTCTGTCCCTGAATGGGAACAGGGCACTGCCCCATAATCGCCCACGCTGTCGGGGCACACTCCCCTGGGGCAGTTTACCCCGATCCGGCCATCCTCCTGGCCAGTGCCAGCTCAACAGACTGATACAGACTTTTTTATTTAGTAATATGGATGTAGTCCAAAAGGTTATTCCTATCCACCCCCTAGAGTGGGGTTTAAGATGCCTGAGCACACCCAGACCACTTTCTCAGCAGGGTCAGTGGGTTTGAAAGCTTATATATGAAATCTAAGGCTGCCATGCCCCCAAGAATCCTCCTCCAAAGGCTCCTTTTGGTGTTTATTTTTGAGGCCAATAAGTATTTCAAACATAGAGCTGATTACTAGTTATCTTGTTATTGCAATGCGTCCCGGGGCATCCATCACTTTGAGCTTGTTTCTTTGCATGTGAACAAGAGAGACGGGGAAGACGCAGGATGTCTTTCTTTCTGACCTGGAAGGAACCTGGTCACACTGAGGACTCCCGAATCACCCACCCCACCTTGAGCCCATGGAGATCCAGGCACACTGCACTCTGGCTGCACAGGGGGAGCATGAGTCATGGTCCCCAAAGCTGAGGGAGGCAATGGAGCCAGCCGGCTGTACCGTGTGCTTGGGCACAGTGCTCCTTCGTCCCCTTATTTGCAATAACCATTTCTACCTAACCACAGGATAAAGAAATGGATATTCAAATTCTGGATACTGCTGTTCAGTTGCTATCCAGCCTGAGTTTAAACTGCTGCTTTATAGCTCTCCTTATCAAGTTTTAATTGCTGCCTTTTTGTTCCCCTCCATCGCCGGTACGATGCGTTTGGCTGCATCCACTTCTGTGCGCAGTAGGTGAAAGCCTGGCTGTATGTAGGTGGATTTTTATCTTTGGATGTCATACCTCTGCTGCTTCAGATTTCCACGCATCTGCACCATAAGGATAAATAAATCTATTCAATGATGATGACCATCACTGGTCACGCTGTTACAGCAGCCTGGGTTATGCTCTGTGTAGGTCTCTGCACAGACATGGATAGGATGGAGGGATAAAGCCATTGCACAGATACTGTATGGCAGGGGTTACCTAGGGAAGCACCAGAGGAGATCAAGGCATACCAGAATATGTTTTTCAAAAGAGTCAATAGGTCCCAGCAAACCAACCCATTCACTTGTACTCTTTCCCAGAGGGACCACGGCGCTCCTTGGTAGACAACGCCAGAGGCCAGATTCCAGTACTTATATTTCTTTTTAACAACTTACTGCATGAAGCATTGACTTGAGGAAAAAAACAACCAAACAATTAATCTTACCCAGAATTAACTAGGAAAGTATTCCCTTTCCGTGGGCAGGGAAATTACAAGACAAAGTGATCTGAGACCACAATGTAAATCAATGACAGAGTAAGTCAAGAGCTCAAGACTTTCAGACCTGCTTGCTCTAACCACAAAAACATCCTTGCAGGACTCTGGAGGGGCAGCAGCCTCTGGTTCCTGTTACACAATGCTGGTAAACAGGCCAGAATATTTTTCCACAGATAAAGAGACCTGTCCCTTACCCACTCTGCACTGCTACATTTTTTGAGCTTACAGAAGGGCACTGCAATTCCTCCAGCAGAACACACTCAGTCTTCCCAGCACATCAGAGACAGTCTAATGAGCACCTACCACTGAGATACTCTGTCTGCTTCTACTTTTTCCACCATATGGCTCAGCTTCTGCCTTTCCCTCCTCCTCTTTCGAGCCGTGAGCTGTCTCCTCTGCCACTCTCCCTGCGGTGGCAGCAGGAGCCCCTGCTCCAGGGGCTGTGCCGGCAGCGTGCACAGCGGCGTACCGAAATATAGGGCCAACCAATCCTTCCTGACTCATTAACAGCCAGTGGGCATTTGCAGTGGTCCTTCACCACGTTAGAGGCACACCGTTATGTCATTTGCCTAGCCAGAGGCTGTCACACAACAGGAAAAGCAACCAAGGAATAAAATACACCTGTGCCTGCCTCCCGCCGGCATCCAAGGGGTTGTAACCTACAGACCAGCTTTAGATGAACCTATAACAGAATATAAATATCAAGTACAGCCCCCTCTGGGATGTCTCTGGCACACCAGGCTGCTGCAGTTCTGGAGAGCGGTACATCCATCTGTGTGACCAGGGAAATCTGTAGCACAACACCTCGTGCAGGAGAACACCTTGGACAAAGACACACAAGTGGAGTGGGCTGAGAGCGGACATGAATCTTAGAATCATCTAGGTTGGAAGGGACCTTCAAGATCATCTAGTCCAACCATCAACCCAACTCTGACAAAAAAAAATCCATCACTAAACCATGTCCCCCAGCACCATGAGGTAAGGAAAGAAGCTCAGCCACAGGTGGTAACCTATTAAATAACCATCTCCTGATCACATTTAACAGCATACTCCAAAGAAAAGGATATCCAGGCCAGAGAGAAGTTGTAGACCTTCAGCTAAACGCACAGACAGCAGCTACATCAGTTATTTTGGTTTTTTTCTCTCCCCCTTGCCCCGACTTTGTTTTTTGCCCATGCTCTTGTGCAAACAGTTGCCTTTTCGCACTAAATTTTTGAACATACACAGCCATAAATGCACCAGCAAATTTCTTGAGTTAAATCAGCTCAGGTAGGGGCAGGATTAAAGGACAGACTGTTCAGAAGCATCTCTCTGTGGGGAACTGCTCCTGCCTGCAGGCACCACTCCTCACTCCCATTCTTTTGTAAAGTAAATGCCCCAACACAGCAGAGAAATGGTCTCTCCCCAAAATGTTCCCATAATGCTGTTTCTAGGGGCTACCGTGGCTTTCTTGGGAGTGGCCACATCTAAATAGCGAGGGAAAGGACTGCAACTACAACCATGTTAAGGTCCTGGGGAAAGGAGGTGCAAGATGAAATGCCCTTCCCCAGGGAACTTGCTTTTTAAAACGTATTTCATCTGATGTGAAGTATGACCCAATCTTCAGTGACAGAAATCTAACCTGCATTTCCCTCACCACCCTTCAAACTAGGCAAGACAGCACCAATGTGAAGCAATCCCTTCATACAGCAAACCCAGCCGCGAAACCGCCTGAAAAGACCAGCTTAAAAGCTTCTGGCAGAGAGTTTCCAGTACTTTCAGAAGCACTTTCTGCAAATGGTCCTGCCTCATGAGTACAGAGATACAAGCCTTAACCGATAGAAAAGACCCTGGGCTGCAATGAGATAAATATCCCCACAGATAAGCTAATTTCCCTCTTTTCTGCTCAGTATCACTTAATTATGTTTACACATCTCCTCTCCAGTGGCACTGGGTAATATTTTCCAACAGGGTGACCATGGACTTTAGGACCGAGTATGTAATACACCATCGTGATGACAAGGGGCTTCATCATGATGCCAGGATGGATGCTTGGCTCTGTTTTCTCCAAAAGGAGTAATCCCCTTTCTGGAGCTGTAAGAGACTCATGGCAGAGTTTTAACAGCAAAAACCCTAAGGCAGAAATGAACAGCTGGATGAATTTTATTTTGCTAACTGGCTTTTAATATTAAGAACACCAACCCCAGTTTTTAGTAACGGTGCCTCTTTCTATGCTTACACAGGTCTTAAAATCTCAGCTGTCTTCCAGTGGATTTCCAGTTGTATTTCTGACTTCTTTTTGAGTACAATGCATTTTGGGGAGAGGTATCTTCTTCCCTCAGGGACATATGGACATTTAAAGGCTCCACTACCTCTCGCCCAGAGATGTCAGTGCTCCTTAGAGTATCATCAATTAGCGGTGAAGAAAACAGAATTATAGAGTGGTTAAATGCTACTAACCAACAGAATAATCTGGCAGAATAAACACGAAACTCCTCCAAAGCATTTTCAGGACTCTAGTATAGAAAGCCTTTAACAGCTAAGCCGGGATCACACAGCCCCAAATGGGAATTTTGTCTTGGAGAAGAAAGGAAAAGATGACATAAGTATTTGGGTCTCTGAATACACTTTCCCGCCAATTTAAGGGAAAAAAAATGGTCTTTACAGGCTAAGATATAACCATGTGGCATGAATCAGAATAAAATGAGCACATGTTCTATAAATGCATCAAAGAAAGGCTTCACCAGCAGCAGTATTTTCTTTTTCTATAAAATGCTTCAAAAAGTAAAAGTTTGGCTAGAGTAGACCTAACCACTGTTTCAGAAAAGAGAAAAACCCCAAACCCTCCAGATTTATTTTCCATTGAATAATTTTCCAGGGAGAATGTTTAAAACAGAAAACTATGGCAAGAACTTCTGCAGTCCTGTGAAAACAGTTTCTGTGAGAAGAGGTAACCACAGCACTACAAAAAGAATTCAAAACAGGATTTCAAACAGCAACCTGAATTTCCATTAAAAATTCTAGGTTTCACATAATCCTTTTCAGAGTCCTGGCCTCCAGACCAGCCACAGAAAACAATATGAATCTCCCTGGCTTTAAAAATATGCCCTACATAGAGTTTTTGGGGCAAGTACCAAACAGAATGTAAAGCAAGAGATCTTTTCTTTCACCATGAATATGAATGGGATGATAATGTTTCATCATCACATTGATTAATTAACTTCTAGAAGTTATACACAGAGTCTCTTGATAATACAATAAAAATATAACTGCAAGTTAGTGCAACACTGACTCTGGAGTTGCATACAGACTCTCAAGCAGAGTAACCTACCTGGCCATAATACCTCGAACAGTGGTTGGAGCTGAGGTATCAGCATGTGTGGGAAATTGAACCTTTTTTTTTTCTCCCACAAAATCATTAAATGTCTTCTGGGATGCACTGATGTGTAACAGTTGTGAGCCTGCTACTGTCCCCTTTGCCACAGTCTGTACAACTTTCCTACGGAAGGAAACTCAAGAGGGAAACCCAACTTTTAATAATGGTTTCACCATGTAAAAGAATGGACTTGTGAATGCCAATGTTAATTTTGCACCTTGCTTCAATGCTGTGTTATTTCACTTCAAAGCTTTCCAGGTTGCTATGAAAGTCCTTTTCTGTTTAAATGAGTGTACCCATTTAATCAGAATGCCTCCATGTCGTGCCTGAGAGGGATCCGACTGTATCATAATGAATTCTCATACTGTGGCATATATGGATTTAACATTTATTACCCAGCTTGCTGCAAAGCCCCTTCCTCCTGAAGCAAACACCAGCTATTTAATTGATTTTAGTGCACCGCAGCGTAAATTACTAGGTACTGAGAGATGCAGAACTAAATGTAAAAGACTCATTCAGTGACTACGCGAACATCAGGTAAGCAGCAACGAAGCTTCTGGGCAAGGCATGAAAGGAAGGAGATGGTTATCCAAAAGCCAACAAAATGGAGAGAAAATTGCTAGGGCTCTGAATAGCCACCTGCCTGCTGTTTGGAGAGAAAGGCCTCGCTCCTGCACTGAGGGAAGCAGTGATATTATACAGGGTTACTGGCAGATATATATATTGCTGCCCCGTGAACTGCCTACACCAGACCAAGCTACACAATACGGGCACGTAACGCCCCCATGCCCAGCTGCAACAGGGAGCCCTAATTGGGGACCCAGTGAGGGAACTGCTGGTGGGACGAAGGAAGAAACTCAAGTTGATAATGCCAAAATTTATTGCCGTAAAAAAAACAATCAAGGCACGTACTCACACCCTAAGAATGTGGTACTGGCCCTCGCTGGGGACCGGACATTACATGAAACCCTTAGAATGTACTTGTTTACGGTACACACCAGTATAGGAAAATAATCAGATACGCTTGTCTGATTTACAAGCCCTTCGAATCTTTCTGTAACTTTAACGAGTAATACATTAGAACAAGGTTTATTTGGAATTTTGGCCAAACCTCTTATTTTCGTTATTGACAACAGCAGCTTTGCAACAATCAATATCTTAAAGAAAAAAATCCATTTTCATCTGAACTGTTCACATTTCTGTAAAAGCAAACAACATTACAATGCTGTCTGTTCAATGAAAATGTGGAAATGTTTCTCCATTATCTCTTTATTTCCAAGGCTACAGGGGAAAAAAAAAAATCACTCTCCATCACATGTAGCGTAATGCTTTGATTACAAAAACAACCCTCAGTGGTCCCTTGCTAATGAGTCCATAAGGGGACACTTTAGACTAAGCTAACAACGAGTGCAAGCTTAGGAACAAGGGTGTTGACAACCATCTACACCTGTTGAAGGTGACTGCCTATAAGTGGTTTTGGAAATCATCATGAGAAAGTCTTTTATACTTCTCAGGATAAAGAAGATTCTTACCATCCCTGTGCTGCAGTAGGAAGGCTGGACTGATGCTCACGGGCTCTAAAACGCCTACTCCTAGCCACGGCTGAAGCCTTTACAGAGAAGACAGTACAAGGAAGCAACAGGGCTGCTGTTCAGTGCCATTCCTAGGAGAAGGTGCTGTGTTTGGAGGGGACATGGGGAGAAAGAGCTACTGAAAGTCCTACCATGGCCAGAAAAAAAGCAGAAGAAAACTGAGGTGCTAAGGGGAACTAGGATTATCCAGTGAGCACATATCACACTTTCAGGATCATATATATAGGTGTCTAAAAAGTCATCCTGGAGATCACTCTGTGGTCTATTAATATGTTACCAACAAAGCTGCCCTTTGCCCTGATCTCTACCACAACATTAATCATTCCTCATGTACTTATAACCTCTCAGCCACTGGAAAAGGGGAGATACTTCTTCATATTGAACACCCACCAGTGTGACCCAACTGATGTAATAATCTCTTTTCCCCAAAGAAAAAGATGTGAAATTGATGCTGGATTAATAGCTACTACCCAGTTCCCAGGGCTGTGATGCCAAGGGTCAGATTATTATGTGGTCAGCAGCTTGCAAAGCTCTAGTGAGAAAGTACTGAAGTACAGTGAGATTAACTCCTTTAGCCTTTTAACAGGGTGCCCTGTGTTGTTCAGTCAATATGTTTTCGAAGATTTTGATAAGGCATGAGGTTTTTTTAAGATATCTTTCTTTGAGCTACATTGATAAACCATGCTCTGACTGCATTACGCACTGCAAACAGGCTGGAACCAAAACTTTTGGGCTGAAGGTCCAAATAATAAGGACAACTTCAAAATCTAACATGCCAGCTCTGCAGTTTGGGCCCACGTCTGCAATATGTCCATGTTGAAACCTGTGACAGGCCCAGGATTCATTTTCCTGAGCGCTTCTCCCACGATCATGGTCTGATGCTCCCAATCGTGTCGCACATGCTCAACCCTGTTGCTGCTGTCCCACTTTGCTTTCCATGTTCACCAGCTGGATCCATCCCTGGAGAGCTGTGCCTTCTATAGCACCCTCCCCCCAGTTCAAAAAACTCTTGTCCATAAAAGAAGCAAAATGCTTTTTTTGACCACAGGGCATAGTTAGTGCTGTTTCTTGTTCCGCTGTAGACTCCTGAAGGCTGCTTTGCCCAAATCACTGATGTTTCACCCCATAAGCTGTGAGGAAATTAAGTCCTGTCTAACTAGAGCCCCTAAATCTCTGCTCAGCTGTGTCAAAGTCCAAGCAAAGGTCCCTTGGCACCTCGCAGGCTCCTTCCTAGCATGCCAAGATATGCATCAGCCTTCCTGGTGATGTAGTTCTTAAGTAGCATTTGTGCCAAAAAAAAACCCCAACAAGTGAACAATTCATCCACTAACTGATTAATATAAAATGAATGTATATTCGCTTGACCAGGAATTGGGAACAGGTCTTTCCCTGGCCCATCCATTAAGTGTCCTAGCCAATAAACCCCATGAGATCCACCTGCCACATAGGTCTACCACACACCGTATTCCTGTGCAGCATGAGGAGGTGCTGGAAGCATGGGATCCAAGGCTTTAGACATAGACCCAGTGTATTTTCAAAGCATGCCAGGCACTACTTTGGGCTGGTCCTTTTGAGACCCCTCATCCGAGCCACGAGTATTGGAAACAAAGAGCAGAGTCCATGGGTATGCAGCTCATCTCCCATCCTGTACCATGAACCAAACTGGATCCCCTGGCCCACAGTCATTAGCTCCAGTGCTCTTCATCACTGGTGGAGTTTCTCCTGTCGCCATTTCTGTTATTAGTATGATGACAATAAAAGCATCCTCAGAAAAAGGTGATGTTAAGGGGCTTCTCTCAGGTGCTTGGACATAAGTATTTTCTGCTGCTAAAGAATGTGTCTTGCTTTTATCATTCATATAAATCCCGTTGTGAATGCGGAGATATTTCTTTGTGTCTTCTGCATAACATTTTCCAGGCACAAAAAAACCAAGTATGGGAATAAATCTCATCGAAGGAATGCGGTGCGGCAGATCTATGTTTTGCTTTAATTAGCATCCTGATGCGATAGCGGCTTGGCGTGCGTATCGCTGTTTTGTAACACAGCGCGTCCCTGCTAGACTCCTTAAGGAGCCTGGCAAACACGGCACTTCCCTCCATTGTCTGTTGTTTTTCTTGGAAGCTGAATATTTTCATTGAAATGTCACCTGCGCACCCCGTCCATGCTCGGCTGCTCTCGGAGTGCGCCCAGGCGTCGGGCTTTCCAAAAAAACAAAGGGAATTCAGCACTTCATCACGACTTGGTGCTTTGCTTACTTATTTGCAAAACATAGAGGTGAAAGGCAAAAGTCACAAGCAGCGTAGTTCCAGAAATAATAAAAACTCCTGCAAATTTTACCTGCCCGTTGGGGCTGCCCCCCCAAGCCGTTAGAGGGCTACAAGGCGCTTGTGTGTGGTGGGGGAGAGCTGATGAACAGCAGGACATGGGCACTCTGAGCCTGCAAACTTCTGGGCAGGGCTCTCCTCGCTGCGTGACTTACACCCGGCATGAAGGCGCTCCTGTCATCTTGGCTTTTCTGTGATGGAAATCATCTGAATAATTCAGCAGAGTTAAGATGCCGAGCTGGAAAAACCACAAAGTCAGGGGTTTCAGGCTCGGTTTTGGGCTGACCTTTTCGCAAAGGTAGGGAGAAGCATTGTGGGTGGGCTGAACCGGGCTGCTCGCCCTAAAAGCTTGTTCTCAGCAGAGGCGTCAAAGCTTCGAAAGACCTCATGCAGGGGAAATACTCCAGTTCTGTGGAGAATCAGAAGCACCAACTGATGGGATCCAGGTCAAGCAGCCCTTCTACCAAGAAAATCAGACCGGCTTTTCAGGAACACAGCCCCCCAAAGAGGTGGAGAGCTATACCAGCCTGGCATTAAGGTTTTCACTCTCTTTAACTAGATCCTGGAATTAACAGGAATTCCTCTGGATTTGGAACTATTCTTGACTGTGAAAAAAAAGTGCAGAGAAACTCAGAGGTAGGTGTTGAAGTTTGATCATGACTTACCTAGCTACATGCTTTCCAGGGCCTGCTTCTGTAACCTTTCCCCATTTGAACATTCTCATTAGCTTCAGGAGGAATTAGAGGAATAAGACTTCCAACATAGTAGGTTAAAACTGTAGCCTGGAAGACTTAGCTATTAGGAAATGCTTCATACCCGTAAGGATCTTAAGCACTGATGATTCCTTGGGGACCGTGTGGCTGGAGACTTTTAAGAAGAGGTTAGAAAAATATCAGCTAATGCTGATCAGATGATACAGGCAGATGGATTCCATAAGTTTTGGAGGTGCCTTTTAGACCTATTTTTAGCGTGTTTTCCGAAGGCAGTGAGGCAATGGCTCTCCACCCCAGTTTGCCAGCCCTTGATAAATTCTGACCCATCGGGTGAAATTCAACCAACTTTGACAGAAGAGTAGAGATATCAAAAAATATTAAGTTCCTACATGTTTTAAGCAAGTATGGACGAGTAAAGGAGAATATGGAAATTAATGTCTCAATTGGTCTTTAACATGGCCCCATATTCTTTCAGAGAGGCTCCTGTGGCTGTGACTAATGCGTGGTGCACGCAAACCTGCAGGGAACCAAACTTCGCTGCTTCACGCTTCGGTGGAGGCGAACAATACAGATGAAGTCAGAGCCGAGCTTTGGGAATCTGCTCTGACCTGCCCAGGCAGCACGTTCGGAAACAGCATTTGCCAATGGTCCCATAACACTTGGAAGGAAAAGACGTGTTTATGTAAATCCATTTTTACTCACGGTTTTCCAGTATGTGGAAAATGAATCATCAGTATCTAAAGAGGCTGATTATGCCGATGAAGTATTAGTATTTGACAATACTAACCACGACAGGTTAACTGGACATTTCCCTATCTTCACAAAGTGAAGGCAGATAGCTTAGAAGACACCATAGGGTAATTCTTGCCAAGTGGCACCAGTGGGAACCAAAAATCCTGTAACTTCTCATTAACAAAGTTTACTATCATATTGAGACATAGTTCAATAAAAGTTTAATTTCTGAAAGCACTTTATTTCCCCCTGTCCTCTGCAATATCCTCTGGGGAAATCTCACCCAGCATCCAGAAGGAATGAAACTTTCAGAATATTTTAGTGTTTGGTTTTTTTTGGTCACGGGGTAATGGTTTTAAACTGGAAGAGGGGAAATTTAGATTAGATACTAGAAAGAAATTCTTTACTGTGAGGGTGGTGAGGCACTGGAACAGGTTGCCCAGAGAAGCTGTGGATGCCCCATCCCTGGAGGTGTTCAAGGCCAGGCTGGATGGGGCTTTGAGCAACCTGGTCTGGTGGGAGGTGTCCATTCCCACAGCAAGGGGGTTGGAACTCGATGATCTTTAAGGTCCCTTCCAACTCTAACCATTCTATGATTCTATGTTTTGTTGCCTGTGCAGGTCACAACAGCACTATAGGAAAACCAAGTTTGGAAAGCAGCAGGTGTTTCCCTGGTTTGAAAGCACATCACCCTAATGGAAATACGACAAAATCTAAATGTTCTACAGTACTTTTCTCTAGTGCCTGCAAAATTTTAGCAGAATCATCATAGGCGAGGCAGCAGTCATCCTACATCTGTATTCTGCTTTGCAGCTGCACCTGTAACTCCACCTCATACCAAAGCTGGGCAATACTGCTTGGAGAACAAGTCAACCTGGAGTTGTCCATGACCTTGCCAAACTAAGGGTCACTGGGTTGGAATATCCTGTATTTTGGAAAAATAAATAAATAAATAAAATGGCCCAGTCATTTCTAAGGAACAGGTTAATGCTTTGAGACAGCACATGAAATTCTGAGCTGCCAAATCTGAGGTTCTCCACGCTGGACTTCTGGTCTACCTTGCACTAAGAGGTTTGTGACAATTTGAACAGTTTTAGGATGGCTTGTGTACAACATGTGTAAAAACAAGGTGGTGAAACCAAAACCAAAGATCAGATTTCCCCATGAACGTGCCAAGAAACACACAGCACAGATTCACCAAGAGCTACATAACCCTGGGAAGAGATCCCAGAGGGACTGGAAGGAATAAATTAAGTGTCAAGTAGACATTGACGGCCGCTCCCTTCACCTCCCTTCCTACCAACTCCAGCACAAACTCTGCCATCTGTGCGTGCCCGTATCTTTGACAGAACAAACGAGGTGCAATATTTATCCCTTAAGTTGCCCTGCTAACAAGCACGGCTTTCAAGTAAAAGTAGATGTACCAGAGGGCAAACATAAGCAGGGAGGCTCGGTGTACCTCCAAACACAGAGGTGCTACAAGATGCTCAGGAGCTGTAATGTGGATTTTCCACAACATTGCAAGGAACGGCAACGAAAATACCATCCATGCAACATAAAATCTCCCTTGGGAAACATTAGGTAGTGCCCACTTAGCAAGTAATGAGCCAGGGAGAAGAACATATGGATTTGAGATTTGTCGTTCCCATGATACCCATCTTTAAGTGGCCCTAATTTTACACACCCCCCCCTTTTTTTTTAATCTAAATGCTGCTTCCTGAAAGCTCCTTGATCAGAACTCCCTCTACTTCACATCAAACCCCAGTTTTAAATGTAGGCAACTATTGCCTTGTTTAGGAGAAATACTCAAAAATCAGAAGATAAAAAACCCACAAGAAATCTAATAATACATAGGGCAGAGACGTAAACAGATACCTCAAGCCGAGCAATGGTTCATGGCTATTGTATTAACAAGTTGGTGTTACCCTGGAAACAAGAGATTATCTGTGCATGCCTTCTCCCAGATGGAAACCGGGACAGGAGGCATGCAGAATTGATTTGGAATCTTCTGGACTTTGCGGAGTTGCCACCCCACTATTGATGCCAATCGATCCCAATCCCAACTACTGATGAAAATTCAGAGGCAGAGAGCAGAGGTTGCACCGTCCTCAATGCAAGGTCCACAGCGCTGAGGGTGAGTACCTGGCCATCTTGTCCTCCCCGCTTTGGGATAACACAACCCTTTTCCAAGAAAGCTCAGAAAGTTTATTCCCTGGAAATAGCCTGCACAGAGCAGAGGACAACATGGCCTCGACTGATTTGCAGCAGCAAGGAGGGCTACCAGCAACGGCTTGGCACAACATCAAACGACTTTAATAAAATTAAGCTTAAGTTAACGTGTTGTATCCTACAGCTGAGGCAGATTAAGAGCACACACGCACACAAGGTTTGTCACACGGGCTCTCTGCGTGAGTGGGAGTTTGTTTTAGTGCTGTCCCTTGATTGCCCTCAAACGTGCCCACATTCAAATAAAATGACCCTGTGGTTTTTGAGGATTTTTCCTCAATAGGAACGATAAAAAGCATCAATCCTGCTCCCTTGCAGACCCAGTTCAATCTGTACGCAGGATGCCTTGGTCTACCTCGTAACACAAGCCACAGCTCTTCAGGGGGGCTGGGAAGCGCTCAGAGCTACTGCCCCAAACGCTGTGGATGGGTTCCTCACTGCTGAATTCAGCCAGGCATCTCACCCCAGTGGGCATCAGTGAAGCTGTGTCCGACTGGAACAGTTAAATGCTTGGCTCTTGAAAAATTAGTTGTCTGGGTTTACAAATACATCTGCAGCAGAAAGGATAATTTCCTACTAAATGCTGAATTATGAGCAAGTAGAAATTTATACTATATATTCAGTGCCACCTATGATTACAGACCTACATTTCAGATAACCCAATGATCTGATGTAAGAAATTTAGAAAAGTGAGGGTTACGCTACATTAAACAAGCTAATAATAAGTAGGAGAAATATTGATTTTTTTTTTTCTAAAGTGATTAAACAAAAATAAGGATTTGTAACTCAACTGGTCATGAAATTGGTCCTTCCCACAACCTAGCTGGTTTGTTGGACACTGATGCTCCCATGCAAGTCCTTTTGCAGCACTCTGGGCTGAAATGTATGGCTAAAAAACAGATTTAAAACGTACAGGGCATTATTCTTCCCACACTGCCAGCAGAACAACTTCTAATGACACCTCCATGTCTGTTACCAACAGACAAGGGACCAGCATGGTTACCCAGGGCTTCCCAGAGCTGCCTCTAGCAGATGCTCCAGGCTTCCCTATAGTATATCTAGCTCATCATAGCTGTGCTTTATCCATCTGCCCTGTCTGCTCTGCTCTTGTTTGAGGTGATCTCATCATTGAAAAAGAGAGAGACTAGAGATGGTAAGAAGACATTTTAACATCAAATAATGGCTTTTAATTGATTTCACAAGGGGAGTGAGGGGGAAGCAGTATGAGCATCACTTTCCTCCTCCCTGTCTCGTTGTTCTGACAGGAGGACCAGGTCAGCCAGAGCATATCATATACTTAATGGGATCCTGATCTTCTGAAGCTCAGAGGGAGAAAACAGGGAAGAAGAGGGGCTCTGGTGAACAAGACATGTCAAGAAGGATATGAGCTACACTGCTGCTGAGACAAGGATGAAGCTTTCTTGCAAATCCAGCACCCATGCACATGGTGGCATCTTGGGTCACCTCTCGCTCAGTACAGACCAGCTATCTCTGTTGAGTCACAGAGAGCAAAATCCTGACAACTCCTTATGTACGGAGCCAGTTCTGATGCCCTAAACATCTTCGCTTCACTCTGGTTTGATTTGAGTGAGATTATTCACAAAATACCTTAGTTCCCAATTTCACAACAGCCCAGCCCATCACGCCTGGAGATTCGTTTTTAACCACCTGCTGAGGATTTTGCAGACTGCAGTACACAAGACAAATACCTCCCACATATCCTATCTTTTAGGTTAAAGAACAAAAGCTGAACAAGAACAAGAAGAGTTGGCAATTTTGACACAGAAACTTCATTGGGTTCAGTACTTACAATTGCATGACCAGATACAAATGGTTCGGACTCTCATAGATGTCTTCCAGGGCAACTATATTTTCATGCTTGATCCTGAAAAAAAAGGTAAGATAAGATGAGATGAAATACTGCTTTTTACTTTTTTATGTGGCTGCAAAACATATAGCTATTTTTAGTTAGACTCTACTTGTCAGTCTTTATTCAACATCACAAAATATAATACTGATCAAAGTAAACAGTCAGGAGAGCTTCGCAGACCAGAAGACTGTTACCACTCACAGAAAATTCCTTCAGTCCTCTCTGAAGCCAAAATATTTAAGGGTTAAGCATCTGGGGCATTAGAGGTTTACAGTCAGAGGCATGAAGATGGTTGGTGGGAGGTTGAAGCCCCAGGACAGCGGCACGGCAGGGGGTGAGGGGGTGAGGGAGGCAGAGTGTGGAAGGCAGGAGGAAGGCAGGGATTTGCCCCCGCACAGAGGCTGGCACTGGTAGGCAGCTGCTGTACGACAGCCCCACGCTCCTTCCCACCAAATTCGCCCTGCTCTGATGCCACACCTGGACACCCAAATTCCCCTGCAAGGAGGAATTCCCCTATTGTTAAGCACAGCACGCTTTCTGTGCAACAGCTCCCAACCATATTCCTGGGTTTTCTACACTTTCACCATTCCCACTGATCATTCCCACTACGCCTCTTGTCAAAATGCTAGCTTGAGAGAGAAAAATCATCTCTACAAGCATACATCTGATTAACTGCTAGAGCAATGCCTCTCTGGGTTTGCTCCTCAAATGCTTACAAATAATTTCCAAAGGATACATTTAACTTGTGCAAACCCTAAAGAGACTACCAGTACAACTCCAGGGGCAGAATATTAATTACACCAATTGCAGACAATCACTTTAAGAGCAAGAGAAAGCAGAGACCACTCATTAACCAGGAGATGGACACATTCAGAAAGAAAGTAAAAGTGCATCATCAGCAAATGCAAAACTCTCTACATATTTCGAGGTTCAAGTAGCTTAATTAAGATGGTTAATCATGTGTCAGATCATCATCCTCAACAGTCTCAAGCGCCCTAACGTCTGCACGGAGATGCTGAGAGCAGAAGAGTCCCTGCGCCCGGCAGGATCTTTCCCGTAAGAACACAGACTAATCCAATTTCCTCTGAATTCACTGGAAAGGTTATGACTGATCTGAACTTACGCCCATAATCAGTCATCAAAAGCTGCATTCATATAAGGACCTTCATGCACAGGAAATTTAACATCTACAATAAGTAAACTCAAGTATAATGCGCTACAGGATGTCAGAGAAACAAATACTTGAGTAGGCTCCACACTCTACGTAAATATCTGGAAAATCCCATGATATTTTAGCAAAATTTCCAGGTAGACTGCATCACAAATTAAGTCCTTAATATTGACAACAGGAAACAAATACACCACCCACTTGGCTTTACACAGCACATGTTTGGAAACCTTTATTTTGCTGTGCGGGTCTAGTGCCTAGTCCCTTAAAGGTTACATTTAGGGCAAGGGCAGTTTTGCCTTGATAGTTGTCAGCTGAAGGTACACTAGGATCCCAAATGATATTTCAAGCAAATAGTCAATTTTAATGGAAATTATCCTATGTATTTATGCATTTTCCTTTGTGCACAAGCACATTCATGTGATCATTTGTGTTCCTCATACCATCATGATCAAGAAGGCGGCTTTAATACAAATAATCTGCCGTAGTGTTATCTGTTTAAAGCCTCCAACTTAGTCTGCGGGTACGGTTTTTACCATGCACATAATAATGCTTTGCACTTCTATTTTTGAGAACCTCAGAGGTTCTCCAAACCCACCTAACCCCCTCTGAGACAGCTGCCAGCACACCTGACTGTCACCCACGCCGCTGACGGGTGGGTTGCCCACAAAGACGATCAGCCAGGGAGGCGGAGGCCAGAAAAAGATCTCATCAGACACGCAACGCCGCACGCCGAGGGCTGCTGCAAGACCCTCTTCCCTTTCTGATTTGCAAACCAAATGGGCACCGCGGCACTGCGCTGTCTGAAGGCGGATGAAATTGCTCGGTTTTAAAGTGAAGGGGGGAGAAAGAGCTTAGTCCTACCACTGCGGGGTCCAACCTGCCCCTCTCTGAAATCAGATGTGGGACGTGAGGGATTCAGGGAGAGAACGAATATAAAGGTTACTCTGGAAGAAGGCAGCAGAAGAAGCTGAATCACCCCCGAGCACAAAGGGAGCCACCCCCACTGGGAGGAGGGTACTTGGAAGGAGATGTCACTTTGGGAGGTGATGCCCATGAACACCAGCCACCCCATCCACTGGTGGCGGCTGCACCCGAGGGGCTTGCTGAGGTGGGAAGGAGACATTATCTTCCGCTTTGCCTCAGCCTCCCCAGGACCTGCAGGGCCTTAATCCTGGAGTTACACAGTGCTTAATATTCCCAGTGAAGTGCACATGGCATGCATGTGAATCGAGCAGCTTGACCTGCACAACATTTCTCTGCTCAGATGGACTCTAGAATGACAAGCTACTTAAAGGAAAAGAGAACGCAAAATTTAAATACAAAAAACAAACAAAATATCGATGGAAACCACTTGGGGAAAAGGCGATGGTTTAGATCAAGCTGCCCGTTGAGTCGGTGAAGCTGGACCAGAGAAGCCATGGGCTTCCCAGCAGAGGTCACTGCAGCCAGCAGCAACTCCTGCACTCCTTTCTTCACTTTGAAGCATAGTCCAGCCATTGCCTACAGTCCTGATACACCACAATTAACCCTTCAGGGCTGAACATTACAATAACACCCTGGGAATGCATCCTCACAGCGCTTTATCAGTACCACAAAGGTCAATGGGGACGGGGACATGTTTGTCCCACTCCTTGGCGAGCAAACTGGGGGTGCCGGACATGCATGTACCGGCCAAACAGACACTTCTGGCTTGCACAGATGCTCGGGTACATCAAAAGCGGAGGAAAGCACTGTGCAGCGGCAGCTACTTGATGGTCACGGATCAGGAGGGATTTGGGAATGGCTTAATTAACTCCGCTTTTATCCCCCTCTAGAAGCACCGAGTGAATCTCAAAGGTTCAGAGGATTCATTCTGCTAAGCCTCCAAATGCCTCCCTGCTGCCCTACCGGTGATCTCGCTTAGCAGAAATACTCACTGGACTATCTGATCTCCTCAAGACCTGCCAGGATTTATTTTTTTATAAGGTGCTGCTCTCATTTTACTGGAGTGGAAGGGGCGTGCAGAAAAGCCAGAAGTTTTTCTGTAATCACATGAGAGAAGGGAGCAGAGTGGGCTGAGAAACCAGATCCCCCGACCCCAAGGTATTATCTTAACCAATGGGCCAAATTATTGCAGTCCCTTCTCCTTCCCACCTCAGTGAGAGGACCTTAACCCCACTTCTCTGCAACCTTCTTCTTCCCTCTCCAGCCTTCCTCCTTCCCAACACGTGGCTGCCATGCTGCTATAGATAAACCTGCCCTGGATAAAGTCTGTGCAAAGCAACACATTGATTTTGTGGTACGTGACGGTGCAACATTATGGCTGTAGCAGAGGGGACATGGACTGAAGTGACAGTAGTTCCCATGAATTGTTTCCCAAAAAAGAAGAAAAACCCTAAAAGTGAACATCAAAACATGGGCTTGGTTAAAGCACATTAGATCAGTTTACCTAAATTGTTATGAACAAGGAAACATCCAGCTAGGGAAATCTCCCTTACCACTCTTTTAACCTCCCCTTCCTCACACTTACTTCTTCTCCCTGATGCTCTACCTCCTTCCTGGCAAACCCCAGGTGCTGCTCGCATCTCCCACGCCCTGATGTGTCCCCACAAATTCCCCCATCTGTGACACGAAGGGCAGGTGCCACCTCCGGCCACTGCTGCTTTGCTCATTTTCAGGAATATTCTGGGGCCATTCGACAGAAATAAAAATGCAATTCTAGAAATAAAAATGCAAATAAAGAGAGTCTGATACTTTAAGCAAATCACTCGAGACTCTTCACCTTACCAGGCCCATGAGATGCTGCAATCCAGGGGACAAAAAAAGAGGAAAATAAATCTAGAAATGAGAATCAGGGGAATTTAAGTATACAAAAAAACCATAAAGAATGGTTAACCCTGGTAAGAAACTATGAAGAGAAAGGATGGATTCACCATTCTGAGGGCAGTGCTGGTTTGGATGCCGTGCTGCAGGCAGACACAAACCAAAAGGCTCGATGCAGCCATGCAAAATTACTAAGTTTCCCATTCAGCCTTTAAGGTCTACGATTCTGCCACGTTGACACACAAAGCCGTCAACACCACAAATGAATGGAGGCAACGTTGCACCTGAGCAATATTTTAACATATGAGCAAATTGCCAGCCAAGACTTAAAGGAACAAATTGAACTGGGTAACCAATGACTTTGGGTGACTTTTTCGAGCCTGGCAGCTGTGCAAACAAGGGCTGACGGGAGAGCGTTTGATCTGCTGCAGAGCCCCAAGCACGGACTGGTCTCCCCTTTGCTTGCTGTGGTGTCATTGCACAAAAGCGTTGATAAGGGAATTCTCATTTTTTCCCCTGAGTGCTAGAGCATTCAGTGCTGCTGAAACACAGAAAAGTCTGCCTCTGAAGGAGGTGTAACCCTTTCCCAAAACGAGACCCGACATGACCAGGAGTGGCATTTGGCCCTGCATGACAGCTTCCATCACGCTGAACTAGGTGTGCTGTGGCATTGGAGTAGCGATGAGTACGTGGCGTGGCACTCCAGTGATGCTAAAATCCACCGTCACCGTGGGCCAGAACAGAGCCACCACATCCTACTCACTGCCACCAGAGAGGCACAAGTCCCATAGGATGAAAACTAGACCAAATGGGCAAAACTCACTTTGACGTATGCCAAAAAAAAAAAAAAAAAAATTTAAAAATCAATATATTCTGTGGGCTTTGCCTAGAGATTGCTTTTAAGAAGCAAAGGATTAAAATATGGCAGTTGATGTACAGTAGAGGAAACTAAATCCTTTAATGACTGAGCTTCCTGTACATCTCTGCTGGCTCCTGACTATCCCAGAGGCCAAAGAGCTGAAAGAAAACTGGCTGCATATTGCCCTAGATCATTAATTAGAGGGTAGCACTCCACATGGTTAAAAGCAGAGGACCCAGATTTTGCTGTTGCTTCGGCTGCCAAGCTGCCAGGAGAGCATGTTAAATATCCTAGTTGCTAACGCATGCTATAAACTATGATTGAATCACTTATATTAACAAAAATCATATTTAACACTGAAAAGTAGGACCAGTTAGAAGAATACTGTGCAAAAACCTTGGACAAACACGAGAGCCATTTAAGTAGGGCAGGTTCCCCCCGTAACAACTCTTTCTGAGTCAGTGTTACATTTGCAAGACATGACATTTAATGCTGCACCTCCATGAACAGCACGTGTCATGGGTAAAATGCCACAAGAAAGCACAAATAATTTTGTGAAAGCCAGAACTAACAAACCCTGAGTCTGCAAGGATTTGTAGCTTTGAGTAACCAAATGTCTTTGCGAATAAATGTTCCATTATTTCCACATATAGAGAGTTTTGCCAGCAGCACGGGGGTTACCGGGCTTGATGAATTCACTAGTTGGCCAAGGGAAGTGTTTAAATCACAGCTTCTGCTCTGGAGAACACCAGAAACCCACCTCTGCTCAGCGGTCTTATTTGGTGAAAACGAGTCCATAATTTCAACAGATAATAGGACAGTCTAACACATATTCACACACAGTGATCGTATCAGATTGCTTTCCACATGAAAGAATACTACCAAAAAATCTTCGGGATGGCTCATAACGATGTGAGAACTCATGGGAACAAACCAGCCTGCTCCCCGGGGGAAAACATGACAAGTCTGCTAAGAGGGGACATGGGTAAGTGAGATGGCAAGGGTTGGTACAGGGAAGGAAACTGATGGCTGTCCTGGAAATGGCTGGCTGACTGCAGCAGAGCTCTGCCCACCAATCCTGGTCTGGAAAAACCTTCAAATACTCATGCTGCCCATGGGACTTGCAGTGCCTTACCACGATGCAAGGCATCTTATAATTCGGACCTTTGAAAATCAATAGGCCATGTATGATGTGAGGTACCATATCTCCAACTCTACCCCCTCCCCTTCTTATCCCATAGCCCCCAAACATCCTCCAGGACAGGTATGGTACAGATGGATATTCCCCATATAGCTTCACTGATATTTGCAAGGGCAGAGTTCAGCATGACACTTCTCCCATCGTCCAGGCTTCCCTCCCATGTGGACTTTCTAGTGTGAAAAGAAGAAATGTAAGCTCTAGTTCTTTTTTTTTTTTTTTTTCCCCAGTTGGTATTTATCAGGTCTTTCTCATCCATCAGCTCTCTGGTATCTTCTGTCTTGTAAAAGGTGACTTTATAGCAGACCTTTCGCCTTCAAAAAGGGCACAAACTATCTTGTGGGATTCTATATCTCAGGTTGAAACCTTTTCTCTCTTTGATGATTTCAGGCCACTCGACAGGAATGCCTTTTACACCACTATGGCATAGTCAGCACATAGTCCACTGACAGCACTGTGCCATGATTCCCAGTAGCCAGGAGAGCTGGCCCCAAGCAGCTCTCAAGAAGCACGCAGAAACAGCACAGGTTGGGGCTGTGCTCAATAAAGTTTGCAGAGGGAAAGAAAGGGGGTTGGTTGATTTTATTTTATTTTATTTTATTTTGCACACAGAAGTGAGGTTACAGGTTGGAAGACCATAAATTTAAAAATGCTCATGCCAACATGGGGATAGTACCCTTGGGTTACTATCATCTGAGGATTTGGCAGCCCATGGTAAATAAAAGACACGTGGTAAATGGTAAATATCACCAAGTAAAACACCTTCCCCTGAAATGAACATCTTTGGAGGCAGCTTTAGAAGAAAGGCACAAGGTTTAATGGCACTGAGATTTATTTCTACTACTTCACATCCAACACACTGCTCCTCCCCCCAGCAGACAAATATGTGGTACAGCAGTGGCGACGGCTTCTGTGGCTACAGAAAGGGCTTTGGTCTCCACCACCTCAGATCAGCAGTTTCCCCCTCTCTCACTCACAAACACACATGCAAATAATGTGAAAGTTAGCAAAACCTCAACTAGACACAGAGCAGAGATGTGAACAAAACCAAGCAGATGTCACTTGGTCTTAGCAAAGGTGGATCTACTGAGCTTACAATGCCAAAACATCTGCTTTTTCTCTCTTCGTGCATTTAGATTGCTGGTTTTTTGCCTTAATTCACTTATTGCAAGGAGCTGGAGGAGGTTTGCTGGATTCAGCATTGAATATTCCCTTGCACTAAAAGACCTTGTATTTGTGAGAAGAAAAATAGAAATGGTGCTATGTCGCACGGCCAGACGGTGTTTTTGACCTCCTCTGATCTCCTGCCACCACGATACCTTTTGTTCCCACCCACGTTGCCCATCTCTCCTTGCTTGATCTAACGACTGTGCAAGGGAGAGCTAATTCCAGCTCAAAGCCAGATGGTTCAGGGCTCCTCTGCTGATTGTCCAGCCAGATTAGCTAAATCTCTGCGGCTGGAAGGCCAAGGAGTTGAACTTTGGGGTCACGTGTGGTCTCCAAATCACAGACTGTTTACAATACATGTAGGAAATTAATGTCTTTACTAGTATCTTTAAGATCTCTGTGCTTCTGTCAGGTTAATTGGAGCAGGTAGGAAACACCATCATACAGTCCTGTCTGCTTTGGGAAACTGGCTAGAAGAGAAAGACCCCGGGTGCCCCAGAAGACGGGACACACAGGCAAACGCGGAGGAATGAATCACTTCATACACCTTCCCTCAGCTGTGACTGAAGAGGAGACTGTGATAAAAAGCCCCAGTGCTGGTGGCAAGTAGCTCAGAGCAGGTGTTTGAAAAAAGCAAGGACAGCCAAAATTCAGGAGAGAGACAGATGCCAGTGAACAGTCCCACTTCTATTAGCCTTAGAAGACAGTGATGATTTTCAAATTAATATTTTTTTACCAGTTTAGTTATTTCAGGATTTAAAACTTCAATTTGGCATGTAATTTTCTATATGCTAAGAAATAAGCCAGGGTGGGATTGTCCTGAGCCACTACCCTAGCAGGATGCTGAGTGATTCTGTTATCGATGGAGCTGCTTCCTCTGGGGCTTACACGGGGTATAACCTACTGCAAAGGGGAGAAAGGATGGGGAAGTGTCAGAAGACCTTGGTCTTGCCTTGGTTTCATGCTTATACAACTTGACCTCTCTCCATTTCACCTTTCAGATACTACCCATCACTCCCGTGATCTCCTGTTACTCAAAGGTGAAGACCCAGAAACTTCAAAGGCCTTTCTTCCCCAGGATTGCATGTCTCCTATCACAAATACCAGCCTTACGTACCTTATTCATAAAATATTGTCATGAGATTTCACGGTGATAATGTCCAGCTGGAAATATTTCACAGCTGGAAACCTCAGCTGTGTAGCTAAGCAGCTGTAAGACTAACTGGCTGTGACAAAACCTACCCACATCCACCTCGCGACTTCTGATCCATGCCCTACCTTGTGTTATACTCCCCAGCAGTGCAATCCTTCTCTTCATTTCTAATTTCTCCAGCTCCTGTGTCCTGGTTTGAGGACAAATCCCGACATCCTGCGAGCAGGGACTGGTTTGACTCCTTCACTGCCAGGGTCATTTGCAGTCTGTGTGGAGGCATGTCTTCCCGTACCGCTCTGCACAGTAGTGCAGCTTGAAGAAGGGGAGGCTGTTGGCTCACCTTAAAAAATAGCTTGGTTCCCTCCTGGGAAGGGGAGAGAGATGTATGAACCCCCTCGGACCTACAGCACATGTATTTGCCTCCTGGAGGTATTTTCTAGCCATCAGGCACGGTGCAAAAGAGATGCTGGAGGCAGCATCCTGACTGCTTCTGAGACAATAGCTGTCTCCAGCTGTTGTGCCAGGCACGATGCTGGGTCCATTAAGCATGCAAGGAGTGATCCCACGGGCTTGTTGCCTCCCCAGGACACAGGCTGAGGTTATGCCCTGTTCTGCCTCGTATCCGGATCACAACAGAGCTCAGACAAAGGCTGAACATCTCTGGCACAGACGCATGGGTTTTCGCTAGGCAGCAGCGGAACTTTGTAAAACCACACAAACATAATAAAAACGAACATAGACACTTTGAGAATAAAAATGAGGGATTCCTAGATTGCACACCTGGTGTTAGGTGCCAACCTTGTGTCCACTTGTCTCAAGTGTTTTCATGTGAAGGCTGCTCAGTAGCCTTTAAAGAAAAAGAAATTCAAGTTCTGGGTCCTCTATTACAATAACTCACAGCTCCAGCAGGAAGACCAAATAACCTTCTGAAAACCTTGGATTCCTACGGTAGGACCTGCAGCTCACTTAGGGCCACAGGAATATCCCCATGTCATTGTCATCCCTGACTTCAGGAGTTTCCCTGATTTCCATGAGAAACAGACCAAGCCATCAGAAGGACGGTTTCCAAGCAGTGGATCCCAACTGGCAGCGTTCAAAAAGGCTTACAAAGCTTAAGCAAAAACCTCCAGACTGTTTAATTTGAAACACATCAAAACAAATATTCACGATGAATTAATCATTAAAGGTGAAAAAGATAAAAGGAGTGGCTGCAAGGATTTATCTCAGCCAAAAAACAGAACCATCTTTTAGTTGCTGGCAGCAGCCCTGTTTTTCCAGTGTGGAGGAGTGTGGATTTACATGTGCAGCCCGCAATTATAGCCGATTCCCACTCCCTTGCCTGGGACACATGAGGAGCTACGTGCGATTAAAGGTGGTGAGCTGCTCCTGAGCTGAGGTGGGCTGCTCTGAAGGGGTTCCGTGCAATGACAGATGAACAAAAAGGGAGGCTCTATTCGCAAAACCCTTGACAAACATCGCTTCAAAGAGGAAGACTGACACTCTTGGAAGGGTGATCTGGCTGCAGGCAGAACAACTGTCCATCTACCTTGTCTCACAAATTGAGAAGCTCTTATTAGTTTACAGGGAATGAAGAGCTGGATAACTGGTATGATGCCCTTTTCTTAGCCTCCTGGTTCTCAGATGAGCGCAGTACATACACGTACATTCAGCCATATCTGAAACCTGGCAGCAGATACTACACATCTGAAAAGAAAGCTCTGCCATCCGTGGAATATCCATTTGACACAGACATAGGGATGTTGTTGTCTAATATTATCTCCCTCGTTGGTTTGAACACATACTAATGAAGGGTGAATGTTATACCACCCACACAACCGTACAGGTAAGTTACACAAAAACATGGATAACTGGCAATTTGGGTGAGTGTGGGACTGAAAGATGTAACAAAATTAAATATTTCAGCCCACCATATGGGGAATAAATGTAGCTATCACCCACGAGATGTGACAGAGCTGGGACTCCCAGCTGTGGCTTGTACAAGATCTTTAGCTATTGGATTACCCTAATATCTAGCGCATATGGGTGAGCTGGACCCAATACTGCTGATGCTAAGGACAAGTAACAGTACAAAGGTGGAGATCATTTATGCACTTAGAGGACAGTGGTGTAACCAAAAGAACACTTTGGCTCACAGCACGAAGCAGGGCTATGCTCCACAGTCATATCCAAAGAGGCTTATGCCTCCTAACAGCATTCACTCCACAGGAAAAGCAGAAAAGCAAATGGGCAACCAAGCACAAATGACAGCCTGAGCATAAACTTTCTTCCCCCTGATGAACTTGATGAGTCCTTCGCATGCCCAGCTCTGCAGATCAGGCTACCACATATAGTTACTGGACAGCCTGGAAAATCACAAGACTTGACTGGGTCATGTCAGCTTGAGTATGCGTGTAATAATTAAAGCCCACTACAGTTTCTCTGTGCCATACTAGAGGCCAATAATGTCAGATTTGCCCAGTTACAGTTGTCTCCTACAGTGAGGAACAGCAAATGCTCTCCAAAAGTGGTGGGAGAACCCATGGGTGCAGGGGGTATAATAATAATCACTTTGCCTCTCCTAGCACCCATGGTTTTGGGTCTTGATCAAGTCTTGATGTATCGGTGTCATTAGGACCACTGTCCATCAGCTGTACTTGCCTGCACCCTGCCCACCTGGCTGACCCCAGGGCCACGTGCCCAGGGAGCGGTGAAGCCAACAGACCAGGAGGCTGGAGCACAGCTCTCTTGTGGCTCCTGGGCAATCCTTAGCTGGCATCTCGGCAGCGGTCTGACTCAAACACTCAGTCTGCAGGGATGAGCCGCATGACAAACTCATGAGCAGCGAGCGACCTGCCAGAAAAACCCCTCCTTCCCATCAAGCTACTGGGAAGCCAATTTATTTTATTTATTGAGAAAGACAGAAGGATAAGTAAGAGGCTAGGCAGGTTTCCACGTTTCATCATCACTGTATTAGGACACTCCTACACAGAAGACTGCTCCCCCAGTTGCCTGTGGGAAGTGCCAATAGCCCTCGGGTGAGTCATATACACCCTATACCATAGCAGAGTAAGTGGGAAAGCTCTGCACGGTGGGGGATTGATCTCGGAGGACGATCTGTGTTCATGATGAGTTACTGTCCTCAATCACAGCATAGAGAAAGCCAAACTCAAAGGCAGATTCACTTCTCCTGACACCTGTGTGAAAGCAATACAACTACTAAATGTCCCGGAGCCACTCCTCTGCACAGCTGCACAGCGGAAAATACGGCTCCAGCCCTCCGTAACTGAACCTGCCATTTTAAAACTTAAGTGAAGGCTACTAATGTTCCAGCTTGTTTTATTTTGAGTCTTCCCAGATACTGGAGACAAAAATACGCCTTCTACTTCCGCTGCTATTAGGCTTGCTTTGCACGGGGTCTTCAGGAAAGAAGCAGAGGGTCAGAAGAGAAGGAAAATTCCCAGCAATGGGCAGAATTAATTGTGGCATAATTCAGCTGGACCAAATCTTGAAATCCTTAATCAGGCAAGACCGCTGGGGGTCTCACTTGGCTGGATTCAAATCTTGGCAGCACCACTGTAGCATCCAAGGTAGCCCTGAACTTGACACACCAAGTGGCAAAAAAGTCACTTAACCAGAACAATATAATTAGCAGAAACCCTTGCTAATAAGGGCGCATTTGGCTTGTGTAGAACAGCTAATTGGTTTTTAACCAGGTGAGAATAGGTCTGAGAAAGTTAATCTCCCCAGTTTTACAAAGGATATGATAAAGGGGGTCTAATTAAAAATTAAATAGTGTTGAAGTTCATTTATTTTTGCTACTTGTATTACTGTGGTGTACAGGGACCCTATGTATAGGTTTCTATTTTCAGGAGAGAGAAACCTGGATTCACAAATGTCCCCAGAGTGCCTTTGGGGAGGCAACGGAGAAGTTTAAACCAGAAGCCAGGTCTACACTTGCAGTCACCTGCCCAGTAAAAAGTACTTTAAATTGCAGTTCCCTTTTTTCCCATGGCATAGAAGTAAAATTTTTAAAAACACCCACTGAGTAGTCAAGGACCAGACTTCTAAAGATCATTAGGTACTTTATGATGCAAGTAACTTCCTACAGTAACTAAGCATCAAAGCGCTTTCAAACCTCCTCCAGGGTATCTTCAGATAGCTAAATATCTTAAAAATATATCTCTGGATGATTTCTAAAGGTGATTTAGGCACTAAAGAGCTGGAAAACCTGGAATCTTTCCATAGTTTTAAACCCCTAATATCCACTGCAGATAGAATTTTTTTAAGTATGTCACACTGCAGCACTGTCCTGCTCCACAGCATGGAGGTTAACAATACCAGTACTTCAGACAGTAACAGGCAGAATATTAATGTCATAGGCAGTGATTAATATAAAAAGACAACAAAACCTTTGTATAAATTAAATGCATGTCTAACTTTAGGAACAGTAGGGCTAAAGAGCAATACAGCAATGACATGTTGGTTATTTTTCCATTATTCTAGGTTTTACCACTGCCCATTGACTTTCTGCATGTCATGATAAAGCAGAAACAGGAATGAAAAGAATTTGAAAATAAGAGCTTATAAATGTATTTCAAATGACAATGATAGCAGATTTATCTTTTTCAATTTCTTGGTTTTGTTGACTCAACTAAGAAGAAATCAGTATGAAAAAAATGGGTTGTTTCATGGCATTCAAGAGAACATTTTCTAACCATCTGACTTACAAACTACAGTGCTATAGATTTCTAATATTTTATGCAGCCAAGTCACACATACAAGTCACACACAGTGACTCATTTTTTCCTAAGCAATACATCTAATTAATTCAAGGTATTTAGAATGAAAGGTAGCTATTAGATGAAGTCTAAAATAAATGGTACTAAACGCAGCCTTTGAGCTGGCGGACACAGGGCCTTTTGGTAACATCACCCTCTCCTCTGCTGTGCTAAAAGCTGTGTTGCTCACCACAAATAACACTGAATTAATACATATAAACTCTATCCTTTTTAAAGAGCATCTGCCAATAGAGCTTGCCAGGATGATGCTGGAGGACCCCTAATACAACAAATCTGGTTTCATGAAGGGTGCATCAATTTTGAGCTGGGTGGAGCATGTGCCTGGGAAGAAGGCGTTCTCCAGCTCAGCCTTTGAGGCTACTCAACATTTGACATCTCCCACAAGAAAAAAGGAACTACAAAGCAAGGAGTGTGATTTTATAGTGTTCACTCCTGCCTATTGTATTCTTAACTGGGACATGCATTCGTTTACGACACTTCATGAAACAGTCATCAGACCCACCTCTTTTTTTATCATTACCTCAGCTTTATGTGGCTTCAACAAATTCATTGTCTTGTCACAAATTGCAAGTATATTAGCGCTTCACAGATGCTGAGCACAGTAAGTAAAAAACTGCTGGGAAAGTAATTGGTGATGTGATTAGCATCACAAACTTGGGGTTAGAAGTTCACTTCTAGCTGAATGTACACATTCTCACGGGGCTTATCATCTGCGATCTGGTGATCTCTCAAGAGCTGGATTTGGAATAAAATTTACAGAACATCTCAATTCCAAATGCAACACAAATATAGGCACAGATGTTCCTATACAATTCCTAATTTGTGCCTAAGCTTAAAACCTAGAATCGCACAGGTCCATATCAATTACGTGTCCTCTCATGTGTCACACTCTCCTGTGCAATGCCCCTTCGAGTTTAACTCTGACTTCCATTGGAGTTGCATCCTGACAGGCCACCTACCCTAGCCTTTTTGCCCTGTTTTATTGCCATATCCGCCTAATTATACTTCAAATTGTATATTACTTCATTACCATATCACTCTGTGTTCTGGTGGGATTTTAAAATAACAACGTATTTGATACAAATAATTATTTCCTCCAGTCAGGAGGACATTTGTGTGTTCTCAATGGGACCGTAAGAGAGAGGAAGCTACCTGCTGAGTTAATGCTTCAGCTCCGAGTTTCCATTAACCTCCTAACTTCAACCATTTTTCATTATGAAATCATGACCTTCAAACCAAGCACACGGAAAAAAAAGTACATTTCTCCCCACTCACATAGCTCTAAAATGTGAATGGAAACACTGTTCTCACACTTTAAAAAAAATCCACCTTTGAGCTAGGACCAAAAATGAAAGCTTGCAAAGCCAATGGCATTTGTTTAAGAAGTTATGAGCATTTCAAAGGGAGCTGGAGTTAGCATGGAAACACGCTCAGGCTTCAAGGCTGGCAAAGCTACCAGCAAACGTTATGAAAAATACTTTGGAAATATTTAGGAAAAAAAAAATATATCATGAATCCACATTTGGACTTCGATGTGTGACTTCGTGCCAACTAACAGGCGCATCGAGAGGCACGACCGGTAGTCAAGAAACCAGCCAGAAACCTCCAGAGATACCAGATACCAAGGAATGTGTCTCTGTCACCTTATATATCTTCCTGAAAGAGAGAACTGACAGGAATCAGTCAGTTGGAATGGGGAGAAGAATGACAGTTCTTACTCCAAGGACACACACTTCTTAGATGATTGGATAACCAAACCTTGTGTCCTTATTCACACTTGTGCTGGTCCACACCGTGCTGGTGTGGTACCTCTGAGCTGGTTCTGATGACACCATAATGCACAAGGCAAGGCAGGAACAGACTCTCCAAGGGGTAGACAGGTTTCAGCAACTTGAAACCAGGTCTATAATACCGGTAAAGCCTCATACTCATAATCCCATGTACAAAATCTGCTGAGCAATTAATATTGCATCAATCATGCCCGTGCTTAATTCAGACACAATTCACTGTTATCATTCTGATTAATACAGACTGTTGAATTATGATTTACAAACTCCATACCAGATAGAGGTGGGGAAGGTGAGGCTCTGTTTCTACGTGTCATTTTGCTTTTGACAGGCATAAATACACTTCTGAGTAGATAATCAGTCGTCAAACCTCACAGCACTTAATCACTCAGCATGAATGGTTAAAACACTTAACATTAATCTCACATTAGTCTAATTGTTACTCAGTGCTTCCTGGTCTGTTTGCATTTTTGGTTTTGTTTTTACATCTTATTTCCTCCTCTGGTTTCAGATGCTTCCTCCCCATCCATTTACTCTTTGTCAGAAGCCCACCTGAAGGTGCAAAGCCCTTTTCTTCTCCATGGCAGGATCTCACATATACAAGTCATCTCTATAGCTGCTATTTGTGCTGCTGGCACAGCCCATGTCATTCATGCCATGCAATGACAGTGGGTCACGTACAGTTTCCAAAGGCTTGTGCTTCCATTTGTGCTGTCTGTGAGACCCTGCTCAGAGGAACAGTCTGGAATTAGAGAAAGGGAAGAGCCTCAAACATGCACATTTCAGTTACTGCAATCTCCTCCTCTCTGGCCTTTTTCATTCACCCACACTCTAGCAAAGCACAGTTCCTAGTCCATGTTTTCGACTGTGCACTTCTATGCACTACCCATTTTTGCTGTCATTTATCTCCATCTTTAAGGACCTTCTTAGCCTGTGCCCATCTCACCTATCTCACTGAACACTCAGTTCTCACCTCAAACAAGGTGGTGATGCCCATCAAGAAGAGAATCAGATTTTCAAACAAGTATCTTTATGCTGCCCATTACACTCACTGGATGCCCACACATTCTGGAGCTGCTCCTTATCCTCAGGGTGACCATCACCTCAGGCCTCCTCACAATTCTTCCAGGCTCCTAAAAACCTGTGGGTCCCTACCCGTGGCAGAGGGGTTGGACTCGACGATCTTAAAGGTCCCTTCCAACCCAAGCCATGCTATGATTCTAATGATGTTCCTGATTCCTTGTGCTCTCTCATCTGCCTGCATCTGTCTCTTGTACCACATGTTCCTTTGTGGCATGAACTCTTTTTGTACCACATTTGGATGCTATTAGCTATCAGGAATCTTTCTGCTGCTAGTCCAATGTCTATAAGGCAGAGGACACATCTGTGGAGCAGAGAAGAATAAAGATGTCTCTGCTCCAAGTCCCACCTGGTGATCACACTATGGTGTGGTCTCCTGACTGTTGAATCCAGCACCCCCCGTGTCACTTTCATTAGGAAGGGGTGAAAACACTAAACCCAGGAGGTTCATTAGCCTAGTGGCAGGTGGCAAAGCCACCCAGGAGATAGGACTTGTGAGCTTCCAGGTGTCTCATCACCTGGTCACACGTCCCCGCCAGGAAGAGAGCACACAACCACAAGCTGTAAGCCCCTCTCTGCTGGGTACCCACCTCCAGAAAGAGCTGTAGGGTCTGCCTCCAGGATGAACAGAGGCAGGATGTACTACCTGGAGGTGGATGTCCAAGTTCTAGAGAGGGACAGCAGCTCAGGCATTGCCTTTGACTACTTCTAGTCAAATCTCCATCCAACATTTTGACTTTCTGGAGGGCTGCTCTCAGGCTCCCAGCTCTCTCTGCGGATCATTTCCGCAGGCCTTGGACCATGTTAAGGCAATCTGCATCCTACTCTGGCTCTCAGGGTTTCCTTTTCCTTCCAAATAACAATGCTACAGTCTGAAGGTGGGACTTGGCCAAAGAGCTCTGCAGATAAACAACTTCCATCTCTTTTTTTGCCAGAATAACAGTCCTCCTGGGAGGAAGAACACAGATGTCTAATGGTCCAAAGGAACTCAACTTTCAGTTGATTAAAGTAGAAATGGCCCTTGAAAGTGGAAAAGTTCACCAAGGGAGGGAACTGCAGGCCTGGAAATGAACGGAGACCTCTCTCAGCATCCATTGAGAGGGGTATGCCAGCTGGGAACAGGGCCTAAGCAGAGCAGCCTGAGGATACGCTGACTTGACAGACTACAAGCACAGCTCCTTTTGAAAACCTCCTCTCCCTTGCAGAAACCCCAAGGAAGGAGTTTGCCGCCTGAAACGCACTGTCAGCTGCCTCCCAGAATGAATCCACCAGCATCAGATGCTTCCTAGTCCCAGTGTATGCGTCTGCTGAGGACATTAACCATGAAAAGCATTTCAAAAGGTGGTTAGAAAAAGCTACAACATGACTCTGGCCAAGGCTGCCAACCTCTCCCAAGACTAAAACGTGTCCCTTGCTTTCTTGCTCAACCAGGTCACCCACAAAAAATATTAAAAAGAACTTTCAAACACAGAAATCTAAAATTAGCTACCAAACATCAAGCAGGTATGTGTATGAACTGTGTTTTATAACCCCAAAAGCAAGGTGATTAACACCTCCATTAAGTTTGCCAGAGACCTGGCAAATTCTAATTGAGCTGATGCATTACTTGGACACCGTGGTGACGGTTTGCACTATAAAATAAGAGGACAGATGTGTGTTTGCCCTCTCGGCTCACTGCAGCCCCTTGACTACATTAATCCTCCATTTCAAACAGGATTTACTTTTCATTGTTTTATAAACAGGCCGAGTGATGCTGGGGATGAAGCGTCCATCCATAGCAGGGAGTGGGGCCAACAGCTGAAATCTGGCCATTTTCTTTACTGAGCTTCAAATCACAGTCCAGAGTTGATGCAGAAGTGCCTCCCTCCCTGCCCCTCAGCATGACCATCCACTCCCAGCTATCTCCGGAAATCTCACCTACAGCCTGACTTTTTTTTAGTCAAATATTCATGGATTTCTAACACAGAGACCCACTACTTCCAGGTGACTGCCCATGAAATTAGGAGTGTTAGGTATTTTGCAGTATCAATTCATTTTTTATGGCTAAGACATATTTTAAACTTAAAACAATTTCTAAGGATTCGGTGTGATTAAGTAGGCTGTTTGCCAAACAGCATCCCTCCTGTGCATAGTGCCAACCCCAATGCCATCTTTTATCCAACAGAAAGCCAAGCAATATCCATCTCTTTAGGGAGCCACGGCCCATGTAAACCTGGTAAGATGGTACAAAAGCTACTTTCAGGCATTCGTACAGAAAATACACCTTTGTTTCTCACAGTTGTGAGTTTCCAGATGCTCTGGCTGGTCCACATAAAAAGCCTTCAGCATCCCACTGGCACTGTTTGCAAGCTGCTCATGCTAATAGCTGACTACATCCAGTTAGATTTTAATTCAGAAACAACCTTGTTGAAGTGAAAAAAAAAACAAAAAAAAATTTAAACAAATGTAAAAGTAATGTAACTAGGAAGAGATTTAGAGCCGGATTCTCCAAACAAACAAGTTATGCTATTAGATAATTTAAAAGGAAGGTGAGCCAGAATTTCCTGGTGGTAGCATTTATTATTTGCTTAACTAAAGGTCAGGAGAAATAATAATAAAAAATCTGTTGTCTCAGTCACTACAAAGGCAGATTTCACGGCCGGGAATTTGCTCAATTTTAGAAGACATAAATTCATGTCAACAGACCGTGCACTCTGCCATGCACTTCTTTCACCTCTCCCTGGGCTGAAAGCTGTCAGCCAAACCCTCTTGCCCCATGATTCTAATGTGCAGACTTTTTGTTTTCCAGGCACCTTCACATAGATGGTCCCTCTACATTTGGCACCTCTCAGCCTTTTTTTGGTGGCCACTGACTGTAGGACACAATCTCTTTAAAGCAACTCACTGTTCATTTCCCAAAAGGTCTGCAGTAAGCAAGAGGAAAGGCTGAAGCCTGGATCTAACCAACCTTACTGACCTTCCTCCTCTCAGCACCTCTCCCTGATGGAGACTTCTTGACAACACCACTCCCCAACCAACCTGCCCCTTCTCTCTCCAAAACCAGGACCATCAAACCTGTAGCAGCCTCTTTGCTTATTGTTTAACCTTTGCTAATCTATTGAGAGCTAAGGAAATCTGTATTTCTCCACTTAGAGCTCCCTCCACTCTCTGTTTATTCAAGGACATTTTCTCCCATAGTGCCTTATCTTTGCCATTGTTTCATGGTCTAATTACTTCCCTTTGGAGAGCTTAATTTCATTTACCTCCTTGGAGTCAGACAGGATGGTATCAAATATGTAAACTCAGCTGTGCATGATGTTCATACAAACAACGGCTACGTCCCTCGGTCTGCACACAATTCTTGCTGTATCACAAGCAAACCCACTTAGAAAAGGGAACACACATTTGTTAAAGTCACTGTTTATTGCCATTACAGAGGCTGCAACATTCTGCTGTGCAAACTCAAGTTATTGCTAGCTGAAGCATGCTACAGTTCACTCTGATGAAACTGAAATATTTTTGGATGAAGAATAAATAGCCATCACGGAAGAGTCTGAATGAAGAAGCCTCTGACCGAATTCTAAAGGAAGGAAATTGTTTAAACAAGTGTTTGTTTTCTGAAATTTAAACAGGTTTCTGGTGGTGAACTGTATCCATACAGTGCAGTAGAGCTAAAAAAAAAATGTATCTTTTTTTCCTCCTTCTCTGTTATTTATATTCCTGTGCTCTTTGCTGGGTATCTGTCTGGGTTGGGATCTCAAGTGTTGATACATTCCCGAGTGATAGAAGAAGAGGTAATGGCTTCAAGCTACAGCTGGGTAGGTTTAAACTGAACATCAGGAAAGAGTAGTCAGGCACTGAAATAGGGAGGTGGTTGAGTCACCATCCTTGGATGAGTTTAAGGGTCGTTTAGACGTGGTGTTGGGGGATATGGTGTAGGGGAGAACTTTGTAGAGTAGGGTAGATGGTTGGACTCGATGATTCCAAGGGTCTCTTCCAACCTGAATGATTCTATGATTATATTCTATGACACGTTGTGGCTGCAGTCAGTGGTAATATTACATGTGTTTCATTGAAATGTGGAGCAACAATCAGATGATGGGGACTTCTGATGAAATCTTTATTCTCTCTCTGCTAATAACACGGTCTGCAGAGATCTTGAATGCTGGGATGTTTTCTAACACATTGCTTTTTCCAGGCACATTGCTTTCCTCAAAGTGTGAGGAAGAGGGTTTTATAATACATAAAATGCGTAACAGAATGACAGAAAAGATTCATACAAATAAAAGGGAAACAACCTCAACCTAGATAACGAGAGGGCAATTTAATTTAATAATTTCACTGATTTTTGATTAAATAATTTCAGATTTTTTTTTTTAAATGAAAGCATAAAGAGCATTTGGGGAATTCTTAGAGACAGTTAATAAATAACATAAAGTGATTATACAGCCATCATCTCCAACTTGCTGTATGTGAGATCTTCTAATTCTGCTAGTCAACACATGGAATAAAAACGTAAGCTCAAATTGAAGCTGCTGTCATTATTATCCTGCACAGAGGAGAGCAGAGAATGATGTTGCCCAGGGCTCATAACTTGCCCAGAATCGCTGCCGGTGGCACGGTAAAGGTAGGGGATGGCAACTTCAGAAGAACACACAGAAGTGTTCAACAAATGCCGACTTGTCTAGTGGTCTGTCACTAAAACTGAATTGGATTAATTTCCTTTTCACTCTGCAGAAATCAAAGCAGCCTATTTCAAAATACATATGTCATCTTTGAGGCCAATTAAATTTTGCAAGACATGACCAGGGGGAGAAGAGAGGATCAAAAGTTGAGCTTTATAATGAAAGTTGACTGCAATCTTAATTACTAAGAGATTTTGGCTTGTCTTGATTGCACATTCCTCAAGAAACAACTCTTTGATGACTGCCTGTACTGGATCCCCGTCTGTACCCCATGTGTGGTTGTTAAGAGCCTGTTACCACCCTTTCTGCAGAGATGGGCTCTTCTAGCTTAGGCTATAGCATCTTCTGTTGTTACCTCAGGAGAGCCCTGCTCAGTTGCTAGCTGATGTTACAAGCACTCACTTGTAAAATTATGCATGGCAAAAAGCAAATAACAAAAGCAAAAAACATAAAGCAGAGACAAACTGATGAGAAAAAGACCTTTTTTGCAATTTGGACAGACACTGATCCCTCAGATAACAATCTTTCCTAGGAAATATCACACCTAATATCTAACCAAATTTGGGGCAAGCAAAGCAGCATGCCAAGTATAAAGACAAGTCATCACAACTTCAAGACAATTTTTTCACTCCAGTGCCAGTTTGACATGTGTCCCACCCTATACAATTATTTGCTATTGCTTCTTTCTATGTGAGATCACCTTTAAAACAGTAATTAGAGGATGTATTTGTTTATAGGAACGCAAATGACTGCTTTGCTCCAGGGCCCGCTTAGCATGTCAAGTTAGCCTGGAACCACACCTGGCTACCAGAATAAAATCATCAGTGAAAAACAAATAGTCTGTGTATAGTCTCATACAGAATGTAACACTTCCCTCCAATGGGGCTCATGCATCATTTAGGGCTTAACACATTCCCCAGAAGAGGGAAATATCTCAGATAAGGATCTGCACTGAACCATTTGAGAGAAGGCATCCTCGACTGCAACGTCTTGCGCGAGGTGGGACCATTGCCAGTTCCCAGAAAGGAAACAAAAAGGCTTGCTTACGACCCTGACTCCCGGTGAGCGTATTTGCCTTGCCCAACTCTGACCAAAGAGTTCACAAAGAAACTGGGCGCGCTCCCTGGTTTCATTCTCACCATGGGACGATCAAACATCCGTGTGCTGCATCGCACCACAACACTACAGCCTGTGCTGGTCCCCTACTCCGCAGGGCATCCAACAACAGGTTTTAGTACTAATCTAAAAAACTCTTATGCTATCTTGAGGAGCATCCATCTTTCTACCAGACGCAGTTATTTCAGCAATGGCTGTCAGACATGACAGGTTTAACAGGTCCAAGGGGACAGAAGAAAAGGTATCTCAATGGCTGACTCAATGCTCTGGAAGAGCTTCCTGAAGGAGAGCAGGAGGTGACAAAGTATCTGTCCTGGCAAAATTATGTTTTATTTTTGTACAGAAACTACTATTAAAGGATTTTAATCCAGGAATGGCCCTCAAGAACCACCACAACCCAAATGACAACTTCTACCAATACCCATGTCCTTACCACCATCAAATCTGCTGAAAGATCTGTTTCCTCATGAACTCTTTTCCCACAGGCCTTAAGAAAATGTTTCCACCTTTCCGCAGGCAGAGAAGTTTTTTGTACTTCATTGTTTGCAGTGCTGCAAGCACAGTGCCAAAATACCATGGTGAGAGTCAGCTATGAGTGATGATGGTTAAAGATATTCCTTTGGGGCTAAGAGACGCACACAGAAACGAGTTTATAGTATGGTCCATACCACAATGCACATCACATCAGTGACAGCTTGCATGTGGCCTTTCTGCTCACAGCAGACAAGTCAGTTGTGTGAAGAACATGATTAACGCCAACCAAAGGAAACAGCAAAAATACTGGAGTTCTTCATAGGACAACTACGTTCTACACATCCATCCCTATGGAAATAATTTGGCTTAGAGCAGCATTACCAGCCAGAGCCTGGACAAGAAGATGTTAAGGTATCTGATGGTGAGCGACCTTAGCCTTTTTTAAGTCAGAAATACCACACGCAAATTACAGAAATCACAGTGTTGTCTCCTCGGTGGAGTACGTCTCCTCAGGGCGTTCTTTTCAAGCAGACCGCACCATGGTAAAGGTCAGCATCGTTTACAGACAAATCTATTTTGTAATACATGGTGCACGCTGTGCTCTGTACGAGACAACTTACACACAAAGCCAGCTTCCTCAGATCGACACAAATCCTGGTGGGCATCTCACTGCAGAACACGGAGAAATGGGAAGTGCTGGTTCAAGCAGCAGATTGCCATGCCCATATCCAGCACATTGGGCAAAAGGGACCAGGGTTAACCCACACTATGAGCACCTGAACCTTCAATTCCTTGGCAGCCCCGAGTGCTTATGGATGCCTTTTTGATTTTGTTTTGACTCAGGCAATAAACACTAAGGAGGTTCGAGTCCTTGTCCACCCATTTTCAAATCGTTTTGCAGCCATGACTTTGGCCAGCATCTGGACTTGAGTCTCAACTGTACGGATGCACCTTGGATGACATCTGGAAACAGACTCCTTGAGTGCAAGAATGATCACGCACATAATTTCACTTGGCTTTTTGTAGCTTTTAGAGCTTACCTGTAAAATTCCACCATCTATAAAATACTAAAAGCAAATTCAAACAAGCAGCAAGTTTGCAAAGGGGTTCACAGCTACCGTTTTCATTCCGAGCATTTGACAACATTTCAGGTTCCTTTCCATTCTAAGTGAGGAGCACAAAAAAATGCAGCAGGAATTAACTGTTTGGGAACCACGTCCAGCATCCAAGTCGGTGAAACATTTTTCTTGAATCTTTTAGTCTTGCTCTCGTACCTCCTCCATCCTCCCTTTCTCACGGATTACTCAATCATAAAAGCATCCATGTGGCCATGTGTCATGTTTAAATACATTTTCTATTTAGAGTAATGTGCGTGTGTTATGCCTCCTAGGGAAGGGTGGATTACTACAAGTGTAATGATCCCAAGCAAGGAGCATTTTTGCTGTGCTATAGGACAAAGAAGTCGTTTTGGCAGCGCTATGGAAAAGCTTCTGCTCCTACTGGAACAGACTCTATGCAGCCTCTTTGATCAGCAGTGTAATTCCTCAACATTATCTAAAGGAAAGAGGAGAAAGCGTGGGGAAAACTGTTTACAAAACAGCAAGACCAACTGCTCACGATGCTCCGCTTTATTTTTAATACAAGGAAAAGCACAGCACTGCAAAGCAGTTTTTAATTAACTGCTTTCTCCCAGCAATACTTTTGGCTCCATGTAACAGTGCCAAGTACTGATATTTTTATAACCCAGCAATGGTTACGATTTTGCTTCAAAAATGTTATTTCAGTGGGGCTCTGCCACCACTCAACAAATGTGTGGCTGCAGGAGGTGGTTCGGGCAAGAGATGCTCTTTTAGGACCCTCAAATGAAAACTTTAGGCTGGAATAGGCTCTGAAAAACCCTCTTTTCTGAGCCTCTTCCTCAACTTCGGAGAAGGCGCCAAGTGGCCAAGATCAGGAACTAAAACACAGACACCAACTCTCTCAGTGACACCAACATCCCTTAACACCATCTTCTCCCTCATAGAGCAGCCACCGGACAGGAAGGGGCAAGGACTGGCTGAGATTCCTGTGAGTCTGATTAAAAATGCTGTGAGCTCAAGTACTTACTGGAGGGGGTGGGGGAAGTTAATATACAGGGATTTCCTGAAAACTGTGCTCAATACTAACTCCTTCACAACTTTACTGCTACTGGGGACATCCAGCGTGGCTCCTCTGTATTAGTTTTAACCTGCCACGGTTAACTTCTGCTTTCTCCTGTGTTTTTTTTTAAGTTTCTTTTCATTCCTCCATGCTTCAGAGGGGTGGTTCTTACCCTGGGGAGTGCAGACCCTTAGGGATCTGTGGGCTTCACAAGGTCTGTAAAGGATAACTAAAAAAGCAAAGCCATCATCCATGAGTTTCAAATTAAATTGCTGCGCAGGAGCTGGCCTTGCTACTGGAAAAAAATTAAAGTACCTGCCTATTCAAATAGCTGAAAACCATTATTTTAAAGCCATTTCCAGAATAAGCTCCTGGGCTTACGCTCTTTCATTTTCCTAAAAACAAAAAAAATTATTGGCCACAGCACTCAGGAAGCTGATTCCCCCCCGCCAAAACTCCTCCTTTTGCCCCATTTCCAGGTATGTCGCGTCCTTGGCTACGGGTCCCTGCCCTGTCTCACCCCTACAGCCTCGGTGTGCTCCTAAAGTCAGTTCTTTCTACCTTTCAGTTATACATATCTCCCATGGGAACCTACTTTATTAATAAAGATAAAACCTGGATTTTAATCAGGTTTTTTTACCAAATCAAGTACTCTTTTCAGGATCACCCCACTCTGAAAATGCAATTTTTTTTTCCTCCCACTACTCTCCCCATAAATCACTGTGCCAGGAGAACACTTCTACCTAGAGAATACACGAGGAATGACCAAAATATTCTCCAAGTGCTAAAGGCTGTCTATAAAGAAGAACCCTACTCAATTCAACTTATCAAAAACAGTCAAATTACACAAAACAAGTACCTATATGGGCAGAAAATGAAAGAAACACCATTTTTTTTAATACATCGAGAAACACACACACGTGTCAGTAAATAGAAGGTAAACCCAGACAAATTCCCAGACAAATGGGAATAACAGAGTATTTTTTGGAAGGAGTATAGGGCATGCTTTCGCAGTGCTAGTGAATAAGCAGGAGACTCCTGTGAAACCTGGCTACTTTTCTAACCCCTATGCATTAGTCAAATCCAGTTATCAGGCTCCACGTAGAATAAACAGATGAAATAACACAGCCCACTTGATGTAAAAAGTCAGAGCAGGTGAGTTAGTTTCTCTTTTCAGAATTAAACACAGTTTAAAGAGACAACTTGCGTAAACCCAAAGTCTGGTCCAAAATGAGCATGAACTTTTAGGCAGTTTGGGACCTGTTTCTTTTCTTAAAAAAGGTGTATTGCTTTTTAACAGAGTCTTAAAGAGGTTTCCAAAATGGAACAAGACCAAGACCAGAAGCATATTGAGTCAAGTGCTCCCTCTCACACCAGACACATCTCTCAAAGGGACAGGAGAGGCATGATGGAGGGCAGGTTGGCCACCCTTGCGCTGAAGCAGAACTCTGGGGCTGATGTCAAGAGGGATCGAAGTCCTAACAGATAGATCCAGTGACCAGGTCCTGGGAGACAGGACTAACATTTCTTGGTTTGTAGTCCAAGATAGTGATGGACTAGAAAGACAGTGATGGACTACATATGACCAGCCCCCAAGAGCTAAAGGCAGTCATCTCCCACATGGATGTTGTAAGTATAATTGTGACATAGGAAATTTTAGAGCTGACAGTACCAAAACTCATGAGGCCTCCTAATGTCCCCTAATTCCCTGGATAGGGAATTTCTTTGGGATCCACATCCCTCTCCTGTGCAGATGCTTTTAAAAATGTCACTCAAGCCTCCCTGAGACATGGACGTGACAGAGTCAACAATGGAACCAGTCTCTAAAGCTTATAGTATTTTCCTCAGTGTAAATTGATGCAAAGCACAATCCTCTATGTTCATTGGCATATCCTTTCTATTATTTACTAAATCCTCCTCAAATCATCCTGTTAATATGTTTACCTATATCAGCTACCCTAGGAGCATATCTAGCACTAAAATACAACAAATCAAACTATGTTCAAATAAAGTGGCATAGGTGTTCCCAGCTTGAATAGTTATTCAACACTCAACTACAGGGAAAGAAAAACAGTGAAAAATTGCCAGAAATACTGACATCAATCTTCCATTTCAAGAGCAATTCAGAATGATTCCAAATATAGTTGGTCCTATTAAGAGAACAGCTCTCGGGTAGAGTGCAAACTATGTCATCACAAGAAAGAAAATCAGAAACATATGCTTCTAATGAAAGAAGGAATTTTAAACAAAGTCAGCAATTCAGGGCCCTGATCGTAAATCAGAGCCAAGAGGGGAGAAAGTCTCTACATGCCAGCCCCATCCTTTTGGGGTGAAGTTTGGTGGTGAACTCTGTGCCTGATCTTTCAATTTCTAGAAGAAAAACCAGAATAATGTCAGCAGCAAGACCTAGGAGGAGAAAACCCCACTTCGTAAGATGCAGACCACATTCCCCATCCTCTCACACAAGTGGCCTCTTGGGTTCCCTTGTTCCAGCTCTACAGCTACATGGAGGGAGGAGAGGGGACATGGCCAGTCCCTGGCAGATTCTCTCTCCACAAGGTGAATTCTGGTCTCAGCCATGGCTTCCTAAATTGGCAGGAACAACCTACAACACCAGCTATTCCCACCATCCAGAGAGAGTGGAGTGCTATCCCTATAGGAAAGCCAGGATCCTGTTTTGGCTTAGCTATGCCTGAGTTACTAGGACATGAAGATGGAGTAACTACCTTTGGAAGAGTAAAGTCACATATATGGGTTATGGCTTTTTTTTTTTTTTTTTTTTTTGTGATTCAGGACACACTGGAAACCAGTAAAGAAGGCTGTGCAGCTCATCTGCTATGTGTAAAGCCCTGAGTTCATGCTGCATGACTGCACAAGGCAAAGCCCCGCAACCCTCATGGGCGACCTCAGCTTAGGCTTTCTTTCCACTTTTGCTTTGGGCTGAGATTCTCGAGGGAGCCTCGAAGAGTCACATAACCAAGTTCAACGAGTTTGAATTTTCCTATTGACCAGAATAGCATTAGATCATATTACCCATGTCTATTTGTTAACGACAAGCGCTCATTTACCCATGCTGATGCCACATGGTTTGGATGCGTGTTTTGTACACCATAAATGGCAAGGATGATGCCTTCAAGGCATAAACACTGCGGGACTCGCAGCAGCTCCACTCAACGGCAATTTTCTCATGCACCCAAAAACACAGAAGGAAAAGTTTCAAACTTCACTAAAGTTTCCAACTTCCCTCCCACCAACCAACCTGTAGGAAATATAAAAGCAGCCAGCCATGGCTATTGCAGTAACATTTTATCTTCAGAAAGGGAAGAACTGATATTTCTATATATAAACGCCAACAAAAGCTACATCTTTGTGGATCGTGCCATATCCCCATATTTGTTGAGACTCACATAAGAGAGCGCTTAAAAAACAACCAAAAAAAAAGCCCTTTCCTCTTTGTTTTCAGCTAGAAAACCCCCATTACCCTTTTTTAAGAGCAAAGTTGTGAACAGCCACTGTTTTCTTTTTTGATTACCAGGTTTATAGCAGACATGGGAGCAACCAAATTACTTTGCTCCAGAAAGATGCTTCTTGACAAAAATGTATTATGCCAAATACCGCTGCTGCATGTGGACTCTTCTGCTTTTGGTGCAGGGGAAAAAAAGTCTTAAACAACTGAAAAACAACCCTTGCTGATGTGCATTTTTCAAACAAGTATTTCGGCATGAGTTAAGTGTTGTGCTCAGTACCTGGTTCACCAAGGTCTGAATCCGTTCCAGTTGCCTGCCAGGAACGGCTGCTTAGCTGAGGCTGTAAAGATATGTATGTGTAAGTCCAAAAAGGTCCCAGTTTAATCCCTGGTGCGTCAGTCAAGACAGGAGATATCACAAAGGTATGAAGATATTTGAAGCAGGCGGTTATTCCATTTTGGTGGGAACCAAACAGATTATATATAGAAATTTTGGACTAATCTCAGAAGCAGTCAGTGTTGGTGTGCAAAAGCATATCTGGCACACTTCACTGCTAGGCCTGTCAGCTGGTTTTGACTCAGTATGGAGCTATAATATCTATTAGATTATTTGCTAATGCCTTCTACTAATATCCCTTCTCAAAGTTATTGAACAAACTTTCAAGAAAAAGAAATCAATTCTGCTATTTATATTCTTAAATGCCTTCAAAAAAGAGCATATAGTCTCTAAGAAAGCTTGAACTCACCTATGTCTCCTGGAAAAAAAATATAATGGGGAAGTAAAGCAGGCAGTAACATCTCTGTTTAATGTAATGCTCCATAATTTTAATTTGATAAAATATCTGGCAAAGTAAAAGCTAGCTGTCACATGTCCTTAGGGAAATGATTTCATAGTCCACTTACTAATACAAATTGTCAGTATTAAAACTAACCCAGAGATTTCTGCACTTATAGAGGTTTAAGAGCTGGGCAACATAGCCAGATGTTTCTGATAGCCAGAGACACAGAAACACGGATGGAATCAAGGAAAATATTAGGCTTTACTTTGAAAACTGGCTTGATTAATAGGTCTAAAGTCTTACAGTTGCAGAAGCACAAATCCCTAGCGTGACCACTCTTAATTCAGAATAAAAACAATCTGTTCTGATTAGGCCAATGTCTATATTGAATATAAAGCACAATTAAAAAGTTAGAATTTGTAATCTTTTTTTTTTTTAAATCAACATTTAATGTGGAAAAAAATTGTCAGCACCATTTCCTTGGTCAAATTGAGCACTAGAGCAGCCCACAGACTAAATGAATGTCTTGTATATCTTTCTTTATTAAAAGACAAAGTCCATCCCTACAGATACTTTTTTAAACTTTTTTTTTCTTCAAGACTCCTCCCGAGCACCAACAAAGTGTTGTATGAGTAAGCATTGTAAGAGTCAATCAATATGTATTACAGATGACAACAGCAGACTTAGTTGGCCAAATACCAATTCATTTATGCAGCTGTCAATTCAGGATATATCAGATATATTCCAAACACAGAGGTTGCCGTTAGGTTTAACCTGTTGCAATTAAAAGTGGGATGAAGTGCAAATATTTTCCCACTTTCTTATGGTTGGAGCCACACCCCCCCCCGGCAAACTGTGGTTCAAGATACCTAGAATCATGACCTTAATGAGACACAGAATGTGATCGTGATTCATCTTCTATAAATGAAAACAGGAGGTAGAAGTCGCCAACAGAATTGTTTTAAATTCACACTGGGGTCACACATCACAAAAACTGGCCCACCGATAACGTTACTGGTCTAATTTCATATAATAGAAGCTGAAAATGCAGCAACTTGTATTCATAAAGCATGCAGATAAGAGCAAACAACTGCTTTGGACAAGGAGTGCTCATGAAAACTGTCACTTCTGCTACGATTTGTATTTCTACCTTCTTGAACTGACATTTTTTGAATACTCATTTTTCCTCCCTGTACATTCTGATCCACTTAGAAATGCATATTTGAGGATTTCCACAACAAGTGAGAGTTGAGCTCAGATCAGCTGTGTACCTTGAGGATGCTTCCCACCATCCTTGCAGTCCTACCTTGCAGTCACTTGTTTTCCTTTATGCTGTGCTTCACAAATTGTAACTCTAATTCACCACTCAGATACTCCAGCGTTTTATGAGTTAATGTCATGGATTTTAATAGCATGAAAGTAAGATAAAAGAATTTCCATTGACATGCATGGACTGTGCATGTAAATAACTTACCAGTCACCAAAATAAGGTGATTTTGTGGTTAGAAACTAACTGCCTCCCAACAGTACATCACAATAACTTAATACAAAATACTGAATTCCTCCAGTTAACATTTCAAGATTAAGCTAGAGAAGACAGGCAAAATGCAATATGTCAATTACATTTTGACAAGGACACCTTCACTTTGCTAATGCCATGAGACCTTTAAACAGCCTTTTACACTTTTTCCAAATGAAGAAATTACTTTCGTGGAAAAAAACCCCTGAGTTTTGCGGAAGATATTCTAGATTGCTTATGAAGAATCTTGTGAGAAAAAAACAGAAGAGGAAGTATTTTGCCTAAGAAGCCACCTAGAACTACATCTTCAGCAGCTTTTAGGCACCAACACATCCTTGAAGATCTGGGCTGCAAGCACTTGTGAAAATTTCACTGAATTTCACTGAATTATGCTTTCCTCACTGCTGCTGCACCACCAGAATCCCTGCATCCTTTAAACGCTGCGTTGTGGTGCTGCTTCAAACAGAGGTCTTGCAATTTTTAACTCCCCACATCTACCGTGGTTTGGGATGGTCTCGTGGCTGCGTGTCCTCCCATGTGAAGACGAACCCAGTGTAGCTTCTGTGAGCTCCATAATCTCAAACCGAAGGCACGTGCTTGCAAATTAGCCAACTCTTAGCTTTAAACATGGGTGTAACAAAGACAGACCTTACACATGTTATTATAGAGTCTTTATGCATCTTAACAATTCTTTCCTTTTAGGTAACAGACAACAGTGCATATAATCAGATACTGCTGAAACACAATTGTAACCATCTTCCTGAGTAATAAGTATTGGAAAATAGGGTATATATTCTCATTCTTCAGGTAGGAGCCCTGAAAGGACCCCAGCTTTGCTATTGCAGCACAGGACGGGGTCCACATAAAGCACACATCTGGCGCAGAAGCAGACTCCAGCTAAGGCTGAAAAACACATTCTGCTAATTCGAAAGAATCTTAGAGCAACTATTAGCAGAAAAGCAGCTGTTTCTTCCATAAAGCACCGAATTATTTTTCAAGCCGGAGCTCTGAGCAGCGATGCACTTTAATCCCTCTCTGACCTGCACCCTTCTCCCAGCAGGAATAGGCTTTTTTTTTTTTTTCTTAACTGACTCAGGGTATGGGGTGACCTTGAAGAAGAACAGTTATGCAAAGGCGATTTGGCAAAGCGTCACCACCCAGAAGAGAGGACATCTGCATTGTCACCCAGCAATTACAGTGAAATGACTTATCACGCTATAACCTACTTGAAGGCACACGGTCGTGTGTGTACGCACAGGGCAGGGGCAGGCTGAGACACGGAAACGCCACGCACCATCCCTAAAGCTGTAACGGAGCACCCTGCATGTAAATGAAACTCTGTAAGACCAGAGAAGATACAAGGGATTTTGTTTGTGTTTACCATTTCAGAGGGGATTTTTCTCTCTCATTTAATGTATTTTAGGGTTTTTAAGATGCCTTGATCTGCTTCCCTACATCTGCTTACATCTAATCTAGCATGAAATACAATCAATCCAGGCAGTCCTGGCTGCAAAGTCTTCCCCTGAAAAGTTTCCAGCATCTCAGTGATCAAAAATGGTGTCAGCTTCGTTTCAGGTTTCACTTTTTTTCCCCCCCCCTCGCGTGAATTCCTTGCAGCAAAATGAGCTGCTTAACAAGAAGTCAACTCCTAGTGCCAAGGCAGAGCTATCCCGTGCCATACCCACATATATAGGGTCAGATTCACTTTTGCCTGAAACCAGAGAAGGGCAATTCATCCAGTCTACATCTCCTTGAATCAGGAGATGAGCTCATGGTCTAAAGCTGATGTCAGCCTCCAGGCATGCCCAACTGTCCCCCTAGCCTGCAGCCTTTTGTAGATCCTGGCTCCTCTCCAACCCCAACCTGTCTCCCTAGCAGGGATGCTGGAAAAAGTACCCAGCAGTAAGGGTGGCTCCGAAGGTGGGCACCAGGCACCCGGGTCTACTCACGCAAGATGCCAACAACTATATGCTTAGCTGTTCTTATACTCTTCCACCACTGACATCAACACCATTGATGGTACCCCTGAGTATCACCCCCCACAACTGATAGCCGCAGGGCTGGGCACCCCGAGCCATCCAGCTTTTGGGATGCCCTGGATTTGCAGCTGGCAGAGCTTTGGGCACGGCGACGCGGGGAGGGCAGAGTCAGCCTTCTGCCACCCCAGCGCCGCTGCAACGGCATGAGCAAGCCAGGTTTTAACAAGTAAATCTACATAAAAGCTTTCTCTGAAAGTGATTACTTAATATAACAACCAGCTGTCTCTTCAATTCTTGCTGAGGCAGCCTATCTTCTCACCATTATTCACAGAAGGGAAAAAAAAAAAAAATAAGGGAAAAAAATAAAAGGCTGTAAGCCTGTTTTGTCTGTAGGGTAAGCAAAGCTTCAGAGAAATAATGGTACCTGACAGACAGAGACGCCAAGCGCTCCTTTTATTTTTTTTATTTTCCTAACCATCCCATTCATTTCTCTACAGCTCTTACTGCTGGGGTGTAAAGAGGTAATTACTCATTAACCCCTTAAACCCCAATCCCACAGCTTTTTGTACGCCAGCTACGCAATCTAATTACCATCATTTTCATGACAGCACTTATCAACACGGGATCAGAGTGTGTCCTCTTCAGTTTGGCTGGATCTGTACTGCCTGACCTCGCAGAGAAAAATAATTACCATAGGAAAGAATTAGTGGGCACCAGCAGAGCCTCCTGACTGGGAAACTGGAGTGCGGGGCCATTCAGGCCTGCAAGGGCTGTATTTTTTGACCCAGAGACAGCCGTGGCTTGAATAGATGGGTCTGTCCCACAAAGTCACTCGGGAATGTTCGCCTGAATTAATTAAATGCCCGAATTTACGTTAGGGCACATTAAACTTCTGCATAGCCAATTTTATTCAGAATTAATGTAGCCTTTGATTCCGAGTTAAATTGCACAGAAGAGTTTAATAAGAGGTAACTAATGGGTTTCAAAACTAAATTAGGACTCATCTTCCTAGAGGCTGTCGGGTTAGCCCTGGGGGGGTGAGCCCTTACAGAGATAAGAATCTGGGACAGAAAGGGTTTAGGGGAAGTTTCTCTATGGGCTACCTAGAAGGAGAAAAAAATGTACGATTTTGGAAATTACCCTTTTAGTCTTCACATAAATCTTGAGAAGGCTGATTTTTCCACTTCTGTTATCAAGGGTGTCCTCTTTAACATCAGGAACAGCGCTACCTCCTGGGATGGTGCAAGGGGCCCCTTTGACCATTATCTGATCTATGGGAGAGCAGGAGGACCCACACTTTCCCCTACTTCAAGGAAAACTTCCCATTGCTGTTCTTCATTTAGTTTCGAGATGGGTACAGCCCTCACCTCCCAGACTCTGCAGGAGGATGCCCCTCTGGCTTCTCTCCCGGCTCCTTATTATAGCAGCAGCTCCTGGCTGTAGGTGCAGGCATATAAGGAGCGAGGCAGCCGCCTGGGCATGAATCACTGCCTGAATGCTCAGTCGTCCCCCCCTGTCTTCGAAGGAAATGGGAATGGAAAGAACCAGCAGAATTTCAGCTGACCTGCTAGAAACAGTTCGATCACGCTGTTTAACAGGGGGAAAATGGCTTCAGTCTGCAATTAGGCATGGCTCTGATTTCTAATAAGAAATTTGATGGTGCCCTCTCCTCCTCTCCCAGAGGATCCAGGAGAGTAAAGAGGAGGGGGTGAGAGTAGGAGATACCTAAATAGTTTATAAATTATTTTTAAAATCCCTGTTCAGCAGAAACGAACTAAAGCAGAGCATGATTTGCTAGCTAAACAGTATTTGCTTAACAAGACACTTATGCGTGCACATTACTGCCATTAAGTAATCAATACACCTGGGCACAGGGCTACACACAGTTTATTGTTCCTCCCCTTGCTTTGCTCTGACTCAGCACTGAATCTGTATGATTGCGCAGGTATTACCCAGACAGCTAGAGTGTTTCTTGTGATAAATAGTGGTGAAGCCAAGGGAAGGAAAAAAAAAAAAGATCAGGCATATTTTTCTCTGTCTGACTGTTACAAGGTTGTTTTCTTTTTTTAATTTAACTAGGGCCTCAAACTGGTGCTTCTCTGCAGTGCAACTCTTCGCACCACCCACAGCCTTCAGGAACCCGTCTAACAGACGATTCATCTTTCAGCGTGTTCACACCTGCACAATTACCATAAGTGGAAGAATTTTCCTCTATTCTACAGCAAACAATGGAAAGGATTGCCTTCACCTTTCTGCTCTAAACAAGAAATCAGTTGCTTTCAGAGCAGGTTATGAAACTCCCAGGAAAAGTTTGTGTCACGTGAAGGTGACCACGTGCCATCAGTCCCCACAGCCAGTGAGTTAATCGAGCTGTGATAGTCCTGCCTTAGAGACCTAGCTCTCCTCAAACAGATTCCAAACCATAGCACGTTTTCCTTTGCACTATAAATAAATGTTAAAGCCTAAAACTGATGCAGGCCAGCTTCTCACCTGGTTTTGTGATGAGATGCAATGTTTTGCCCTGCAGCCAGCACACAATTAGAAGAAACAGCAATCCCTGTGCATCAGCTGGCACTATCCGAAGACATCAAGAAAACTCCCCTCCTGATGTGGTATCAAACACGGGTGACTTCCACCCTGCTCTGGAGCATCCCTTTAGAGCTGTGTTCAGCAAGGTGAGCTCAACCTGCTCGCCGGTACCACTGGCACGAATAACCTTCTAAAATTAGGCACATGCTTAAACGCTTCGTCGGGCTCAGGCTCCCCGATTAACTACAGACTTCGCATCTCCCGGCACTGCACTCGACAGCGAGCTCCTTCCCACTCCGTCCCCACCCATCCGAGTCTTCGGGGAATGTTGCCATGGATTTCCACGGGACACACAAAAGAGTCCATATTGGAAGAACCCTGTTAAGGTTGCTAGGCGTAAATATTGACTTAACGGCTCTTCCGCCTTTTTTCTTTTTTAAGAACAGATTTGTTGGCCATGGCTGGAAAAAAAATAAAAATGATGGAGTATGCATGATTCACTCTGGCACTCACACAAACATGCAGATCAGTTGGCTGGCAGCTCGCTCCTCTGTTAGCAGAACATCGCTTCTGAAATGTGTCATTTTGTTTTGGCAGCAAGAGCGCCCAAGCCCGCAGACAGAGAGATAAAATCTACCTTCCATGTACTTCACATGGGGACTGCTGACCTTCCCCCCCAGCAAAGAACATTTGATTAATGCTTCCAACAGCATTTTAGTTGAGGTCCACAGAAGGACTGATGGGATGCTGCATATGTTTCACACTAAAAGCCCAGCCCAGAGACGTCCCTTCTTGGACCCACTTGCCTGGGTCTGCTGACATGAGAAAGGACTCCAGAACTACATGCAGGTACCACTTTAAATCTTTTAATTCAAAAGTCTTTTGAGTAAAGGCTGTTTCACAGACAATAAATAATGAGACAGAAGAGACTTAAGGTCACATGGGAAGTCAGCAGCAGAAGTGAGAGGGTACTCAAGGGTTTTGGTCATTGGATTCCTGCTTTCATCACCAGGTTCTGCTTCCTATAGTACTCCATGCACAGACTTTTAATCCTGAATTTTAAAAATGTTGTTTAAAATACGACTTCAACACTCGACATTATCCAAACCCTTTTCCATATTGATTCTGCCAGATCTGGATGGTTTGGCAGGACTGGCAGGGGGACAAACCTCCTCCTGAGGGTACAAAGTACCCGTGATACTTCTTTGTACCAGTCCTGGACACGGCCAGCATAATCTCTGACTGTCCCAAAAAACCTGCTCACCACACACAGAGGCATGAGCAGCTCACCTAAGAGCTGGCAGAGGCTGCAGGATTCCCCAGTAGACCCCTATTTGACATACAACCAGGGGAACTCAGGAAGAGTTGCATTTCACAGCACTCGGCAGATGTCTGCCAGAAAGCAAGTATCTCGTCAGGAGGAAGACAAATCTAATGACTGAATATAGAAGGAAAAAGTCCAGTGTCAGACAAGAGATCCTTCTCTAAAGGATCACAAGGAGCTCTATCACAAAGGATCACAAGGAGACTCCATCACCTCCCTGGAATAGGCTGCCCAGGGAGGTGGTGGAGTCTCCTTCTCTGGAGACACTCAAAACCCGCCTGGACACGTTCCTGTGCAACCTGCTCCGGGTGGACCTGCTTTGGCAGGTCTAGATGATCTCCAGAGGTCCCTTCCAACCCCGTATGATTCTGTGATTCTGTGAGTTCAGCTGAATTTCAGCTGTGAAGGGTGTCCTTTGGGACTTTTACTCCATTGGAGTTTAAGCACCCCCAAAGGCATAACACAAAACCAGGATCAACACACATGCACATTTATATTTGCTTTGCATCCATCCCCTGTGGCTTTACACCTTCCTCTCAGGGAACAGGGACCGACTCCTCCTGCCAGGCGTCCTCTGTGCACATCCCCTTCAGAAGCAGTAGTTCAGTGCGTGGCACATTAAGGCACCGGCACCTCAGAGCCAAGCAGGGCAGCCCAAGGCTCTGGCATCCTACCCACTAATTAAACAACACACAAACTAGCCATCCCCGCTCAGTATTAAGCTACCAGAAACAAAAGCAAGGCCACTTAGATACCTTTGGAGTTTAGCAACAGCGAATCTCAGGATCCATTCCACCTCTCTTAAATCTATTCTTACAGACAGCTTTTGAAGCAGAGAATTCGCTGAACAAAGGAACAGGTTGATATCCCCTCTCCTCAACTACAGGCAGAACCAGTTTGTTATTTTCTAAGCGTATTTCTAAGCGTTTCCTTGGTGGCACATACAAATTCAATACTGTGCCTGCTAGAAAAGATGTCTATTTTCAGAATAAATACAATGACATGCAAGGTTTGGGTTAGCAACAGCTAAGTAGAAGACATCATGAGATAGAAAAGGAAAAATCTCTCTTAAGGTTTTAACATGCATAGGACAAGAGACCAAGTAGACCTAATTCTACGAAATTAAGGAATTTTCTATCCGCTCACTCACTCTCCTGCCCTTGCAGCTGGAATAGCACAGCCCGGGTGCTGCCTCAATGATTTCTCTGCTCTGCCAGCCTACGGTCAAGGCTGATGCATGGCAATCCCTACTGCATGCCAATGTCACTGCTCTTGTGCCTGCACACGAGCATCAGGGAACAGACCCATAGAACACAGAAAGGCTGTTTCAAGCTGCCAGTTATTGGCCGTTATCGCCTGGTCATTGAGATGGCAATGGTTGAGCTGTATGACAGGTTCTCAATAACACTACACCGCAAGCCAACATGCTGCATTTCTCACCGGGTTTGTTGTACTGACCTGACATGGGTCCAGCAATGGAAAGGCAACTGCAACAAATGTTTGGAGCCCCATTATGTCCCTCCACTCAAAAGGAACCCCTCTGCTTACTGAGATGGCTGAGTTTGCCCTTCAACCTGCTCCTTGGACTTAGGCTGTCTGAGCATTTAGTTCAGAAGTATCTAGTTAGTTTTAAAGATTTAGGATCAGTTTTGTCACACGCTGCCCAGATGATAAGCCTGATATCAGCTTCCACATGAACAAGAGCTGGGGTAAGAAGTCTCACTAGGGACAGCAGTGCAGCAGGAATCAGATCACCCCAGTCCAACGTAGACTTCTATATAATTTTATTGCCTTTAATTCAACGGGAAGAGAAGGAACTTTTAGTAGTTTAAAACAAGTCACATGGACCAATCCTAAAGGGACCAATCTCTTTCCATTACCTAGAGAGAAAGTGAAGGGTGATGGGTTCAGATCTAAGTGTCTCAAGTCAGGTGAGATCATTCCTACCTTCAGCACATAAGATGAGGAAGAGGTAAGAATCAAGCCTCTAATGAGTACGCTGACTTCAAAGCAGTCTTGAGCTAACCTTTTCCTATCCACATCTTCCAGCCATGGTCAGGAAAAAATACACACTGTGGACAACCCTGATAAAATAGAAGTTAGCCTCGAAAGCCTCTTCCAGAAGTGGCAGGGCTACCTCTACATGGTACAGGTTACCACCACCTCCCATGACAAGCAAGTAGCATGCCATAATTTTACAGCAATTAGTATAAGGACTGTTTTAAGCACTTGGAAATAACAACCTGGGTCCTAGTCTCCTCAAAGCCAGTGACCCAACTGCCGATATTATTAGTAGATAATGTCCTTTTAGGGCATCATAGGCTTTACTCCAGCCTAACTCCACTTTCCCACTTTGTAGTTCTGGCTCTACTAATACAAAAGACAGTGGAGTAGAGTTCCTCAGGGGTCAGTGTTGGGATCAGCATTGTTTAACATCTTTGCTGGTGACACAGACAGTGGAATTAAGTGCACCCTCAGCAAGTTTGCTGATGATACCAAGCCACATGGAGTAGTTGACACACTGGAGGGAAGGGAAGCCATCCAGAGGGACCTGGACAGAATTGAGAGGTGGGCCCGTGCAAACTTCATGAAGCTCAACAAAGCCAATTGCAAGGTCCTGCACCTGGATCATGGCAATCCCAGGCACAAACACAGGCTGGGTCCAGAATGGATTGAGAGCAGCCCTGAATGAGAAGCTCAACATTCACTGTCAATACGCGCTCACAGCCCAGAAAGCCAACTGCGTCTTGGGCTGCATCAAAAGAAGTGTGGCCAGCAGATTGAGGGAGATGTTTCTGCCCCTCTACTCCGCTCTGGTGAGACCCCACCCGGAGTACTGCATCAGGCTCTAGCGCCCCCAAGATGAGAAGGATATGGACCTGTTGGAATGGGTCCAGAGGAGGCCATGAAGATGATCAGAGGGCTGGAGCACCTCTGCTATGAAGACTGGCTGATGGAGTTGGGTTTGTTCAGCCTGGAGAAGAGAAGGCTCCAGGGAGACCATACAGAAGCCTTCCACTATGTAAAAGGGGCCTACAGGAGAGATGGGGAGGGACTCCTTATCAGGGGGTGGAGCAATAGGACAAGAGGTAATGGTATTAAACTGAAAGAGGGTAGACTTACATGAGATATTACGACGAAATTCTTTACTGTGAGGGTGCTGAGGCACTGGAACAGGTTGCCCAGAGAAGCTGTGGATGCCCCATCCCTGGAGGTGTTCAAGGCCAGGCTGGATGGGGCTTTGAGCAACCTGCTCTAGTGGAAGGTGTCTCTGCCCATGGCAGGGGGCTTGGAACTCGATGATCTTTAAGGTCCCTTCCAACCCAAACCATTCTATGATTCTATAAAAACCAGAGCATTTTTAGCATCATTTAAACTCAGGTGATCTTGTCTGCCTGTGACAGGCTAAACAACCTGTCAGTCACATTTGTCAATTATTGTTCCTGTTCCTTAGAAGCAGGAGTCTAACTGAAGCGAAGAAGCAGAAAGGAAGGGCTGGTACTTACTTTCTCAGGACTGCAATTTCATTTTCTATGCTGCTTTCCTTTCCCTTCAGTGCCTTCTTGGGAATGCACTTGACGGCAAAGAGTTTCCCACTTGCTCTCTCTTCAGCCAAAACAACTTCAGAGAACGCACCTCTGAAAGAAGAAAAGAAAAATCCTGCTTTTAGGTGGTGCCTTTTTTTTGGAAGCTGTTAGCTGAAACATAACCACTGAATATAGTTCTTCTGGTGTCTTTTGACAGCCGCTCTTGTTAATCACAGCAATGACATTATAAGCATCTTTCTTTGCCTTTTCAAACACACACAGACATTCACATTCATGCAAAACATTAAAGGCTTGCCAAATACAACAGTTTTAATAAAGAACCATAGTCCAGAAGAGGTATGAGCAAAGCTTGACAATCAGAAAGCACCATTTCCACACACAGGGGCATGGATGGTTGTCCAGCTGCTGATTTCACAGATGATGTACTTTTTCCCTTCCTGAAGTTTTAGGATGTTTACTTCACATAGCAGCACAAAGTCCCTAGGACTAAATGATGCACCAGTGCCAAGAGCGCTCCCAGTTCCTCAGTGACCACAAGAGGTCAGGGCCTCCGCTTTGGTCCTCCCTGGCAGCCCAGAGCATCTCTTCACCGTTGGCTCAACCCTGACTCAGATGGGGAAGCAGCGTCAGGATTTCTCTATGTACACAGAGTTATTCCACAACACAAACTGCAGTGTGTGTAATCGCTAAAGCCAAAGAATCGGATTAAATCACAAGCCCAAACGTCGGCCTTAATAGAAGCCTCCCTACAGTTACCCCAGAGAGGATTACACAAATAAAGAAACTTCATCACAGCAGCCAGTCACTAATTGCCAAGAGTGGGCAGTGCTTCTCCTTCATTAGGTTATTCCATAACAGTGTATTATTTCTTGCCTTCTCATCGCTTCCTCCAAGCACCTGGACCTTACTGGGGAGAAGCCAGGAAAATGTTACAGTCAGTGCTATATACGCTTTTTTTCTGTACTCATACTGTTTTCTGAGCATTTAAGAATCATTCAGATGTTGCTGGTCTGGATGGACCTTTGCTCTGCCACAGCAGGGCCACCCATGTTCCAGTGCTCGTTACTGGTTTAGTAGAGAGGTGCTGGGCAAGAGAGAGCAGTGGCCTGGTGAGGAACAGCAAATCTTTGTTCACATTCACCAAAGCCTCCTCCTGAAGCACCCGCTTTGTCCAGCTGACAGAGCCAACCGCCTGTCTAACCAGATCCCAACTGGGGGATTCACCAGCTTAAGGATCATATTTTATTTACACAAAATAAAAAGAGGCAGGATACTTGCCTTCATTCCCTCCCCGCCTCCATCAGTAGATTGCTTTGCTCTTCTACTTAGCTCTCTGCGAACAGAGCTCGGCAACAGCCTGAGCAAACCCAACCACGCTCCAGCCCACTCTTAAAAAGTTCATGTTTGATCACAGCCTCATTGGGTACCACCAACTTTCTCTGACTTTCATTCCCCACAGCTGCCGCTTGTCTAGATGTTTGTGGATTAAACAGAAGCGTTTCTTTTCCTGGCCAGGCTCTTCCTTTTTAAGTCATGCTACTTTGATGACACAACCAAGTGGCTGTGACCTCACCAACGGCTCCCAAGTTGTGAAAGGACCAAATGAATCATTAAGCCAGTGGATAAGTGGATAAGCAAAAGGAAGAGGCTGCTGCTTTGCAATGAAAGCGCCTGTTTACCCAGAAAGGCTTTTGTGGCCAGCAGGGACAGGGAAACGGCAACTGGAAGTTTAGCAACGGATTAAAAGAGACTTTTTGCAAGCTGTTACGGCGGATGTTCGACCGCCTGTCTACATGTGGCGATGACCCTCTGAACCGAGAATGTTTTGCCTCAATTTGGACAGTGGTCCAGACTCTGACCACATTTATGCCACTCTAAGCACAGGAACGATTCGCTGTTTTCTGCTCTGTGTATAACCCACCACTGCACGTCAGAGCACCACGGGCTACAATTTAGAGTCCACACAATTGGTCCTAATGGCTGGTGCAATGATGAAATCAAGCCACCCAAAGTTTTTAAAGACCTATTCTTTGCTTTCCCATTACCAACAGCCCTAGTCATTCGATTCACCAAATGGGGTTTTCACCCTGACCCTCACGCTTGGGACAGCCAGACCAGAAGTGGAATAAAATCCTTTTACTGGAAAGCCCTAAGACCTCTCAGCGCTTATCAGCTCCGGTTGCAGACCAGGGTGCTCAGAAACTCAACTGCTCCCAGATATATTTCATGAACCCCTTAAGTCCCATCTGCTTAAGCTTTCAACACCGCACTTCTCTCCAGCTGTGCCTTGAAGAAGCTTTTTGCCTTCAGTTAAATGCTGTTAAAAGCAGCATATTCACACCGCTCATTTACTGATCACACAGCTCTCCCAATGTTTATGATATTATAAGAACACAGAGAGCTCCCATCCCAATCTGGATTTCAGTGCCATTGTCAGACAACAAATAAAGGAAATCCCTTTCTATCCCTCTATGCAATAAAGCCAGCTTTGGGAAACACCTCTATTTCAGCTGGCTTCACCGTTTCGCTGGATTTGTTTCTCCACTTATCAGGACAGCCATGGGATCCAGTGGCTGCAAACAGCCTCCGTGCATTTAAACGGAATTTTGGGGGGAGCTCCGAAATGTTCATAAAAACCAATTCCATCTTTCCTTAACAACCTTTCTCACTAAAGCATGAAATAAGCCGAACCCCAGCTACAGCGTTTGCTCAGATGTCAACCCTGGGCACTGACAGGGTGCTTTTTTACATCCAGTTTTATACGAGGCCGTGGCGTGAAATTGCTGGTGCTGGGAAGAGCCCCCGGGTAATGCGGGGCGGGGAGCACTGGGGTGGATCTGCCGGGAAGGCAGGAGGGAGATGAAGGTCTGGAATATCTGTGCAGGTCTGGAATACCCTGTGCACTACATATGCTCCTGTGTTCACAGAGAGAGGAGAGAGGGTAAAAAACAATAAGGCAATGGAGAGAAGAGAGATTCATGAAGTGCTAGAAGGAAAAAGAAGGGAGGGCAGAGGTGCAGATAGGGATCAAAGAGTTAACCACAGACTGGGAGGAACTAACGGTATAGGACAAGAGGAAAGAAAGAGATGGTAGCAGGGAGCATCAGCAAGGAAAAGGCAGCAAAGACACTGCTGGAATTAGGAGAGAGTCAGAAATAATAGTGTATAGATTGGCAAGCAATTATCATAATTTCAAACACACGGATGAATTCATCCAGCCCTTAACGATCCAGTCCAGCCCCCACTAAAACCCCTTGACTCACGCATGAATAGATAAATACCAGAGAGAAAGTCAGAAAGACAAGGCTGCTCATTTTCTTGCTAAGAGCAATATATCCTTCAGCAAATTCTCCGCCTCCTCAAAAAAGTTCCCCAGAACTACCAACCTGGCAGGCTTGCTAAACAAGATTATTTTCCCCCAAAGAATTAATGTGCCCTTTAAAATCAAGACATTAATGAAGGAAGCAATTTGTCTCTAAGAATTTATTGCGATTCTTTATTGAGCGTTAAAAATTAATTGTGTACAAAGTTCTGTAAAAATGTTTGGGTTTGGAAAATGTTGCATTTTACACCATCAAAGTGACAGGACAGGGTTTCCTTGTCCTCCCTAGAGATTATAGCAAACAAAAAAGCATCACAGCTTTGAGGAAGTAGGACAGCAGTGGAAATGGGTGAGAAACTTCTGCAAAATTAAACTACCTTTAGCTGTCAAAATACATGTGTGGCAACTGAACCTATTTTTTAAAGTTTTGACCATGGTATCATTTACCCTAGAGGGTCAACTCTTTTCAAACTTCTAATTAAGGCATGGAATAATTTCATGTTCTAGATAATTTTACATGAATTAGGATCAACGTTAGCAGAAAAAAGAGAGGTTACATGACCTGACGTGTCATGGTGAGATAATGGCAAATTCTAGAAGGTGATTGAGACGTTCTGACTCCTCACCCCTTTGTGCACATCTAGACCATGCAGGACCCTATGAGAAGTCAATCTTTTATAGTTTCAATTTGTTTAAATTATTTCTCATCCAGTTATTTTCTTTAATATAAAGATTAGGATTTCAAAATTATCACTGGAATACAAATGGCACTCATATCCAAATAGAATGGATTTTCTATTAGAAAATAATGGCTGCAAGGGTAGGCTATCCCGCAAATCAGAGCAAAATAAAGGCCAAATAACTTTTCCCTTCGTCTGTTTGAACTATAATTTAATATGAACGCTTAATTTCTGAAATACAATGAACAACATATACTGTGACAGCAAATCTGTTCTCATTCATCAAAAAAAATGCTGTCACAAAAATACTGACAAAATGAAGACAAAGAGGTGATGGAGGGATAAAACTTAATTTTTTTCCATTTGCAGAGACCTCCACGTTGAGCAGTTTTCCACTGCATTAGCAGGTGCTCCGTCATACTAAATCAACAGACATGGTCAGGAAACAGATTTCACATCTTCAGGCTGTGTATAGCTAACAATCATAATTATGATACAGTTGGCTTTCTGGGTGTACTTTGCCCCAGTCAAACCATGGGGAAAAAATGGTTTGAAAAATATACCATGTCCACAGTGAAGATCACCCAGATGGGTGACCAACCGAATCAACGTAAGACCGACCAAATCAAAGAAGGCAATTTCTGTAGTGTGGCTTCAGCAACCACACCCAAATTCTGCTCCTTGATTCCCCAGTTTGTTTTTCTCCCATCGCTACAGGGTGACTCGCTGTGACAGAATGAGCAGCACATGATTTCATCTTGCGTAGTCACCAAAAGTGTTTGGATTTGTTTGGATTTAACTTCCAATTTTTTGGGTACTATTATCTACAATTACAACAACAGCTTAGTGTTTTGACAGTTTTTGTCACCAGAGTCAGCTGCAAGAATTTTAATGGCAATTTGAGGCTTATAGTTTCTTCTGGTTTAGCTACTCAATATTTTATACTCTCCGGAGAAAGAAAAAAAAAAACCCGCACAGAAAAACCCCACCAAAAAAAAAAAACCACCAAAAAAATCGTAGCATTGCGATTGAAAATCTGTGTCAGCTACTTAAAGGAAAGCTACTTAGAGAAGAGAGACTTCTATGAAGTCAGAAAACACTAATTTAAAGTTGCATATTATAAAGCATGGAATTATCACAATATACTCCAGTTGGTTCCCTTCATACCCCTGCCTCTTATCCTGGACCACCTTCACCAGAACACAGCCATCTCCTTAACGGGCAGCAATCATCTTCACCCAAGGAAAAATTGCTGGGAATGATTTAAACCATTCTGTAGTTGAAATTAGTTCTTTACTCCAGTATGAATTTCGAATTCACAGTGGGGCATGGCACACAGCACCAGCATGCCATGGCGCTGAGAAACTCCCTTCCCTTCCTTCAAACACGATGTTGTGAGGCATCAGCAAAGATGCCGTGCAGCTCCATTGTGTCCTGAGTGCTTCCACCTGCCCACCACTGCCAACGAGCCACTTCAAGGCCCACTTTGGGGGCCAAGAGGGAAACACCAAATTCGAGACCTGCGTTGCAACGCAGGCGGGAGAGCAGAGCGCCTCTGGGATGGCTTCCAGCCATGCGGATGGGAAATCCTCCAGTGCTTGGGGCACTCCAACTCATACACCACGGGGGTGAAGGCACTGAAGCACATGGCCAAGGAGATTCCCAGAGACTCCCAGGCAAAAAAAAAAAACATTATATGCAGATCAGAACAAGAATATGGGCTTCAGTGCCCACTTTGCCCGCTGTGACTTCAGTCAAAGATGAATAAACCACATAAAGTACAGAAATTAAGCCAAAAAGAAAAGTTTCCGCAGAATCTCTTCCCTTTCTGAAACAAACTAATTTGTTTTAGCTGCCTGGTGTATGCTAATTTAATAGGATGCTATGCAGTCTGTTCTGAGACAGTGATGCATGGATGCTAAAAAGGGAAACTGGCCCGGCGCAGATCCCCAGTCATGTTTGTTTTTACAGTCGTCTTCTTTCCTGAACTGTTTGCTCCTTTCTGATTAATCCTGACCCCTATTAGAAAGGGAAGTATTGTTTTTAAAGGCTTATTACATTTACATTACATCCTCTGTGGCAATCACAGTAAAGCTATCCAGAATCAAAAGCAAAACATACAGCTTTCTGTATTGAGCTCTTCCTTCCATTATACACTTCACAAATGAGCTGTTAAGCAGTTTATTTTCTCCACTGATGATCACGTTCTTTCCAAAGTGAATACTTAAGTACCTTTTTTCCACTTTCATCTCATAAGACAAAAGGAGCTCATCGTCTCCCAGGGTTTATCTGATGGCAGCATTTTCACGAGGAAATAACCTTTCTTTTTCTAATAATGACCTCAAACCTTTGAGGCATAAGTCATCTCCATAATTTTTTCAAAGCGTTTCCCTGTTCTGACACTGATATATGCAGGGTCTATTCCAACATGTCTGATTTCTGGAGATGTTCTCTGGTCATATAAAGCAGGTTACACCAATTTGAAAAAGACTGTTTCTTCTTCTTCCTCCACATGGAAACTTAAGAAATTATCTAGCACACCACGGCACTCTCCAAGAGGCTGGCTCAATTAAGGAACAACTGGATGACACCGCGTCTTTTAAAGCAAAGGAAAGATAGTGCAGACACTATAGTTTTGCTTGAAACAACTCCTGCGTTCCTTCTAAGGAGAAGGTCTTTATTTGAGATGAAACTAGCAACTGCCTAAAGACCAAATAACTTTGCAGTTCTGTCTCAACCATGGGAAATTTCCATTTAGCCAGGATTTTTGCCTAAAGGTGTCTGGACCTTCACAAATCCAGGTTGCAAAAGCCTGCACAGACCTCATTCCTTTGGGTAGCATTTATCCATCTACAGAGCGAAATCCAAGCACCAGTTCTGGTGGCCTTCCTCAATGATCATAGTATCACAGAATGACTTGGGTTAGAAGGAACTTTTAAAGATCATCTAGTCCAGCCCCCCTCATAAGCAAACAATTATATTACTCGACCTGTGATTATCAGACACCAACCCTGTCTTTCATGAACTCTGTAGCCCATTCTAGAGAAACAAATAGAGCGGTTCTTCTTAGCTTAACTTTATTTATTTATAAACAAGGAACTTTGCATAATCTAAAAGTGCACACTTCTTTTGTACTCAACAGAGAAGCATCTCCAACAGATGATTACATCCCATCCTAAAATATATTGAGGGCAGCACACCGTGACCCTGTAGGAATCCTTAAGCTCTGACAACCAAAAATCCCCTGCTCTATTTGCTGCCTGGCTCTGGTCAAAGAGGTCATCTGAGAAGCCCAGATATTAGCGCCAAGATGCCCGTCAGGCAGCTGCAATTAAGTCAGATGACTTCCAGCCCTAGGATCTGGTCTTGCTTCAAGAGAAAGCAGAGTCTGACCACCCAGAATGAAACTGCTCTGACCACATCTACATGGACGTTCTTGACATCTAAGCTATTCCCCCATGTCTCCTGTTATGGGCAAGAGATGGCAAATACAGCAGTGCCATCAGCTTGTGCTGAGGTGACTATCTAACACTGGTCAGATGAATCACACCCTACACACATCTCCTGATCTTCACTGAGGGCAAAGGGAGCCTAGAGGGAGAGAAGAAGATTTCCACAGAGTGGACAGTTTGAAGCAGACAAGTCTCCTCTGCAACTCACAGAACCTCAGTATGCAGAATAACCATATATTCAAAACAAAAGTAGGATTAGGACTTGTAAGGCTTCTAATTCCACAATCACAGCACAGTTCCTCCTTATTTAAAGAACAAATTTATATTAGTCAATCAGACCATGAAACCAAGGCACATTTCCTAAGATCTGCCTTTTCCAGTTTAATCCTTTATGCCCAATCTACAGCCCCTCCTCAGGAAGCACTCCCCATGAACGTGATGAGCAGCCACTGAAAGAGAAGGCCACAGGGTTCAAAGATGTCACAAGCACAGCTGAACAATTCTCATTGTGTAAGAGCCCTTCTGTGCCACTACGAAACTCTAATTGGCTTGTTCTCATCCTGTTGTTACCCATACAGCCGGTCCTGCGTATCTGTTTTAAATATTTGGACTAAAAATTATGTGTATTTTGTATCCTCGCCCACTCTAAATCACAGCTTAGAATTTAAAAAAAAAAGTAAAATTATAGAGAGACACAATTCAGTACAATGGAATACAAATTGTTTCGTAGCTCAGAATTGAGCTCTGGTAGGAAAAGCCACCACAGGATACCCAGAGCTCCATCTTCAACCTTACTTCCAATGGCCACCTCTTAAAACACTAGAAGAGTGTTTGCTTTCCTACTTCCCAGCCTCTTGACTCATGTATCCACATGTGGTTTCATGTCTGAGCTGAGGTACATTAAGAAATCTTAGCAAACTGGTTTGCCTAGTAACCAGCAAGCTTGAAAATAAACATTTTGGCAAAGATTATTTCAGTGTAACTACACAGAACTTACCAGGCACTTCTGAAACTCACAGATACCTCTGTAAAAAGAATTGCCACACTGTGTGCCATGTGTGCAAGACTCAGTCCTCTTCTCATTCAAACCTCAGTACAAAAAGGGTTTTCTCTTCAGCTTCAGCTGACAAGGAATCTCTCCACAACTCCATGTTTAAGGTGCTGTGTTGAGACTACTGAGGTTACTCACAAAATAGACACGGCACCAGCACAACTTTCCTCCCATAAACTCATTGTTATGAGCCTCCACACTGCTCTGAAGGACCATTTTTTGATGTCATAGAGTTACATTGGGATTGGCCAAAACGAGATTCCCGAGGAGATATAAGGAACCAGAAGCTGCACCAGCTTCCATCCAAACCATGCCCAGCCTAAGTGTTGATCCAGCTGAAGCAGGGAGCATACAAGGCCTGGCAGCAGAGGTCCTCTGGATTTATCCCATGCTTTTAACAGCAGAGAAGGCCAGCCATGCCATCCCCTGAGGATGGGAACCATCCCTGCCTTCTGCTGCCTTGCCCATATGATAGTAGAAGACAGCATCAGGAGGAAAGGAGCATGGCAGACCTGCACCTGAACAGCTGAGCCCATTAGAGAATCACAGCAGAGAAAAGGTGCTGGTATTTCCCAAACTTCATCTGAAAGGAGGACAGACCTCTGCACCCAAAGAGTTGAGTCTAATCTATGGAAGCCATCAGTGATTGAGATGGTCTATAGAAGCCATCAGCAGTGAGACAGATACTGACATTTCTGTCAATATTGTCCATAAAAGGCTTTAGATTCCTGGTTTAATAGCAACCAGTTTCATCTTCATAGAAAACAATTATTCATCTATTTATCAACCCTGCTGGTAAAGGGATGAAGATTGAAGACCTCCTGATCTGCCTAGGCAAGCTGGTGCTACTGAGCTCCACCTGACTTGCCAGAACCATGATAGACTGCGACTGCCCATGGCTTCAGCACACCATGCAAACACATGCCAGTGCTGGGCTACTCATGCCTCGGTCTTCACCTCCCTTTCTCCAGTGAGCAACAGCACAGGAGGAATTATCTCAACGCCCCAACCACCTCACAAACACCAACCAAAGTCAACTGCTGCATAGGGATGACCTTCTGTGTTGGAAAACTTCAGCAGAAACAATCTGACAGCAGCGCTGATTCTCTTTATCTGAAATGTAATCATAGCACATTATAGTCTCATAATACAATGACGAGTTTCCTAGGAGATGACTGCCACGCACCCTACCTATTTTTAAAAATGAAATTTCTCAGAACTCATTTCCATCTCAGGTTGACACGTTACACACACGCATCGACAACCGCCACCACCGTGCTTCTCAGCCATTATGCAGGTCCAGATAACCCAGCCCAGACCTGGGACGGCAGGTCTGAGCAGTACCGTAGCATTCCCGATGAGCTGGCTGAGGGTGGGGAGAGGGGAACACAGCTCTGCAAACCTGACACTAATCATTCCTGCGTTTCTTTGGAAGCTGTTGCATAATTTCAAACATGAATTAAAAAAAGGAAGCAGCACGTTCTCCTCCCAGGCGACATGCACCCCAGAAGAAGAAAGTCCCCCAGAATGTTTGCATGAGAGCACTGGCAGAGTGATGAGGAACAGGCAGAAATTCAGGAATGTCTCTCCCAATGTACTGTAAAGGTTATCTGTGAGCCAATTCCCAAAAATACTGCAAGCAGTAAGTCCCCAGCAGTGAGCTGAGGAACTGAGCTGAGCCTGGTCCAGCTGGTAAAAGCTGCCGCATGTGGTACAGATGTGCTGTGGTTGGCATACCAGTCTACAGAAGGTATGGGCTGCAGAGTACTCAAAACAGGTTGAAAGTTGATTTTTTTATAAACAGAAAAGCCAGAAAGATTCAGCAATTTGTCCTCCTGAGGAACTTCTGTTTATTGTTAATTAAAAGGGCTTGGAGGGGAGGAAGAGTTGCACACTTAATCCTGAACAGCAAGTGCACAAGTTGATCCCTGGGGTAATTTCTGCAAAAGATCAAAACAGGACAGTGTCCATCCCCAGCATGATCAGAGAGCGAGGTTCACTTTAAAGAGTCCTTTAAAACACAGCAGGTCAAAAGGATGTATGTGAAAATGCTAGAATAGCAGAAAAAACACGATACTTCCTCAGGGGAAACGTTTTTGCTCTCTGCTGTGAGGAAGAGCCTCATTTGATTAGAACTTCATGCTCTCTTTGAAACAAAGCCTTTCCCCATTAAAATATTTCAATTTCTAAGTGAATGACAACTCATTCCAAGCAAATGGAGACTTGAGGATCCTGAAATGTAAAGTCATGTGGTTTGCTCATGAGAAGTATCCTTTTCACCTGGTCAAAGGCAAACATCTTCATGCAGGCAAAAAATGCTCAGCAGGGCTGAGCAACAGGATCTCCCCAGTCCAGGGTCCTTTCTTTACTTATAGCCACTAAAGTTTATTTAAATAATGGAGCTCGTGCAGCGTAAGACTGCAGTTCTCATTTGTTCATTTGACATTTGCTGCTCAGTAATTTCTTTCCATAACTCTCTGTTAAAACACACTTTAAATATATTAAGTAATTAATTGTTTTCCCATGTCACATAATGTGCTTTAACTACAAATATACTAAATGATTTTTAAACTAGGACTAGAGAGTGGTGCTAGAAATGGTCAGCAAAGGAGTCTGCAGAACTGAATTCACCTTCACTCTCCATGGCAAGAAACTCTCAATCGATAGTAGGATATACATGAGACAAATTCTTAGGACAGAAGGTATAACCTCTTACACTGTGCTAAATCTTCACTGTCATGTTTAATTTTGAAAGAAGAACTGCAAAAAATGAGGAAACTTGTTAAACAAGAAGTGAGAAGGTCCTAGGAGACAGAACCAGGAGAGTTAAAACTTGCAGGGGGCATAAGGACTGTTTAAAAATGTTGACGCCTGAAACTCAGAACAAATATATACCCCATGTAAAGAAAACTGAGAAACAGAAGTCTGGCCAAGCAGCTCGGCAAGAGAAATCACGAGAAGTAAGACAGCATCCTCAAAATCAGAAGTTGTGTGTCCAAATGAGGAAACAAAAATGGATTTTAAGTTCTAGCAGGTAAAATAGAAAAACTCCAAAAGGCAGGAAAAAGCATCTGAAAAACAAGTTGCACCAGGCAGGAAATTCAATAAAGACTATTTTGCACATATCAGAAGCCAGAAGTGTGCCAGACTGCTGATGAACCAGGAAGCAGCCAAGTATAGGAGAAGCCTGAATAAACCCACATGGCTATAGCAAAAAAAAAAAAAAAAAATTACATTTTTTGGCATTCATGCTCATCGCAGAGAGGTTTGGGGAGGTTCTCACACTGGACACACAACCTTATTTAAAAGGTTGGTAGAAGGGGTTATAGACGGGACTGACCCAAACATTCTTAGGCGTGAAAATACTGAAGCTCTAAACATGGGATGAAGTCTCCCTCTTAAAGCTTTCTGGGTACCCAGAAGGCATCTTACATGGCACAATTTTTTAAAAGGGACTCAAAGAAACATTTCAGGAGTTACAGGGAACTCCAGATCAGTAAATCTGACAGCAGCAGGTCAGTAAATCTATAATGAAAAACATCTCTCTGGCAAAAGACAGACTTATTGAACACCTGCAAGAATATGACAGATTGAGGAAAAGCTAACATGGCTTTTCAGAAGGGAAGCCAGGCCACCTAAATGTACTGGAGTACTCTGGAGAGGTCACTGTGTACGTAGATGACGAGATCCCATTGACGTTGTTTATTTAGATTTCAACAGGATGCCTCAACACAGGATCTCTCTGAGCAGCTGAGCTGTTAGGGGAGAGGAGAAGGTTCTTGCACAACTAAAAAACTGGTTAAAAGATAGAAAATAGCAAGGAATAAATGTTAAATCCATTTAATATCCAGCGTTAGGCATTACTAAGATAGCAGTCTGTCACTCCCTGAATGCTTCGTGCAGTTGAGATCCTCCTCCTTGCCTGCAGGATATGGCAGAAGCAGGGAGGGTGACAGCGATGATCAAAAATACGAAACAGCCCCACTATGAGGAATTACCAAATCAAAGAGTACTCTTCAGCCCAGGCGGGACAACTGAGGGGGACGGAATAATGTTCGGAGTGGAGCATGGAAGGTGATCACTGTCCCATCTGACACAAGGATGAGGTGATGGCACATGAAGGTAAGCAAGGACTCACTTCAAAACAAACTTCATCCAGCTTTTTTCCACAGGACACTGTAGATGTTAACAAGGATTCAGAAAACAACCTGAAAAATACTGTGATAAATTCCATCTCAGATCACTAAAGACACTATTTGCTTCTCAGAAAATGCCTGCACACATCTCACTGAATGGCAAGGGAGTACTCAGAGAATTATAATAATCACATTATTTTTCAACACTGTCCTATACTTTCCACCCCAGACATTTGGCACTGGCTGCAGGGACAGGACACTGGATAAGCTGCATTTTTGCTATGACCGAACAGCTGTTCCTATGGTCGATTAATGAGACAGAGCCAACAGCAGCTCATGGAAAAAAACAGGCATGCAAAACACATGGAGAGTCAAGCCCATCACTGAGACAAATGGGAACTTCTTTAGGTTAACCCATGGAAAAAAGCAAGGAACAGTGCATGTAAAACACTGCCCAATTCCAGTGAGATCATTTTCACCTAAGTAGCCCAGTCAGGACATCTAAAATATAACTTCAGAGGAATTAAACCAGCAGAGAATGATCACAAGATGTACAGGGAAGATACAGCTTTGGAAGGTGCATCACATACTGGTGGAGAAAACAGCCTTTGGGGTCTTCTTGGACTGATCTCTCTGGAACAAATAAAACCCCTGACTTGCTTTATTCTTGCTTTAAGTGAATCATATGATGGGCCTTTTCTTGTCAGCCATCTCTTCCTTGCAGGATTAGAAGGTAGCTACTGCTAATTAACTAAAACTCATATCCCAAGACTTAGTCATAACATCCTAAATGGCATGCAACCATTTTGCTTTGCATTCCATCAGCTAGAATAGCCTAAACACTCAAAAATTGTCATGCATTTATCCTTACAACATCCTTACGGGATTAGGCAGGGCCATCAAAGGCAGGAAATACGTGGGAACTAGGGCACAGAGGGCATAATGCAGACAAATGCCAGGTTTCCCCAGCCCAACACCTATTACTGAACTGGAAGAGCATCTTCACGTGCTGCCAGACGACACTGAAGACACTGCCTGCTTTCACCCTGGACTTTTTGCTTTAGCCCTCCCCTCCCCCTGTATCAGAGACCGCCGTCCCCACAGGCATATAATCCACAACAAGAGCTAAAGCTCGGTTATTCTACGGAAGAGCAATTCACTGAAAAGCTGGCATCATTCCCTGCCACCTTGCCACGAATATTTAAAGTTTCAGAAGCGTTTCTTGCTTTCTACACCACATGCTACTAAATCTGAGGTAAACCAGCAGCATCGTCAACCCACCGAGTCCAATATTTAAGTAAATTTGCTTATAGGACCCCCATGTTTGACAGTGAATCCGTTTTCCTAACATTAGCAGTGTAAATACACTTTGGTTGAGACGCCATCAGAGTCTTTATAAGGAAGCAAATCTTTTCTCTTTGTTGACAAAAGCTTGGGAGTAGCATTTATTATACGCAAATGTTAGCAGGTGTTCATATTTAACTTGTTTTTGTGGATTTTTTTAAGCCTGAGATGCATATAGTGATTGAGAATTACTGTTTATTCATTTCTGTGTAATAGGAGAAGCAGCATTTCATCTGTCTCATCCATATTTAATAGCTCCAGGCACAACAACCATGAAAGGTCTATTTTTCTCCCACTAGGGAAAATATTATTATTATTACTACTACCATGACTACATCTATATTCTGAAATTATTCATCCCCGGCGTTCTATATTATTTCTATGTTATCTGCGGGCCAGGTCCTTTCCTGGTACTTACCCGAGTTACCGGGCTGATGGAGCTATACTGATTTATGGGACGCTGAGTCACATCAGCTAAGGACAGAGTCAATTCAAAGCTTCTTGGCAATATAAGACAGATTGAATTTTGCTGCCCCGAGGTGGGGCAGGGATGCTTGGAAAACTACCCATTTACTACTCCTGCTGCTACCAGGAAAGTGGTTTAGGAAGGTATCTGCTGCCTTTTGGAGGTCCACTCCTGTCCCCCAGGTCCAGCTCCACCACGTCCGTTTTCATGCTTCCCAGTCTTGGCACGCACTTAAGGTGAATGCTGGTCTCTAGCTGCTGCTCCATATGGCACCTATGCCTAGAGCAGACCACTGCTCCCAAAATGCCATGTAAGTGTGAAGGATGGCACCTAATTTCCCCCTAGCACAGCAGGGCAGCCCAAGGTCTGTTCTGATGGCTCAAGCAAAGCTCAGGCTGTGCACTGCCCTCCCAATCCCAACCCTGAAATGGGATGCAACCCCAATGAACTAGAGGCATCCCTCCACACATAGAATGGTTAGATTTGGAAGGGATCTTAAAGATCATCGAGTTCCGACCCCCCTGCCATGGGCAGGGACACCTCCCACCAGACCAGGTTGCTCAAAGCCCCATCCAGCCTGGCCTTGAACCCCTCCAGGGATGGGGCAGCCACAGCTTCTCTGGGCAACTGGGCCACTGTCTCACCACCCTCACAGTCAAGAATTTCTTTCTGGTATCTAATCTAAATCTCCCCTCTTCCAATTTAAAACCATTATCCCTTGTCCTTTCTTACCCCTTGTCCTGTCAAGGGGTAGATCTACATCATCCAGCAGACTACAACAGCCTGAAGCAATAAATGGTCCAGAGTGTCACTTATCTAGTTAAGCAGAAAACAGAGGAGGTATAATCATAAAAGCAGTTTTTTTCCCTTCCCAGCAATAAAGGAGGATCTCAGTGAGCTCCAAGGAAACTTCTTCCTCACTCAAACCTGGACAGCCTCCAGCACACCTAACAAACATGCAACGACAGCTCCAACCAGAGAAACAGTTAAGACATGGGTTTTTCCGGGTGTTTGCTCCTGGGAAAAATCGTTCCCTGATAGCATGCCATTAAAATGTTAATCATAAAACTGCTGAGGGCCCCTTTCCCCAAGGAGGTCACTCGTTCAAATGCAGCCAGGGTCAGCAGTCTCTGGCACGTTACCACGAGGCAGTGTTTACCCAGCGAGAAGCAAATTGGATAGATTCGACCCAGTCACGTGCTGTAAAACCCAGGAGCATGGGGTGAGACCGGTCCCTTGCAACAGCAGCGCTGCCAGGGAGCCACAAACACCCGGGAGGTTTGTCTGTCCTGGGGCAGGGCTGAACGAGCCACGGCAGCACAAGGGACAGGCCCGGAGCAGTCACCAGCAGGAAGCTTTATGCCTCCAGAGTTGCCCGTTCAGTCTTAGCATCAGTTCAGGAACGGAAAAATAATGCCCCAAATCCCCTGCAAATTCTTTTTTTTTCCAGCCTCAAGTGTCTACAGAAACTAAAAAAAAAATAAATCCCATGTTAAACACATTCAGGGGCTGAAAGTCATGATGAGAGCAACTGAGATGCAGAGGATTTATATATAAAGAGACACACATCTTTTTCTTCTAGTATTTGTAATTTAGAGATAGAACAAGATTGCGGTGGGGGGAGGAACACGTTATCCCCTTTCCTCTGCATGTTCTCATTAGGGCCAATTAGGATGATAATCACATCTGAAAAGAGGCTACAAGCCAACCTATGGGATAAAAGCAAATACACACAACTCCAGTGAGCTTAGGGAGCACAGGGTTTCCCCCATCAAGTTCTCCAAGCTCAGATCTGACTCGATTCGACCCTGAAAGCTCAGCCCTTTGCGACATTACCTGGGAGAGCATCCCACCTGGGAGGGGACGAGGTGGTAGCATGGGTCTTCAGGGACGCACAAACCTGTCCCCTCCGAAGACTTGCCCAAGTGATAAGTCTCAGCATGCAGGAGGAGAGAAATTAATTGCTCTTTCCAGTGTTTTTGCCATACTTAGCATGAGGCATTTAAGACTTCTGCATTAAGAATCGATATGTTGCAAGGGGTGAAGTCAAAGAGAAAATCTCATCTGAGTTCAACGAACGCAGGGCCTGCACTCAGCTCTCCAGTGCCTTTTCCATCCTCCCTCCCCAGAGCACACAGGCAAGTGCAATCCTAATGGGACCGTCTGGGTGGGTTTTCTGCACCGTCAGCATTAACCTTTGTCATCCCTGTCTCTAATATCTGCGATGCCTTCCCCATCCCAGCTGCCTCCCAGGTGACTCCGTGCAATTACATTTCTAATTGCACCACAATGGTGCTCTCTCTGGGATGGTACACCGCTGTTTAATTTATAAATGTCAATTTGGAAGCACAATACAATGAAAAATTACCCACATCAGACACAAAGCAGTTCCCACTTATGAATAGGTAAGAAGGCAACAAAAATAATTAAGTACTTAACAAAGAGAGAGGACGAGGGAATTCAGGCAGCCCTTTAATGCAACCCTTCCAAATTTTACACATGCTTGATTTTGAGCCATTTAAATGGAAAGGGACAGGTAGCTGAGTGGCAGGTTTAATATTGGACATGACATTGCACAGTCTGTGCCTGCTTGGGAACCTATTTAATATTTAAGTCTCAATTAACCAGTAGGACTGACTTGACATTTAAAAATCTAAACAAAACACTTCAAGTGTAGCTCTTTAAAAAGCATCTGTAAAAGCACCTTCATATTCCATTAATCTGTTCATTCTTTGCATCCTGAATAACATCTCCGGGGCAGGGATAAAAAAATTAAAAAATTGCAATTTGTTGATTTTTACCCCCATTTTCTTTGCATAGTCAGACCAGCTAAGAAGTGGACTGAATTCTGTCCCTCTTGTATATCACCAGCAGAGCAACCGCAGAGATATCTGAGCTAGTTCTGAACTAGAAAAATTTTGTTTTGCAGGAGGAAAAATCAGCTCATACCAAGCTCTGAATCGTCAACGTTGCTGCTTTCAAACTATATTGTTCTTTTATAAAGCTAATTCCAAGCGACATAAAACCTGAGAAGAGGGCAGACGCCCAGAGCACCAGCCATTGAAATGGGAAAGGAGGATCTGCATGAAGCATCCTTGGTTCAGGCGACAGACACAAACCAACAAGACTTGCCCCTCAGTCATCCCAATCCCAGGCAAAATCACATCTGGAGCTGGATTGGGAAGTCGTGGTTTCCTGGGCTGACAACGCTCCTGTATCAGCCCTGCAGAAGAATGTGAAGAGCAGCAAGGAAAAGCACCAGGCACGAGGCAGATGGCTTTAGGTACCAACATTTTCTCTATGGCCACAACATGTGAATATTATGGACTGCAGCATGGATGTCCTTTCATTTCCACCTGGTCAGGCCAGCGCACCCCATGCTGCCTACACGGACCCACCCAGGTTGCAGCAGGGGCTTCAAAGCTGCAAACCAGGGATGAACACAAGAGCCTCTGCTCCAAGTGGGCATTAAAAACCAACCACACTCTTAAACTTTCCTACTGTATAGTCCTCAATAGCATCACATCAAATATACCGGTGGCTGCCGGTCCAGCTCTGCGTGTAGTGCACAGGGCTCCTGACACAATGACCAGAGCCAGGCTTGGGCCCCTTGAGATGTCACCACTTGTCAGCCACGAAAATCTCAGCCTGCACGCCTAATAATTTTACAGCACAAACACAGTCATCAAGAAAGAAATACTCCGCAGATTTCAAGCCCTTCTTTCTTCAAGTTTAGCTCTGAACGCTACACACAATGAGTAAGTCTGCAAGGGGGTTGCCCTCTTGCCCATACACTGAAAAGTCCTAACGGAGACCACCCCAACGTGCATTCGCCCTGCAACGAGTGAACTGTAGTGCTTATACACACTCAGCCGGAGAAGTTAAATGAAGCAGAGCAAGAGAGACAGAGTGAGTTGTAGTGTCTTCCCTTTTGTCCATCTACTGTAGAAATTACAGACCTGCACCACAACCTGCCTATGTGGAAGAAGAGAAGACCCACCATGTTGGGTTAGAGCAAAGGGCAGACTAGCAAAATATCTCCCAGCTCGTAACAAAAGTTTGCATAAAAAGCATAAGAAAGAGAGAAAATACGGAGAGATCCTTCACCTGATTCACTCTCCTGGCCTCCCAGGATAAGCAATTCCAGGGATTCCTAGGTGTGAGGGTGCATTGGGACCGTTGTGTACCCACCCATGCAGCGACCCACTGTGCATAGGCAAGACCCTGTCTCACGCACACGATGTGGTGGCTATTTCCATCTCCTGCCAGCTCTCAGCCAAGCAACCCGCTCCAGTTCTAGAGAAAAGCCATATGAGCAAGTGCCTCAGCTGGCACCAGCTGCGTGCCATTGATGTTAATGGATTTGTTCTGCTTTATACCAGCTGATGATCTCCCTCTTCTCCCTCTCTGCCCTCTCAACAGATTTTCTGATGCCCAATATAGAAGACATCCATCGAGAAGGTGAATCTAGTCCAGCAAGTGCTGTGTGATGCCTGTGACACTGATTTACATCCGTTATCTCAGAGGTAGGTGTATGAGCATTGCCATCGGGTTATGACAGAGCACCATGGCCCTGGGAAAGCTTTGTGCTAACCCTCATTACTTAAATGTTGGGTTATTCCTTCAAGATGGGTCTTTCTATCCCTTGAAACCCCTTGGGTTGTTCTAATCCCTGCTATGGTAATGCTTTACATCATACCAGGTGAAATAGGGTGGGACACATTATCACTCTTCATCTCCATCAGCACACTGCCAACGCCACTTTTGACATCCTGCTTTAAAGAAAGCACCCAGAAAAAGACAAGTTCATTTTACACCTCTGATAGTGTCAGCAAGCTCTAGTCCAGCCCCTCTTTCTAACAAAACACTGACCTCAGTGGGAGGCGAAAGGAAAATCTGAACTCATTTGGAGACATTACTCCAAATTTCTGCTTCCATCAGTTCATTACTCTAAATGACTTTAGCCTCTGTGTGGCTCCTGCCCGTATTACCATGTCCTGGAGTTAAGTACTGAGTGCGAAGCATGCAAGGCCTTGCCTCAAAACAAAACTCTGATGGCATCCCTAACTGGCAGGCGGATTTCAGCAGTGCCATCACTCGTGTGGCAAACCATTGCCTTGGCTGAGTCTACTGTTTCAAGTCCTTCCAGGTTCTGTTTGTGTGCAAGCAATGCTAATGTGCTCACTGGAAAGCGTGTCCTCCACCGCAGAGTAAGCCAGAGAAACATGCTCTCTGTCACATAAAAGCAGTCCTGTCATTTATCATAGGATGGTTTGGGTTGGAAGGGACCTTAGAGATCATCGAGTCCCGCCCCCCCTGCCATGGGCAGGGACACCTCCCACTAGACCAGGGTGCTCAAAGCCCCGTCCAGCCTGGCCTTGAACCCCTCCAGGGATGGGGCATCCACAGCTTCTCTGGGTAACCTGTGCCAGTGCCTCACCACCCTCACAGGAAAGAATTTCTTCCTAATATCTAACCTAAATCTCCCCTCTTTCAGTTTACAACTGTTACCCCTCATCCTATCACTGCAGGACCTGACAATCCCCATTATGTCACCTTATGGCCAGGGAAGCCAGCTGCAGTTCCCCAGCTCTGATGTGTAATGTCAGCAGGAGAGATATTAAATACTTATAACGGGAAGCTCCAGCATTAACCAAAAATACTTCCACATACTTTACAGGATCAGCCAATATCTGACAGCCCTCTAAACCTGCCCTGGAGGGGGAGGTGACAGCAAACCAAAGGGTTTTCCCCAAATTGAAGATTCAGGGCAAAGTTCCTACTTTTTTCAGTTTGCTGGGAAGCTGAGTTCAAGTTCCCACACTGATCCGTGCTGGGCAAGAGGAGAGAAGCAGCTTCTTATTTTTTCCACCCTCTTTCTGCGTGCGATTAGAGATGGGCCCAGGAGACACGGATTTGCTGGTGAAAACCTCCTCTTTGATCAGTTTAGTGAATTGTGAGAGTCTCTGGTTAAAACCTCGCAGTCCAGTACATCCCAATTAAAGATAATCCTAAAATACACAGTTTGCATGAAAATATGAGCTTTTTCTGGTGCCTGGATGGAGAAGAGGGGGAGTTTCTTGTTTTAGTACCATTGCTTACCCTGTCATATTTCATACCAACAACTGAGGTCACATGCTGCTTTCCCTTCCCTTATTTTCTGAAGAAGAAAGCAGAAAGGACACTTTTAGAACAGAAAAAAAAACCCAAGTAGAACATGGGTCAAATGAAGTTTGGTGCCTATTTTTCCCACAGGAAAATTTGCCAAAGAAAAATTAAAAGTAAATCCAAGAGGCAAATATAACACTTTACATGATGAAATTTTTTTCCAGCTACTTTCAAGGCATAATTTCCTCATGCAAAAGGAGAGGGATAATACATCTCTCTCTGCTCCATAGGTCTGTCACTAAGGAAGGTTTCAGCAATTTTATTCATTTTCAGCAATTTTATTCATTTCTCTCTTCCCTGCTCTTTCTTTCTCACTTTTATTATCTGTGGTGAGGCTGCAGTGCCACTCACTCATCGCAGAGCTGCAAAGTTGACTCACGACGGCTCCTTTTTTCTCCTCTCCAATCTCATCAAATTATTGAAAAGGGCACTGTCAAGTTGGAAAGAATATCTCTTCAAAAAGAAAATAAATTTTCTTTCCTAAGTTCCAAACAGCACCTTAAACCACATATTTAAGGAAAAAAATGAAAGAATTTGTAAGAGACTCATTTTCTTACCATTAATAATGCCCTTGGATTTCTTTTTGCATGTTTCAGTCCAATTCAACATCAATTTCTAGACAACTCCACTCTCTGCTTTTTCTGGACTCGCAGGAATCATATTGCCAAGTCTCATAAATTTGTCCTCAGTCTTTGGGTATTTGTGGGATTTTTTTGTGAAGTCAGAGCTTATAAAGACATGAGTAATGCTGTGGCTCAGCTTTCATTCTTATTTTGTTTTATTTAGGTATCTGTTAGCCTCAAGGGTTACAGAGAAGAGTTTGACTGCGTGGCTCAAGTATACCCCAAAGGCTCGAAACCCAAGAACCCAACTGAAATTTTTACACAATCTCGCTATTTTTAGGGAGATTTTTGTGATTCCAGGAAGACTGGATGATTTTTTAAAATTTTTTTCTAACTCTTGAGACTTGACTTGTCTACAGTGTCAGATTTAGCATCTGAATTTCTTCTACACTGCAGCACACGTAAGTGCAAAATGTCCTCAGCTCAAGATCTGTTTCCTTTTCCTTCTTGGGGCCCAACGTCTCCCTGGTCCCTACTACTATCTACTGGTCTGCTTCTGGTCCTCTTCTCTGTCCCTGCTGACCACAGCTCTAGTTCCAGCGTGCCTGTTACCAGAGCATCTAGCCACTATCAAATCAGAAAAAAATCATGTAAAACCTAATACTGCATGTACAGTCATCATTTCTCTGCAATTAGAGTGGTGTAAAATAAGCAAAATCACAGTGCTGGTGTCCAATCCACACAGGGTATACGGAAGAAGGTGGGAGTTTGCCACCAACATTTAACCCGCTGGTGACAATGGTAAGAAAGATGCTGGGCATTAACAAACAGAGACTCCTAAAAGCTAACACAAATTGGTCAGGAATCTTTATGTACAACTCTCATAAGAAAGTGTGTAGTTAAGAGACAGAACCTGAGCTGAATTGAAACAAACAAACAAAAAAACCCCAGTCCACGCTTATTTCTGTGTTAGAATTTCTGTTGGAACCTCGTTATAAAATCCAGCAGTGCATCACCTCTCCAACAAAGACTTTTCTCACAAGACACTGGGAATAAAATAAAAAAAATATACAGTTCAATCAACCTACCTCCAGGGCATATTTACACAGAGGTTTTTATTTGCCTTTCAACTTGACATATTGTTTTCAATACCTAACTGAAAGGTAAAGGTATTAAATATACATTGCAGTGCATTTTATTCCAGAAGAGCTTCACGGTGCATCTCGGGAAGCGCCCATGAAAACATTCAATTAATGCTGGTGCCAAACCTGACCCTGGCTGTGTAAGCAGGGCTAAAATTTCAAGCACACAGGACAGGAATTAATGTCTTCATTTCTCCTGCAAAACTGGTGCAGCAGGCAACATTCAAAGCAAACGAAAAAATCCTTCATCCAGGGTCAGTTTACCCCGATTTGAGAAACTTTGGGCCAGACTGTCTTTTTAAGTCCCTTATGCGAATTGGGAGTACAGGGCACATATGAAGGCGATTGCAGACAGAAAATAAATAAAACCCGAACTGTTTTCCAGCAGGTGTGGATCGAGGGCTGTACTTCCCTGGGCAGCAGTACATGCTGCATGTTTTGGTGATTATTCAGAAATGGGAAAAACTTTTCAAGATCTTGTTTTACCTGTGAATAATAGTTGTGAGGGCAACGAGGGGGAAGAACACATTTTCTTAAAATTTGAATTTCAAATTTAGTCAAAAAGTGAATTGAAAACTCGCTGAAATCATCAAGTGAAAACCTGATGCTGTCTCTACCCCATTTAGTTTTGCAAGCAGCAGACACTGCTCCACCAAGGCTCTTCTGCAAAGCCCAGCCCAGGTTACGGCATATCAACACACCTTCAGTGGGGATTAATCACCCACCCCATGATCATACTCAGAGGGCTCAGCCAAAACCAGAGCTCAAGCACTTCAGGCCTCACAGAAACGCAGTGTCCCTCCATGAGATGTTTAAAATCTCAAGAGTATGGCAAAAAGGATGAAGATACACAGTGAGGTTATTTCTCCCAAGGGGTGGTTCATGGAGCAAACTCCAGATGTGATTGTTACTGAATTAAGGCAATTAATCCCTGAAACGAATGTGATGCAATCACTGGGCTTGGGAGATGTTTGCCTCTGTAAATCAGGAGGTAGCAGCCTTCCAGAAAAGCCCCAGAATACACATCTATCCTCCTGATCACACGGACTAGACTGGTATGGACAAAATCATCTTCACCTTAAAAATTGTAAATAAAGACTGCACTGAAATCAGGGACAAAATATCTATTGAATTTGAAGGACCAAGATTTTCACCCAGTTTGTATGTCTTGTTAATATACATGTTAATATGCACTTGACCCACTTGATCCCATCACTGTTTACAATTAGATACTCCTAATACAGACTTTGGCATAACACAAATTGTACTGTTTGTAAAAAAAAAAAATCGCTCTCTCAAGAATGAATATCTGTCTCTTCTTGTGCCGTCTCTCTACATAACCCTCCACAGTCTGTTGCCAGCTCTCATTATGTCTGGTCCTCTCATTTTAATTGCAAGCACTGTACGATAAGAACCTCCAATTTGATTTTTCTGTAGTGCAGAACGTGCAATAAAGTTACTCACAAATGACAGAGGAAAACATGCAAACATTAAGCATTTGAAAAATGGGTAGGCATCTAAAATAAAATGACTGTGTAGAGAATGACTGGCTACTGACCGGATAAATCCTGTCACTATTCAAGTTGATAAAACAAATCTCTTGACAGGTGTTAGGTAATTTTTAGCAAAGTTACAAAGGCGTCACTATAGCTAGTGTTATTAAAAGCTTTGATTAGTTATGAGAACAGGCTCATAGGTCTAAATCAAAGCTGCTAACTGAAGCTGGTGGGATAACTGGTGTTCGCAACTAGAGAAAAGCCTCTAATTCCAAGAAAACTCTATAAAAGGAGGAGGGCACACATACTAGAAGCTGAGGTAATATATGTGAATTTTTGCATGCTTTCTGGTCCATCTTAAACTGTGACCCCATCTGAGCAGAGAGGACCCCTCGGAGGAAAGAGACGGCAGGAGCGTGGCTCATCCAGGTGACAGCAGCTGGTGTGAGCGTGGTCCTGCCTCATCACACTTGGGGGACAAAGATAAAAATGCTTTAATGCATTTACTCTGGAGGAGAAAGAGCCATGTTTTCCAGGTGCTGTAGCAGCAGAACTAACATAGCAAGTACTAACAGAAAATAATAACAATAAAGAAATGCATATGAAATAGGCACTGCCTGAGCCACCGGCAGCGCAGAGGACTTGGCGCAGCATTTAGATGAGGTTGATTCTCTTGGCTGTACTTGCACCTGAACATTATTTCCTTCTCAAATGTTTGCATTTCTCCCCTCGGAGAATCTCCTTGAAACACAGAAACCAAGTGTCACTCCCCACCCTCCTTAGGAACAGCCCCTGCTGTGAACCTACACACCAAGACCATGATGGCCGCAAACCCAAAGCAGGTCCTGGGCACGTCTTGGTCCAAGGTTGGTGCTGAAGAAGCTTTTTCTTGTTTAGCTGCTGACCCATCCTCCCTGGCTGCAGAGCTTGCACGTTGGAAGCAAAGAAAGCAAATCCTTATGGAAGAGGGGTTTGATGTTGGTTTGGATTCTCAAAGATCACTTAGAGACCCAGAGCTGAGCGAGCAGCACTGTGACCCTCCTGAGGTCCCCCCTGCCTGCACCGCTCAGGAAGACAGCCCCAGGGATGCTGATTAATAGTTCACACAGCATCATCCAGCAGCATTTCTGCAAACCCTAACCAGTCTACCAGCCATTCTTTTCTCATAGTGGTGCATATCTGAACAATGAACACACCACGGAGGGACAGAGGAAAACCTGATTCTAGGAATCATTCATCCTGTGAGCACAATTAGTTCTCAGCCAAACTGTCTGACAGCTCCCAGCTTTGTGTTCTTCTGAAGGAGCTGTGATCAGGTTTGAGCATCATCATTTAGCTCTATTTCCCCCGCTCTGCATGGATGGGGAGAGCTGCAGTATTTGTTTCAGAAAAAAAAAACAAAAAACAGACTGATGATTTCAAAAGTGTCTCCTACTCTAAAGGACTCCATCTGAGAGAGCTGGGGTTGTTCAGCCAGGAGAAGAGAAGGCTCCGGGGAGCCCTTACAGCAGCCTTCCAATATCTGAAGGAACCCTACAGGAGAGATGGGGAGGGACTCTTTGTCAGGAAGTGTAGTGACAGGACAAGGGGTAACGGTTTTAAATTGGAAGAGGGGAGATTTAGATTAGATACCAGAAAGAAATTATTTCCTGTGAGGGTGGTGAGACACTGGCCCAGGTTGCCCAGAGAAGCTGTGGCTGCCCCATCCCTGGAGGGGTTCAAGGCCAGGCTGGATGGGGCTTTGAGCAACCTGGTCTGGTGGGAGGAGTGGTTGGAACTCGATGGCATCTAGCCCATGGCAGGGGGGTTGGAACTAGAAGATCTTTGAGGTCCCTTCCAACTCTAACCATTCCATGATTCTATGATCTGAAGCTTACTGGTAGGTACAAGCCCATGTGCTATCAGCTATGCACTGAAGTTGAACCTGCTGAATCAATTCACCACATATCCATACAGCTGAGGGATGAATTTGCCCCCAGTTAATTTTATAAGCCATTTTTAGACTAAACAAGTTTCATTAAACCTCAAGCAAGGAGCATTCAACTAAAGGCAAATTCACGTCCCTGTACTTGCTTATCCTTAATTACATTATTCCCTTCTTTCTGTAAAGACAAATTACTCTCAAATACAGATGGATAAACATGATGATGTAATATTAATTTGTACTGAGCGATATAATTAGTTACTTCTCAGTAAATGTGAAAAGATTAGGAGGAACACATTGGTTTGTTAAGTTGGCAGATGGAAACTACTGCTTCCTTTTACATCTCCGAAAAATTACAGCAGCTAGCACAGCTTTCTAAAGCCATTCGCTTAGATTCAAATAGACAGATTAAATAATTAACCAGAATTAGAAATAACATCAAATATTAGCAAAATAAGGAGCTACAGGTGTTCTGTGCAGGCCATGCTGGCTCTCATTTTAGGATGCCCATGACATCCCAAGGCCAAATCCATATGCGAGTGCACACGGTGTTATCTTGAGATACGTTCTAGCATACAGGAACAAAGCTGATGAGAAAGCAAGCGACTGTAAGTGGCAGGCTGAAGAGAGACAGGGAAACACTCCACGTTTGCAAGGGTTCCACAACATGGTGATGCACACATGCTGCGGAATCAGGATTTCAGAAATTAAATTGCCGCATCCTCAGGCTGACTGGACCAACTGCAGAAAGCAACCACTAGATAAGTAATATGTATTCAAAGCCTCAGATGAAGAGACAACGAAAGGAAATTATCGACCCTGCTCTTTTCTGAGCATCCCATTTCATAAATAGTTATTTAAAGAGATAGCTGTATTTAAGTTTTTCCATCCTAGTGAAAAGTCACATGGACGATTTCTCCAGAACAACAGAAGCTCATCCTTCATATGAAAGATACCATAGGGTTCAGAATTTACCCATATAGAGGCAGTTAGGAAGAAAGAAACATGAGCATGAGGGCATTTGCAAGGGACAGAATGAAGGAAGAAGAAAGGAGCTGCAGACAAGGAATGCCAGATAGGGCAAACACACCCAGAAAGGGGGACTCACTCTTACCATCTGCATGAGCAAATAGGCTACAAACCAGAAAACTGGAAAGAAAAATCACAAAATGATTGATCTTCCAACATGCAGGATCATCTGAGCAGAAATAAAGAGCACTCATTAATGAATCTATAAAGAACATGAAGATGGTCTGTACAGCTGGACATCAGACCTCCTTCTTGAGTTAATCCCCAATTGAAGGAATATATGTCTCTCAGGGCATGTCTGATCCAACACATTATTTATTTATGTTGTATCCAGTGATGAATGACCCTGTCAAAATGTGTATTTTGCTTCTGGATATGTCTAGCTTTAGCATCACAAGAAATTGTCTGGGAGATGTATCTGATAGACCAAAGAATCGTCTATCATTCCTCGCACACCTCTAAAAGACTCTCAGCAAGTGCTCCAGGTCTAGTCTTTAGTTAGATGAAAAAACAGCTCAGTTAACTAGTAAAGCATATTTCTGAATTCTTTATTGGACCAATTTTCAATCTACCCACACAGTTCTTGTGCTCCAAACAGGGCACAAAGGCACAGGTAACATCATCCTCCCATCCTTGCTCTTTACTTCCTCCTGCCTTAAGACTGGCAAGGTCTCAGGACGAGACCAAGCACTCAAGACAAGGTCTATGAGCCCACCACAGCACTGGTGAGAGGCAGCAACTTGTTGCCCCTGCAGTGAGTCTCAAACCTCTCCTTGGCAGCTGTAAAAATCAGTTTTCTCTGCCTGTTTAACCCTTAGCCCCTTTGCAGAGACCTCCTACAGAGATGGCAACTTGTCCTCCTGGAGATGTTAGCTTTGCCTTGCGGACATTCTCATTCCCATCCTGAAACAAACTCAGTTACCAATGGTGACATGGCAAGGACTTCTCCAGTCACACAATACTAAATGTAAATTGATGTCCTGCAACAAGACAGCCAAGGAGACCAGTAATTTAGAAGACTTTAAAGCCACATACTGAAGGCAAAGGGAAAATAATGTGTCTAAGTACTTGACCAAGCTGCAGACCAATCTATGCACTCTGTCTTCACCTCCAGGATTACACAATCTTAAAATTGAAAAAAAGCTGCTACAAGCAGCCAGATTTGGAATAAAATTGATTCTGTTGTTCTCCCATGCTACATACAGAATCAGTGCAATCAAACTGTAAGTCCAGAAAAACCCTAAAGCCATCATTATAATAAGATGATTTCAGCAGGTCATTCAAATAATGGCTCATCAAATCAGCAGAATAGAGAAATATTTACACAGGACAATTACTTTCAAAAAAAACCCTTTTTTTTTTTTTTTAAAAA
>VXAK01012591.1:271755-329145 GCA_013399435.1 Arenaria interpres
TTTTTTTTTTAAAAGGATAGTGAGTGCAATACTTCTAGTAAGAAAGATTTCTTGTGTCAAAATCCATGGAAGTCTAACTTCAGAAGCCAGTCTTCTCTTAATGTAACTTGAAATGTCAGAAATTGAGGCTGTTTCTTGGCCACAAGAGCAGAAAGGCATTTTTCAAATTTATTATTTTTTTGCAAATGTGTGTGTGTACACATATATATTGATATATGCATATACAACAGCGGGGCCAGCGTTTGCAAAATTCAATCATATTCACATCTCCTTCATTTGGTTACAGTATAAAATTCAATGCATCCTATTTCACTGTGGGCTTATAACTGCCTAGATTTGTCAAAATTATGTTTACTTTAATAAGTGAAACTCAATCACGTCTGAATCACAAAAGGACAAACCTAAAGGCTGTCATTGAATAGAACCACTCTTCACCCACTTGACAATACACTTGATACCAGTTGGTGAGGAATGGTAGCATGATTCATATCTTGGCACCTCCTCTCTTCCAAACCCTATAAAAGAGTCCAAGTCATGCTCATCCTATGCAGACACCAGCACAGGTACAGACGAAAACCACAATCTCTTTCAGCCTTTCCTCAGTTCTTCCATCTGTAAAATGGGACAGCCAGTGAAGACTGTCTCATCTGGAGTCAAGTGGAAATGGAAACTATTATTACTCTTCATTTACTTCAAGCACTTTCTCCTTCTCATCACTCATCTTTATCATTTATCTGGTTTTGGACCGAGTGCTTTTGTTAAAGGGCTGATTAATTGAAACAAGTATATTAATCTCACATTATGCCTAATTGCATTAGCTTCAGATGTGTCCCCTAAGTATGATTTACATTTTGAAAGACGTATAAGACTCTTTTCTACCATCTCCTTTAGTAAGATCCAATCTCAGAGACCTTTTTCTTACTATTTAGTCATCTGTGAATTTTCTTCCTCTTGGAAATAGTGAATTTCTAGGAACTCGCCCTGGGAATCTTTGAAGCTAACAATAAGGTGGCAATGAATCAATAAAACACTAAATGAAACAGCCATAATTGATAGTACTTTGATTTTCTCTTGTGTTTTTTCCTCCTTATATCTCGGTGTGCTTTGCAAAAGGTGGTGAATATTATTCTGTTTAACTGACGGAAAAAACAGAGGCACAGACAGACTGAACATCTCCTACTAGTACCAGAGACTACACTAAATCCCAAATACTGCAGGGACAGTGAGCCCCTGAGGAGAGAAGATTGGTCCATGCCTGAGGTGATGGGATTGCACCATAAAGATAGACACCAGTTTCACCTTTTTAGCCTGTAGCTTTCTCAGCACCTTATTTCTTTAAGCAATTCAATAACTGTTAATAGGTGACAGACTCTTCAAACCATTAAAATTATGTAACTTTCAAATCTGTCAGGTTGAAGTATTGTTCTTCCCACCACCCCGTTACTTTTAGTAACTACTTCCAAACCAGCTGCCTATGTGGGAGCAATCGAGGAGTCACTTCAGTTAAACAACTCTTCCAATACACTGCTTCAGAAAGATTATGTCAGCAACACCTATTGGGTGACCATTTCTTAGTGGTGAATTTGTGAGATCCTGGCTGGATTTATCCTATGGAAACTACAAACCCATGAGGTCTTCTCACCATACTTGTCCAGAGAAGTTCACAGATCATAGTCAGAACATACCAGACCTCAATGATTTCCAATAAAAGGGCAAATAGAGAAAATATTCCCAGTATGGCACCAGAAGTACCAGCTCTCAATGTCATCAAGTAGACTAAGATTTCTCTACACCCTGTGTAGATCGTACAAATCATAAAGTGGCTTTAATAACCAGGAATGCTGCCGGCATCCACAAAAAGCAACACGACCATTGACAAGCAGAAGGAAGACGCTGACAGCTCCAAGAGGAACAGCTCTATTTCACAACTCTTATCTCACTGTAATTAATTTTGAAGCAAGTTATCGTTCCCTGTGACACTTCCGCCCAACTCCCTGCTCAGAGAATGCAACCTCGGGAGCCTACCAAAGAAAGACATTAAATAAGCTCTCCTGGGTCAAATTCCTCACAACACGTGGTTTGATTACATGGGAAAGATGCCCTGATGTGCTTATCTCGAGTTGCTTTAGCTGTTCAACCAGTTTTCATTGCTGGGTAGATGTTGCCAAATCAACATAAACCCAAATTTGATCATTTTACTCAAAATTAGGAAATGGGCTAATAGCAAAGCAAACCATACTCCCAGAGCTCAGGCCAACCCTACCATAACACCAATTGCCACACTGGGTTCTGCATCAGTCTGCTTCTGAAGTTAATTTCATCTAGCTTATATAATGCTGTGTGCTGAAAAAATTGGAAGGAAAATCTAAAGTCCCGCTGCCAGCCTTAGACCATGTCTACCATGTTACTGTTTTTTTCCAATTTACTGTAACTTTCTGATGAGCTGGGAGGCTATGTTAGACTTTCCAGGGCCACGACTTCTGTGAATGACCTGTTGAGCACAAAAATGAGCTTTTATCTATAATGTTATTAATTTCATTTCCTTCCTCTCTCCATCGGGCATGTTGTGAGCCCTGGCAGTGATCAGCCTGTTTCAGGAGCTCAAGAATGTCTCAAGGACAGTAAAGGTCAGGTTTTACTTTTACTTTATTTTCCTCTTTCTTTGGATGGTGTAAGAATAACTTTTCTGAAGGATGCAATACTGAAAGTTGGCGGAGGGAAGATAAAAAAAGGAAGACAGGTAACAGCACAACTCTGAACGCTCACGTGCTACATGACATATGCACAAAGCCCTGTGTCACCACAGCCTCAACCATCCATCCTCCGAGGACACCCTGTTTAAAAACCTGGGTGTCTAAAACTGGAATCACCCAACACCACCAATTTCCTCAGAAAATTCAGATGGTCAATTTAATCCTGATCTTCCTTCCACTCACATGGACAAACTGAAACACAAATCAGGAGAAACCCCCTCAGTCAATGAATATTCACGGCTGAAGAAGCCGCCAATGTTTCTCTACTACCAGTGATGCAAACATGATGAAAACATGGCCACAGAAGCTGAGGCAAAGGTGTCTCTTTTCCTTCCTTTCCCACCAAGAAGTAGGTTTTATGGGACTGAGCAGGGTTTATGACGAGATAAGCAATGATCTAGAGCCTGAAAAAAAGTTGAGACCTGTTCTTAAAGCAGCATCTGCAGGTACATATTCCAAGTAAGCGTGTCTTGGCCATGGAGAAGCAAGAAAACCCAACATTAACCTGGCAGCTGATGACCCTTTTTATTTTCTACAATCCTACACAGCAAGCAAGTGCAAGTACGAGCATCCAGCTTCCTTAACTCATTATCTTAAACAGATTGTGCTCTGTCAGAATTAGCAAAGCACTCAGGGCTGAGTGCAGCCAACCCCAGAAATACCAAGCAAACCAGATACAAGGGACATATGGGGCAGTGCCTTTTCTTCTGCAGATAAATGAGTACAGAAAGATGCTTTACACCCTCTTTCTCCTATTTATTTTAAACAACCATGGACCAGAAAAGAGAATTCAGATTTTATATACAACCTCCTGTAAATAAATGAGAAGCCAATGTGTTCTTATGCAACATCCATAGTATGAAATAGTTTTCCTGGCCAACTTTCAGGCCTTATCAGTTTGGCAGAACCATTTGATATACTTGGGACATGTGTTCCGGCTGAAGTATGCCACAGGACACTGATACTTCACTCTGTCCCAATGTGTAAAATATTCTCCCTACCTCTGACACTCCATCAATGACATTCTCTCGATGACAGGTATTTGTCCAGTTGCCCTGGTTAAAAAAAAAAGTCCCATCTTCCAACACTTCTCTTTGGTAAACTCACTGGGAAAACTAAATGATCAAAATCTATAGTGTTCACTCAGGTAAAAAAAATGCCACCAAAAATAACCACATAAACTGCTGTTAGATAATAATAATTTTGGAAAATGGTATGGTAAGAGACTAGCCAGGAGATTTGAGACTCACAACCTAGTTCTGATTCACTCCTGTTTTGCCGAGTGATTCTGGACCTTCTGGGTGTTCATTCTCATCTGCAGAATATGCATAAACGACCAGTTTCCTTCACAAATCCCTTGGAGATCAGGGAATGACAATATTTGAATAAGATCTGTGCTATTATTTTTTCTGCACTGAACTTTCCTGTTTTCCTTGATCTGAAATATCTTTCATTCACAAGTCATTATGTGATTTGACTTGGAGGGAAGCAGTGCCTGAGCCTGTCTGCAGGATACAGCCCAATAACAGAGAACAGCTTGTAAAAGAAAAAGCAGCTTCTAAGGGGATATACAACAGAGAGATGTACTTCATTAACAAAAAAAACCTCTGACTTGCAGCTGAAAAAGTCTGCTAGAAATGATCACAATATCACCAGGAAGGTTATGTTTAGTGTGGACCTTTTTTTTCCTCCCCTTTTAAAAATGAATGACTGTGTTGTACTACTTCTTATTGGGAACTGGTGGATGCTCAGCACTTGGGAAAAACCGGCCTAAAGTTTTAAATCACTGCATTGGGAAGCAAAGGATGCCCTTGTGGTTGGAAGACTGAACTCAAGAGACCTGGCTCCAAATCCTATGGGGTTGCAGGCTTTCAGCAGGACCTCAGCAGTTCACCCTTGGTCTGGCACTGAAAGCTCTTTGGGACACAGATTCTCTTTTCACAGGTATTTACAGCAATGGGCTTTTTTTTCATGTGGCTCTCCATGCACTACTTTAATTAGAGTTAAATTTGCAAGCATGACACACAGACCTATGTGAGCGCTAATATCCTTGAAGAAAAATATCTATCTATTATGTTTCCATCATGTACATCAAAATACCCACCACAAATTTCTTTATTTCCGCCATCCCTTGAAAGACAAAGAGTAATAGTAAGATATTGAATAATATGATTCATATTCCTGTTATTAAAAATAATTAAATATAGGGCTAGCCAAGAAGGGAAATGAGTGCAACTGTGAAATTAATCAGCGAAGCTTCTGAAGTAAATGGATAGGTTATTGCAGAACAGCACTGAAGCAGGCCCAGGAGGACCTTCCACAAACCTTTCTATTAAAAAAATGGATACTTCCTGATAACATTTTATTTTCTAAACATTTTGACTACATATAGAGAAGAAAAACACACTCGACTTTTAACCAACCTTTCTGAGAAAAATTCATATCAGTTTTCATTTCCAGCAAAAACCCACCTGAAAACCAGGGTTTAGGAAAACATTCACTGTTCTTACTACCAAGCCGTTAAGAGTTTTCCATCATGAAGGGTTTATGGGATGGGGACAAAATTTTCCTTCCTATAATCCCAAGAAAATCACTAGATACATGGATAAACTTGTCTTCACCTTCCTACAATGCTTCTGCTAGCCAAAGAAGTCTGGTTTCCCTAAAAGTTGCTGAACAGCTTCTCCCCTGGGACTGCCCTATTTTTACTCGGCACAGTCACAGATGCCCATTTCTCCCTCTCTGCACAACGCTTCTTCCCCTCACGTGGCCCGGCACGCTGGCTGCCATCGCTCGTCCCCAGCAGCCTCCCCACATCATTTTCCACCAGGGATGCTACGCCGAGGCCGACGAGAAACCAAACTCTGCAGAAAGGCATAGTGCTAAATTCTTTCCCCTGCACAAGCCCAAGTAAGTAGATCTGCCATCAGGAACCACGCTGGGACACGGGCACGGGCTCTTCTCCTTGACCCCGGGGTGGTGGCTGCTATTAGAGCAGCACATGCAAGTCCCATCAGCACCTCGTGGCAAGCAAAACGAGCGCCTGTTTTATTCTACATGGATGTGCAGGTCTGATACGGCTGCGGTTGTTAAACATCAGCTTGCAGCCTTTGCACAAAATGCCACTTGGGTGACACCCACCTCTGCAGAAGCATCCGTTCTGGGCATGTTTATTTTGGAGAAGAGGAGGCTGAGGGGGGACCTCATTGCCCTCTATAACTACCTGAAAGGAGGTTGTAGAGAGGTGGGTGTTGGCCTCTTCTCCCAAGTGAATTATGACAGGACCAGAGGAAACGGTCTGAAGTTGCATCAGGGGAGGTTTAGATTAGATGTTAGGAAGAATTACTTTACAGAGAGAGTGGTCAGGCACTGCAACAGCCTGCCCAGGGAGGTGGTGGAGTCACCATCTCTGGAGGTATTTAAGAAACATGTAGACATGGAACTTCAAGGCATGTTCTAGTGCCTGAGATCATTGGTTTGTGTCTGTCTGTGGGTTGGTGTGGTGGGGGTTTTTTGGGGTTTTTTTTTTGGGGTTGGACTCAGTGATCTCAAAGGTCCCTTCCAACCATGAATATTCTGTGATTCTGTTCAAGGGGGACCGAAAGCTCGAAGCAGAAAAATGCCAGAGGACAGGGCTCCCCAAGCACAGAGCTGCATCTTATTATCACACAGCCGAGCTGCAGCAATTCCAGCCATCCCTGGGCTTGTGACACCCATGCAAAGGAGACGAGATTTGCTATTCAAAGCACACGACTCCGAGAGACCACTGACGGCCATTCATCACAAAAAAAAAAAAAATGTAGCTAGGGGAGAGCGGGGCTCTGCCTCCTTCTTGAAAGCCACATCCCAGGGCTGATGGTCTCCGCATTCGGGGAGCTCGCATTTCCCTTCCACAGCAAAGCGCTTGCTGTGTTTTTAGCAGTGTTTTTAGCTACTGACAAGTCTTCCCCTTTAAAGGCATCATTTCCCATCACGGTGATATCTCCGTCCTGAAACAAAATTACAATAACCCTCACAGAAAGGCCCCTGCATGGGCTGGTTTCTTCAACCCTCCTCCTGAGGAAGGAAGTTCAGCTGGAGCCAAAAGCGCGGTCCCAAGCAAAACCCTCGCACGCCACTAAGCCACGCAGTGAAAAAACACAGGCGAACTTCAGAGCTGCATCCAGCAAAGCATGCGATGGTCAAAAGGGAGGCTCTTCCAGGGACTCCACACCAGACAGCTATTCAGAGCCAGTGCAGACACCTGGGTAAGCCAAAGGGGAACTGAGTCTTGCTGTGAGGCTATTGCAATCAAAAAGAGGCATATCTGCAGCACTGTGGCTGCGTAAATATGGGCTCTGCAAGGAGCAAAGTTATGGGAGGGCTTGCAAACCAGGTGATCAGACCTGGTCTTCCTCACCTACAGCACAAGTGAGACCGAGCTAGTCACTCTAAAGGCAGTTCAGGAGCATCCAAACCAGCCCTGACCCTACCGCTGTGACTGAAGGGTGGTCTGCAAGGAGAGCTCGCAATGGCTCTGATGACGGGTGTCTGGTAGTCAGGAGCTGGAGATCCATCCCTGCTCCTGACTGCTCCCTCCAGAAAGCACAAGCCTGTCTCCAAAGGCACTGAAAACATTCAGGCTCAAAACGTGTCAGCAGCACTCTCCATTGCAAGGCCAGTGAAATAAAACATCCAGGGCAAGAAAGGGACACACAATCTGGTGTGACAGTACACTCCAACAGCTAAAACTGTTTTATGTATTCCAATATCAGATTATATATACAGACTATACACATACATGGATTTATAGACTCGTATAATAGCATGCTAGATTTCAAAATACTCATTATCAGCAAAGCAATGATATAAAATGTATATATGGAAGATAATTTAAGTCATTTCAAAAGCATACAAAGCTGCCGTAGATACATTTAGCTCGTGACCCCTGTGGATGGAGTGGCTGCATAATGGACAGGTAGATGGCAAGAGATCTTTACCAGAGATGAACCTGGCCCTCTGTGTAGTGCCAAAACCTCCAGCAATCACTCCTCTCTCTGTCATGGTACATGCACTGCCTTGTTGTGTGGGGCTTTTTGGCTACTCCAGACTCATCTCCCACACAGTCAACTCCAAAGCTTATTGCTCGAAGAAGATTCACAGGTTGAAAGTGGCTCCTTGAACAATCTCAGCCCAAGCAGCATCCCTCCTTTGCTGTCTTTACCCTGAAGAAGGTAAAGCTGGGGCTGCTGCCGATTACTCTACACTCAGCCGAGATTTGGCACAGCAATAAATCTCTGCAGCCATGGAGCTTTCTCTGGGCGACAGGATCAAAATGCCACCACGGGAGCAAGTCAGTCTCAAGAATAACACCCGTAGGCTCCCACATCACTCCTAAATTATAATATCTTGCTGGGAGAGACAGAAGGAACAGACAGATGCATGTGGACAGTTTACAACTGCTAATCCTCAGCGATAAGCTTTGTCCTCTGTAGCAGCTGCAGATGAGGCTATGAGGGATGCCTCATCATTATGGACTGGCAGGACTGGGGCTTAGGTTAAGGCTCAGGAGAGATGGATTTTTCCCCATACCTTCCTGCTGCACTGTTGTTTCAGGAAGGAAGGAAAGAAAGCAAGAATTCTCAATTACTCAATTGAATGTGGAAGAAGCTTTGAAATCCTGAACCTTAGAAGCTCAGAAGGCAAGCAGTGAACAGAAGGAACACAAACAGGATTTCTTTGCCCAGACTCTTGGTTTTAAGCTTCCTGATGAGTTCTCTGTGAACTAAAATTCATTATTTCTTTCCTTTTTTCTTACTATAGAGAGAATCCCTAAAGCAGGAAGGGAAAGCTCCGAAGTTTGCACTCATTGATGCTTTGCAGTGAAGCTGCACACACAGAATATGCATGAGAAGAGACATTAGAGGTGATTCTTACCAAGCACTGAAATCCCTTTTTAAAAGAACCCAAAAACTCTTTCCTGGAACACTTTCTCTGGGCAAAGCCCAATTCTTGTGGCACTGGCATGAAAAATTGCAAACCCTCTCAAAGCAGTCCATGCTGCAAGGCTTTGTAGGGCTGGCACGTACAAATCCACTCTGAAGCTGTGCACTTAAAAATCACCATTCACCCCAAAACACTTCCTGAACTATAGCACTTAATGCATAAAGTGCAACACAAACAGAACAGCGATGACTAACTAGCAGAGATCCAAGAAACATGGTCTAACCTCTTTTACCACCTGAACCTACATTTCCCAGCAAAAAACTTTTGTCACCTTGGTTCTGCCAGTGGGCATGCCTAGAGGAGCCACCATCAAAACCAAGTCCCCTGACCTGTGCATATAAACCTGTGGGATTCATGTAAGAGATGGCCTCGAGATACGTGTTATGAGGAGCTGCAGACCATTTGAAATACTCAGACGAAGTACAGGTTCAGATGGAGCAGACTGTCCAAGGAGGTTGGGCAGTCTTCAGGCATTAAGACCCAACTGGATCAAGCCCAGAGCAATCTGGTCTGATCTCAGAAGTGATCCTCATGTGAGCAGGAGGTTAGATGAGAGACCTGAGATAGCCTCCCACCTGTTTTACCCATGATACTAATAAGGAGGTTGGGATTCAGTTCTCAAGTGCTAATGTCCAAAGTTGGGTATCTAGTCTATGCCATGGAAAAAGAGGCATTCCACCATATTTTAAGGAAAGATAGAGGAATTAACCATGGGGAGGTACCTCTCTCTTCCCATTGACCACATAAATTCAACCTGCCTAGACTCAGACATCTAGCAGAGATGCCTGCAGCAGGGGAATGAATGCCACCAGACCACTCACACCACTAGTGGAAGACCAATATCCAGTTTCCCCAGACTGGGGAATTCACACCCAAACCTCTCTGGAGAGCTACCTAATCACCACAAAGGCAGTGCTATGGCAGCACATCTCTTCATCCTTCTTCCCAAAACTCAGATGCTGAGCATTGGGACAGAGCCTATGTGGGAACTTGGGAGGAATCGATGCTCATCCCAGTTCTTGATCCATGGATTATCTTTTTTTTTTTTTTGTTGGGTTTGACTTGAACTCAGTGACTATGTCATGCAAAATACATAAACAGAATTGTTCTTGCTGCGTTATACTTGGCTCATCATTTATGGGAGGACTTTGACTTTCCTCACATCAATAACTGCCATTCACATGAGCAGCTCCTCTGAAGAAAGGATTTACATAAGAATCAGCCTCACAGGGCCAGGAGCCTAAATAACCAGGGACAGTCTCTGCTGAGGTGCTTCATGAAATACCACAAGTGCTACAGAAAGAAATGGATAATTATAATATGTGGCAGCTTCTGGGACACAGGGTGCTGGAAAGGAGGCTGGGACACCCAGCTTCTCCATTCGCCTTTGCTATTCAATTACTTTGCGACTTAGCATTCGATTATCCACCTTTTGTCTATTTAGACCACAAACTCTTCAGGGTGGGGATTGTCTCCTACCACGAAGCTGAGGAAAGAAATAGAGATAAACAAAGCAGGATTCCAAGATGAAATATAAAAACAAAGCAAACAATGTCCTCAGCAAGGCTCCGCTCAGCTGCTGCTGATTGACAGCATCACAAGACAAGCTGGCAAGATAAGAACCCAAGTTTTACTTTTTAAAATCCCACATTTCTGTGTCAACAGTATTTTCTAAACAACTGACACTAACGATTACCCACTGAAACATAACAACTGCAAGCTGAGAATCATCTGCCCATGCAAATGCTATGGATCTTTTATTCTCCCTTCCCGCCCCCCTTCTCTGTTCAAATATTTGTTCACCAAACTTCAGCAGTGAAAGCTGGAAGCACGTCACGCTGCCCTTCTAATATTTTATAGAGTACTGCATTTATTTGCAATTATATTCTCCCCATAAAATAACACGCTCCTTCAATAAATCTTTCCCCCATGAAATTTTATGTATGCTGGCTAGCTGTTTACTGCAGAATTTTTGTAATAAATTATTCTCGCTTGCAGCCTGACCTTTGTAGTTTTCATAACACACCCCCCCCCCCAAAAAAAGTATACTCCTGAAAAAGTACATTCACAATCTGCTCACCTTTACTCTCGTCTATACTTTGCAGGGAACATATGTCAGTGAGGACAGCTGCTCTACAAGCTCCCCAATACACCCATCTGGCATCTTGAATGATGACACCTGAGCTGCAGGTATGAGGACAATCTTTTATATTTCTTTACAGAAAACACACTTCTTCTGGACTGAACACCAACAAGATATCTACACTGCAAGCCTCAATCCAAAGATGTCACCCGATCTACCATCAGGTCCATATGAAAGTTTTAAGCTCACTAGAAGGTGTGACTCACAGGACATTTTAAATGCTTTTTACAGCCCAATCTATCTACCATCCCAGGTATCACCCAGGCTGGGAGACACAAAGCAACCCATTTCCTATCATTTCTAGATAGAAATGGGCAGAGGAGAAGAGGAGAGGAGGGAAGGACAGAGAGTTGGGAGCTCTAACAGTAAAGATATTTGCATTTTGGGGTCTGAGGATCAAATATCCAGATAACATGGGCACATTCTCCTCAATCTGCACTCAGAGTCCATTTTTAAAAGTATTCACCTAGGCATCAGTAATTATTGCATTTGCACCACCAAAAGCTATAGGTGGGCAAACAGAGGGTAACCATGAGGGTTTGTTTGCCTCAGCCTCAGTAATTTAGCTGGGTCTTTTGGCAAACTGGAGGAGGAGATATGATTTTAAAACTGTCCTGTGAAGCCAAGTTTTCAAAACTATAATAATTTATTTAACTGTATAATAACTAGTATTTTCTATAACTGTGTAGTCATTTCTTTGGGGACACCCCCACCCCTCCCCAGCCCCGAAAAAGCATTTTCTTTTAGCCAGCTGATTGGAGTTGGGAAATGAACCATTTGCTGACCACTGGGCTTTCAGTCAGACCCACTGAAATTACAGAGCAGATCAAGACACTTTCCCTGTCTGGGTCTGACCCCATGAAAAATACTTTTCCTCCTTGCAAAGTTCAAGAAAACTAGAAGGGTTTGTGTTAAAACCATGAAAAGTGGTGACTGCAACATTTTCATATCCTCTTTCTTATTTCCTTCCTTCAAAATTTGCCTCTTTTCTGTTTCAAATTTAAATAATAGACAACTTTTAAAAAGCCCAAGCCTTTCTAGTACTACTTATTTTCTCCACTTTCACTGTCCAATTCTTCTTGAACCTTTCTACATGGGAGCAGCCTCTGCCTCCAGAGAAATGCAACGTTAACTGAGGCTCTTTGTCGCTAAAATCTTGCCTTGGCAGTAAGAAAAGCCAGACCCTGGTAGGCTATGACAACCGGCCAGGATAAAAATGTATTGCTGAGCTATACGGAATGTATCGGGAACGTGTTCCCTGCCCAAGAACGGACAAAAGGCTGAAGCATGGCTCAAATCATGCTACCAGCACAAATGTTCTCATTTGGCTCTCCTAGAGCACCTTCCTATGGGTCCCAGAGCATATTATAACAAAAATATGAGTTTTAGATGTACTAGGTGGCAACCAGAGGCTTAGAAAATTGAAATCACTTCACAGAGGACATTTAAGATCAATTCTGGGAACAGGATTCAGGGTTTACTAATGCTGCCTTAGATCATACTGCCTTCCAAAAAACACAGTGACCCCCTCAAAAACAAAATAATAAGCTTAATCATTAGGTCGTTCCACATTTGTTATTTCTGATAAAGGAAAGGGCACTTCTTGGGGAAATCTTGGGGTTAATTTGTTATATGGATCTTCTATGTCATGTTTTCTTTGGCAAACGATCAGTGAGCTCATTAATTTCTATATCTAACTTAGTTTCCGTTTTGAAGTACTATAAAACAGAAACAAACAGATGCTCATGCCAAAAAGTAAACATTAAAGAGAACGATAATATAAATGGTCCCTTTCTAAATTGATTCAGATACAACAGATCACAAAAGGCCATCTTAAAACCAAATGCTCTTAAAATAAAAGATGAAGACCTTCTTACCCTCTGCTTCGAGTAAGTATTTAAGCTAATGAGAGCTAGGAAATCAATGAGTGGATACTGAATTGCTATCTAGCCAGGCTTCAGACAGATTCTAGTAAACAAACACAAGCCCAAAAATAAATGTGATGGGGAAACTTTTTTCAGGAAATTACACGCTTATAAGCAAAGGAGGGGGGGTTGGGGGGGTGGCGGAAAGGGTGGAAAGAGATACTGTAAAGATGACTCACATGGAAGAGATCAAACTTAAGATTTTTTTCATCTATTGGAAAATCAGCTATGCTTAGATCAATATCCAGTTTACTAACCGAGACACATAATTGTCCATGCTGAATCTGCAGCCTACGTGCCATGCCCTTGGCTCACATCTGCACACTCATCTACAGATGGTATTTAGGACACTGGAGAGGGGAACTCAATTGTCAAGAAAAGCCAACACGGATGCAACTTACTGCAAGAGAAAAGTTCTAAATATCACTAATGCTCGTTGCTCTGAGACCTGCTCAAAGTTTCCTTTTGCTTTATTTTACGTAACCAGTGTTTCCACTGAGGGGCTTTGGTGTTTTAGAGAGGAACCTGCATATATGCTATTACACACATGACAAAATCTAGATTTTTATAAGAACACCTACTACTGCTATGCTCAGTTTTGCAAAATTTTTCACTATGCTGAGAGTTTAGATACCCCAGAATTGTGCTACACATTGATAACATAACTAGTGCCATACATAGTGCTGTACTCCTGGGTTTGTGGCTGTATACTTCCAACAGAGCAAATCAATTAATGTTGGTGTTCCCATATATCGTCATATGCAATGCTCATCCATGCACTTTTGGTACATACAGAGAAGACACACAATAGAATTTATCTCATGATCCCTCTGGCAAACAGCAGTTCCCTTCTTCCCCTCCAGACTGCAGGGAATGTAGGAGGTTTACTGCTCCCAGTCCTGCTTTTTTGCCCAGCTTTCTATACATATCAACGGCAGCACGATGACATGGCCGAAAAGAGCTAAGCCAAAGCGTGAAGCTTTTCATTTCATTTGGAAAAACATGAGATCTGATAAGTTGTAGCAACAAGTTCCACGCTTTTAATTAAAAGCCTGGGAAAATCCTGTATGCAATGATCGTGATCATAGAATAGAATCATAGAATGGGTTGGAAGGGATCTTTAAGGGTCAACTAGTCCAACCCCTCTGCCACAAGCAGGGACATCTTCAACTAGATCAGGTTGCTCACAGCCCCATCCAACCTGACCTTGAACGTTTCCAGGGATGGGGCATTAACCACCTCTCTGGGCAACCTATGCCAGTGCTCCACCATCCTCATTGTAAAAAATTTCTTCCCTGTATCTAGTCTAAATCAACCCTTTTAGTTTAAAACCATTACTCCTTGCCCTATCGGAACAGGCCCTGCTAAAGTTTGTCACTATCTTTATTATTAGTGCCGTTTAAGTACTGGAAGGGGCTATAATGTCTCCCTGGAGCCTTCTCTTCTCCAGGCTGAAGAACTCCAACTTTCTCATTCTGTCCTCACAGCAGAGATGCTCCAGCCTCTGATCATTTTTGTGGCCTCCTCTGGACTTGCTGCAACAGGTTCATGTCCTTCCTGTGCTGAGAGGTTCAGAGCTGGACGTGGTATTCCAGGTGGGGAAATGGTCTCCAGGAAAGATACATTTTTTGCAGCAGACACAGGGCACGAACTGGACGGTGCATTCGACCGGGAGTCAGTGCAAATGGCAGAAGCAGAGGCAAAATGTTCTCACATTGCCAAGTAGGAAACCTGCTGGTCAGTATTGCTAGTGCACACAAAATTAGGTCCTTTTTCAGTGAAAATCATTCAAAGAGCTGTCCTAAAGTTGCTAAATGACTTTTCATTGTGAATTTTGCCAGGGGCTCCCAAACTGCAGCCATAGTTTATAGCAGAGAGTACCAAGCTTTGTACCAGGTTTTCCATTTCTGACACTCTTGAGTGCAGGTGACTTTCAGTTCACCATGTGCACAACCAAGTACACAACCACGAACTACACACATCCATCCTGCTACCAGGGTACAGGAAAGAACCACCAGACTATTTCTTTTCAGCAACGAAAGGGGAGCTGCCCTAGGAATGGCCCCCATTCCCACACCAGCCTTTCAGAGGGCACTGGCTAGGGTAGCACAGCCTCTGCTGTGCCCTTCATCTCCTCCTCCAAACAGAGGTAACATCTTGTCTATGCTTTATTTGACAGCAGAGATCAGCTTCTGTCTCCAAACTCCTTGACTGCTGCCAGACTCACAGTCCTGGTCTTTAATAAACTACTATTCTGCAGGCAATTTCAGGGAATCAGATAGAGAACAAAGAGGCTACCAATCCAACAATAAAAATGCAGATGGAGAAAACATTATAATGAATAATATTAGACTGGCCCTAAATTCAGAATTGGTGTCTCCTCAGCCTATAAAAAGTCCATTACCATGTGCTTCTTTCTGAGATGCGAGGCATGCAGTGTAACCCTTTCCATGACAAAATAAAGCAATAGGCTTCAGAAGACATCTGCTCTAAATCCAAGCATTTCCCAAAAGTGCATTTTCTTGAAAGTTGAAAAGCAGTATTCTTATGCTTTTAAGCTATCTGTGTCTTGTTACAGTCAAGTTATGTAAGCCTTTAAATAGTAGCAGTGGGTAAAGTTTTCTTTCAAACAAAAAGGGTGTTCCTGTGTAAGCGGAGATTTATTTTGCTCGTGTGTGAGAAGGGCAGACGATTACATGATGCCTAAATGCAGAGTAATGTAATTTAGAAAAGGGAATCACATGGTTTTACAAGGAGATGGAAGTCGACTAATTTAGAAGTTCCTCATCTTCCTTCTAATAACCATGCAGAGAGATATTGGGAATGCAATAAGCTTGTGCTGTCATAGCAAAGTTTTAATTCCAGGTTTGCTTTTCCACAGAACTTAAAGCAATTTATTGCATGAGCCCAAATGCACCCTTCATTGCACCATTTCCCAAAAAGGTATCAGTGCAATTGTGAGAGAGAACCAGGATAAGACACCAACAAATACAAAACTGACTTATATCTCAGCTGACAATCCCACAGAGGTCCAACCTTCCAACCATCCTTACAACTGGAGCATTTACCCAGAGCAGGGCATGGGGCAGTTTACACAAGCACTGCCAGAAACTCTGATCTGGTACAGAAGTGGCTCCAGTCTTCCAAAGAGTGAGGGTAAAACACTGGCCAGGCACAGTATTGCTTAAAAAAAAAAGTCAGGAAAACTAAATGGAAGGGACTAAAGAGAAAGAAAAAAGATAGCAGGGTAAATTGTTCGCAGGACACAAGGCCAGTTTTCTTGCCTGATTTTTGTTTTGGCAGCTGCACATCCTGGGGATGCCTATTTAGGGACGGATTTTACTTAAAGCTTCCGTGATGCTGTGTATAGAAGAAACAGGAACAAAAACATGTCTCATGGACACGTACTTATTTAGAATCCCAGAGGAAGCGAGCCACTTGTGCAGCTCTCGAGCTCATGTTGTTTGGATCTGATTTCTTTTTAAGATTGCATTCTTGACTTGATTCTTCTAACACAATAAACACAATTTCACTTTCTTTTTCTCAAGCAAACAGTAAAAATAAATGGCAAAACCATAAAAGTAAGCAAAGCTTACAAAAATGTAAGCAAAGAGACATTCGTCCAGGAGGAGACAGCTACAGGTGGAAGCCACACCAAACAGGCTATCTGCCAGCCTTACTGCTCCACATCCCTGAGCCAGGCAAGCAGTGCTGGAGGAGCACCCTCAGTTGGGTGCACAGCAGCCCCCGTTGCAGAGACAACCACCTCATCAGGTCTGTCTCACTGCCTCATATCCTCGGTTTCATCCCAGGGACTTCCAGGGTCCGTGCCAACCGTGGGCAGGTGACACCATCCAATGAGAAGAACACTGCGACCCAACAGCAAAGATTTAGAGGTATTCTCTGAAGTTGCTATCCCTTCTAAATTGATGTACCACCCACTTCAAGACCTGTAGCTACTGGGGTCAAGGACAGCTGAGGACAGGCACACTTCTCTCCAGCCAATCCAGTCCCCAGGAAAAGGTCCACTAACCTGCCACAGCCATGATCTCACATTGCAGTTCTAATCCTGGTCTTCCCAGGAACTTCTTTTGAACTGAAAGAGGGTAGATTCAGACTAGATATAAGGAAGAAATTTTTTTACCCTGAGGGTGGTGAAACCCTGGCACAAGTTGCCCAGAGAGGTGGTAGATGCCCTATCTCAGGAAACGTTCAAGGTCAGGTTGGACAGGGCTCTGAGCAACCTGATCTAGTTGAAGATGTCCCTGCTCATTGCAGGGGGGTTGGACTAAACAGCTTTTGAAGGTCCCTTCCAACCCAAAGGATTCTGTGATTCTATGATTCTCCTCCGCCATGTCAGTTTATATTTCTGGTCCCTCACCAGGCCAACTCTAAAGTCCTCCCTTCTTTGGGGACACCAACCTCAACCGCTACCGGGCTATAACGAGTCACCAAGCCACTAATAACCTCCACAAACTTGAAGACATCATAGCCAGTGACTTAAGCCCAGATCTTTCATTTAGTTATGAATATGAGTGGCCTTATTGTACCTACTTGAAGTGCTTCTGGGCAGAAAACAGCATCTCCAAGCTAGACTCACCCAGACACACGGTGTGGAGTTTGCACTCCCAGCAGCCGTTTTGAAGATCAAAGTGGCAGTGAGGCAGAGGAAGTCTGAGCCATACATTGTTTGCTTCCTATACTCTTACGTAGAATTATGTAATGTCATTAAGTGGTGTAATTACAGAGTCTAACTGTGTTTTTGTGGTTGAAGTGAAAGTATGCCTAATGGTGTAATTACATCTAAAAAAGAGATCCCATGACTAATTACATCCACAGGGCGGCAAGCAGCAAAATGCTTCGTAGCGTAATATTAGGAATGAATTATGCGTCTGGTAGTTTTCCTCCTTATTCAAAGCCCAGCAGTGTAAGATCCTGCTGGCAGACCCTGTATCTCCCTATGCCTTCCACAGTGCCAAGATTATCATCACCAACAAACCCATAAAGAGCAAAACCTTCTAAATAACAGCCAAGACCAAACCACCTTAATGCTTTGCAGGAATGAGCCCATTTCACCCCAAATGAGTAGGGACACAGCACTGGTGGGGTGTGAAGACTGTCAGCAACCACCATGGCGCCACACAAGCAAGTGTATGGGTGACTGGTGGAGTCTTCAACCCACTCCCCACATGTCTCCTACCTGTTCAACTTTCCTGTTTGCCATGTATCTGAGGTTATGGAAGGCACAGGGTGAATCCAAAGTGAAGATCTTGGCAAATGCTTGTCCAGGGCCAAGTGCCACCTGGACTAGGCAGTGTTGTACTGGCTACCAGTCCCTCCAGATAAAAGTTGTAGGAGGATGATCTTGGCTGGTCAACTAGAGTCACATCACAAACCACGTTACCTAAAAATCCAACTTCTACCAAGTGCCCAGACTAGTCTCACATCACTTAAGAACCAACAACAGGAGAAACCGGCTCCAGTCCACCTCTCCCTGCCAACCTTTCCCATCCCACACCACTCATGAGCTCAGGGCAGATGGGGATTTGGCTTTAGCCTCCCAGAAGCCACCTCCTCCAGTCCCATCGGTGAAACACTGGAAAACACAGAACTACCCAAAACGTTGATCTGAAGCCAAGTGTTAAAGCTTTCCTCAAATACATTTGTCTTACTGCCTGCGATGGTGTTTATTACTAGAGCGCTGTGGCACCCGGAGATTTATGAGCAATGGGCTCACTCAGTCCCAGACAGAGGGAGTTAATTAACACCACCCTATTCCCTGATGTCACTCCCCTCTGCTTTCGGCTCCTTCTCCTCCACTTCCCTTCTTTATCCCCCTCTTACAGCAATAGTGCAGTACAACCAGCATTTGTCTTGTTCTCCAGACAGCCTTTAAGAGAGCAGAATGCCTCCATGAGACAGACACTTGCTGTCCCCAGCTCCAGCCCCAGGCTCCAATGCTCACCTCTGCAGACAGAGATCTGCCGCAGCCGTTAAATTGAAATGTGTTGGGTTATACTGGAAAATGCATTTCACTTTGCTAGCATGACTCCAGCAAAGTTCATAAAACCGGGAATCTTTAATGCCTAACAGAAAGCCTGAGTGATTTTCTAGTCGACTTCTGCTCGCCAGCCCCACCTCTCCACCACATTGCTTTTACAAGCTCCACTTAATGTCCACAGCCTCCACTCCTCTCAAATAAATCCCCTGCCCTTTCATTTCGGGAAGAATACTGAACTGCCCACAGTGAGGCGCAGAAAAGGCTCTTACATTTTGGGGAGACCCAGCACGTTTTCAGCTGAGCTGTCTGAAGAACAAGTGGGTTTGGAAAGTTGAAGAAAGAATTTCGAAGAAACGAGGGTTGGGTGAAAACCAAGAGCTTCTCAAATGGTGGCTTCAGATCAGGACTGTTTTGCTGAGTAGCATTTTTACTAGTAAGTAATCTGAATATTGATTGATTTATTTTTTTTTACTCTCAATAAGAGCAACTGGGTGCTCCTCTCTAGGGATCCAGAGAATTAGTTGGACAACGTGAAACAAATTCCCCTGGGGATAGGAAGAAACCTGTCCAAGGTCGGGACGGGGGAGTAAGAAAAAACTGGGTTTGGGATTCAAAAGGGAGAAGAAAAAAATACAGGTGCGATAGAAAGGGAGGAAAAACTTCAAAACAATTTTTTTCCCCAACATTTTCCCTGCTGTTCTAGATAACAAGTAAATGCACGACTATGATCTGAAGGTATTTCAAGAAATCCAATCCTAAATAAATTTGGGAGGGTTTAACTCTTTGGTGCCCACCACTGTGTTTTGAGATTTTTAAATAAAGCAAGTTTCAAAACTCCACCCAAAAAAATCATCATGGTAAATACTTTTGCTATTTGAAAACAGCAACTGCTCATCTCTTCACAGCAGCTATGAAGCAGCAAGAGGAGATAATAAAAGCAGACGTAAAGCAGGTAGACAAGAACATACGTGCCGAATATTTTGGAGAACTCAGCTGAGGATGAGTGGATGGTTAAGCACCCAAATGAACTGACTGCATTTTGAAAATGTGAAAATTCAGCTTGTGAGTATTGATTTCCAGGCCATCCTAGCTCACTCCATTCCCTAGCGCTTAGCTGCCTCTGGAGGTCCTTTAGGGTCTGTCCAGAAAAAAGCTGCTTACTTCAGTGCTGTTTTAATCACAGGTTATTTCTTTAGTCTGAGAGAAAATTAGCAACACACTGACTCCAAAGAAATATTCCAGGCTACACTCAGAGCCTCCCATATTGCTTCCCCGGGAATGTATTAACAAGCTCATAGCAGGGCGCAGAAGGTGGCATTTCCAGGAAAGAGGAAACTTCCACCTTTGGTATAGGAAGTTCTGAACTTACTTAAAAAAAAAAACGGGGGTGTGTGTAAATTTAGCTTGTGTTTCTCCTCCGTGCCAAGCTCTGAGGTCTCTGTTTGCAGTGAGCTACATCCATAAGAGGCAGGAGTGCTGGGGGGGCAGCTGACGGGCCCTGGCAGGCTCAGCGGTGGGGGCTGGAAAGCCCATGTGTCTCCGCTGATGGGGTGTCAATAAAGCCCTGTGACATTAAGCAGCACGCTGGTGTGCAGGGTGGCAGTCGGAGGCCAGCTGAGGGGCTAGGGCCCGAGGAACGGTGATCAAAAACAAGCCAGAAAACACAGCGTCCTTCAGCTACATGAAGTTTCCAAGGAAGCAAGAAACACCAGGGCTGGGCTTGTTGAATAGCGGTTAAAAGCCCATCACCTGTGGCCCCACAGGAGTTAGTGTCCCCGCCTCAGCTCACAACAGGGCTCCTCCGCCTCTTCCAAGCCCATCCAGCTCGTCCCAACCCATCCACCAGGAGGTCCTGCTCCATAGCAGATATGGTGCCACGATGTGAGACAGTCATTCCTCACCCCATCTGCAGCTTCCCCCTTCCTCTGAAGACACTCAGAACCCAGATAGTACTGTCCACATCATGAGCCCAGCCCCACAACACAAAGTGGGGGAACCAACAAGAGATAAAAGTTTATCCACCTCCTGGCTTTTGAGTCTTCAGTGGGATTTATTACTAATCACAGAGTAATTTTGGTCAGGAGGAACCCCTGGGAGGTCTCTAGTCTATCCCACCATGCAAAGCACATCTAACTAGTTCATGCAGCTCAGGACCGCGTCCAGCTAAATTCTGAACATTGCCAAGGTGAAGATCCCCCTGACACTCTGAGCAACCTCCACCAACATTTAAACACATTCACAGTAAAAAAAGTTTTTCATACATCAAACCAGAATGTCCCATACCCCAGCTTGTGCTGTTGGTTCTAGTCCTATCACCACGTACTTCTGGGAACAGCCAAACTCCATCTTCTCTACACCCTCCTGTCCTGGTTTGGGACAGAGGAGAACCAAACTACTGTTTAGGGAGAGAGGCTCTTCTTATACTTATTGCCATGGCAACCAGGGTCAGCTGACCTGGTCAGGTGACCCAAACTGACCAATAGGGTGTTCCATCCCATCTGCCATGTCAGTATAAAAGCTGAGGGACCAAAGAGGTCAAGTTGGCTCCTCTTGAAGGTCTGTCTTTCTTCAGTGGCTGGTGTCTGAGGAGCACCTTGTGGGTTTGTCTGCCATTGATCTCCATCAGTGAGTTCTGGAATCCAGCTCCCATTCATCACAGAGTTGACTTTGGAACTTTCCAAGTGCCTGCCAGTGACATCTTCCTGGGAACTTGATACGGTTTTGTATATATTTATATATCCTGTTATCTATTTCATTATTTCCCTTTTGTTATTAATATTTCATTGAAGTAATTTAGTTTTTTCTAAACTCATAAATCTCTTTATCTCTCTTCTTTCTCTCCTTGGAGTGAGAGATGGGGGGCAGCATCATTGGCCAACCATTAGGTGCTTAGAGACAGCAAAAAGCTCTTCCTTGACTCATCTCCTCTCCAGGCTGAACAGTCTTCTCAACTGCTCCTGGTGCACCATGTGCTCCAGCCCCATACCACCTTAGCGGTCTCTGAGTTAATCAATGTTTTAGGGGGATATAAATATCTAGGGAGCCCAAAACTGTTGGTTTTTTTTTTTTTCTTAGGGCACAGATTTAGACCCAGAAGTGAGAGAGGTCCTGCCTGGGGACCTGTGAGTGCTCACTTCTCCCACAATGGGAAGTGAAACCAGCCAGATAAATCCTGAAACCACCATACAGCCAACAACAGCGAGTCGCTGACCTATAGTAACACAGCCGCTTCTGATAACAAGCCAGAAACTGCACCATTTTTTTGGTCCTAAACCAAACACAGCCCTAGACCTCTTAAACAAGGACCAACCTGGGTAAAACTTCCCCAAGAAGCCTTTTTTTCCCCCCGTTTCCTCCAACCTTCAACCTGTCTGCTATCTAAGTTAATTATTTTTCTGCCCCTTCTCCGGGCTTTACGTTTGGGTGGCAAATGTTGAAAATTAACACCAAGGAACAGTGATCGTGTGCCAGGCTGCTGTGAAAACACAATCAGATAAAAAAGCCTCCTCTGCTCAGAAAGGAAGGCTTTGGGGAGAGCAACCTGTGGCTACAGGGTCTTCTCCGCTGGCTAAAATTCAAAACAGCTGCAGCATCTCTTTAAAGCCTGCTCAGGCTTTCAATGAAAGTTCGGGGAGCGCTTTAGGGATGTCAGGACTCACTATGTCAGGAGAACATGATGAAGGTTGATGGTGCTGCTCTCCAGAAACTAATGTGTCTTCATTTGCAGCGCAAATGATAAAGTGATGCCATTATTTGGAATGAATGTTTTTTAAGAGCATGATTAGCACCAAGTAATTATTTGCAGATATTAGCTGTTTTAATACAGCGAGCGTGACAGAGTGGTTGTTGTTCATATAAGGAGAAAGAAGGGTGAGACGACTGTGCTATGCATCATGTAATTACAGCAGCAGGGCTAGGCCTTTTCTCTTGATGAAAAGCTCCACAGTAATTCCAAAATGTGCTCAGTTGGCTTTTATTTATTACCGGCATCAGTGCAGTCTTTCTTAACAATTAGAAAAAAAAAAACCTGTGAGAATAATTCACAACATCCACTTAGTCTTTTATGTGGGACCATTAATATGTCTGAACACTGATTTCTTTCTTCTTCCCTCCATTTTTGATATATAAGCGTATCTAAACAGGCTGAATGGAGGCATTGCGAACACTAGGAGAGTACCTGGCTCGAAAGTTATACCAGGTTAATAAAAGTCCTTTTCTTAGTCTTGGAACCCTTTAGGAAACAAAAGATAATATTCATTCTAGGAATAAATTTCACTTGATCTTGCCACGTTCAGACATATGACTCAAGTCCTTGATTCTGACACCGTATGTATGAATCGATGCAAAGCTGAACCTAGGACTTCTGGCATGTGCAAAGGCAGGAGGAATAGTTACTTTATTTTTCATTCTGCTGTTATTTTCTTTGGCTGTTTGCACAGGCTTCACTGGGCTGGTTATTAACATTCAGTTTCCTTGCTAAAGGCATTCCACCCAGCACCAGATATCCTCCAAAGCTACTATAAATGGATTTAATTCAGAGCATGATATTGAACCCTGTGTAATGAGCCAAAGATTTTAGTGGACAGAAGTTTGAAAAAGCTCGGAGGGTTTAGTTTAATGGCACATGGGCTCCTAGAGCAAGGCTGGCTTCAAAAATGCTCTGTTCTCAAGCACTTGCTTCCATCCCCTTGCTCTCTCTTCCATGCTGGTCCAGCAATGGTGTAAACCGCTCTAGCTCTCTGCTACAAGGATTTGGCTCTTTTTCAGGAGGTAATGTTTACAGTGTTAGTTCTGCCTCCTGTCAACCAGGAAAGTGGTCATCGAATACGCGTTTGCCGATTTCTCTGTCCATCCTGTGTAAACTACATAACTGATCTCTTTTTCTTGGCCTGGGATTCCTTTGGTCCTTTTCTTGTTTTGGTTTTTGCATCGGTTGCCTAACAAAGAGCAACTGGATGCTGTTTATTTCCCTGCTGCAATTTTCAGTCTGTTGGAAATGACTGATGCAGGGCTAATCCATCGCTAAATTCTCATTTAAAACCCCTGGGTTTTTAAATGCCCTGAGTTTGTATAACCCTCTGAGCAGAAGTAAATTTTACTTTTCTAAAACCATGCTGGTTTGTAAAAGTCCCCTCTCCATATTGCCTAATGAAAAGCCATCAAGAGCTTTGCTCTCTGCTTCTTTCTTTTTTACAAGATATGTCATCATCAAGCCCTATATAATTAATAAACCCTTATCCTCAGTTAATAAAAAATAAGAGTGCACAGATTAATAGGTGGGTGGGTGTATGCTCCGCTCATTCTGGCTTTGGCAATCAGTTTGCTTCTGCAAGCTGCGATCCCTGCGATACTGTCACAGCTCATAAATACCAGAGGCGAGACTCCTTGTTGACCCACACGTTGTGACATGCCACCAGTGCTCCGTGCCATTGCTTCTCCCCATTACTTTGATGTGTATTTCTCATTATTTCATAAGTAACACAAAAATTAAACTGCATCTGAGGCAGCAGGGAAATCAATCTTCTCCAGAGAATCATTCCAGTTAAAAAATTCAATAAATCTTTAATCCATTCAGACAATGTATCAAAAAAAAAAAAATTGTAGCAAGAATGCATTTAAAGAGAAGGCAGAAAAAATATATTCCAAATGGCCAACATCTATGCTGCAATAATATTCTTAATACATTCAGACAAGTGTTTTTAGGAAGACAGATGATGTCTAAATGTTCTTTCTTGATAATTTCTTGTGTGCTTTCAATTTTCTGGAGATAATTAGTCATTGTAACAGGAGCATTTAGACTTTTAAACACACATTTTTTTCACTAAAAAATAATTCAGTCAGGCTGGTAGTGTGATAGCCCTTCTCTGATTAATTAAATTTTCAGCATGAGGTATTCTATAAAAGTACATTCAGAGACACAGGGTAACACCAACCAGTCTTGTAGCTAATGCTGGGTCCTTGCAGATTTAAATGCTGTTCTTGAGGCTACCACACTTTGTCTGTGATTCTTGAGCTAAAATGTTCAACTTTGTATAATGAAAACCCCACATTCAGCCCTACGTACCCACACACGAACGCCAGTTATCGACGTGCGTTGCTCCAGGAACACAGGTTTGACAATCCCAATCCATTTTAAAGAGCCAGGAGTGAAACGAAGACAGCATCTTAACCTGATCAATGGTAGGCGTGATATCGGACCGTATTCCTCTGCTTAATTTGAAAGTTAATTCAGGAACCCCTGAGGATTCAGCTGGAATGAGGGCTTTCAGCAACTCATTAGCTGACAGCAGAACTTGGGGTAATTCATTTATATCTACCAAGAGAAGCTTGAGTATCCATGGGATTAAGTGGTAGCTGAGCAGGGATTTTTAGGCCAACCATCATGCCCTCAAGATGATGAACCCCGAGTGCGTTGACCTGATGGCAGCTGCAAGACACACCTACTGTGTGCAAAGCTATGTCCTACCTTGCTCCCTGAGCTCACTTTGTATTCAACAGAGAAAAAGGCACCTCTCTGACCCATCCCAACTACCTCTGTTAGGGTGGAAAACCCCACGCATGAGGGACTTGTTGTCTATGACATTCTCCAAAGGTAACCCAAAAGCAACAAGTTCTCACGTAGGTATCTACCTCATGCTTGGGCAGACAAATCTCATCCTATGTCTCTGCAGGTTTCCAGGCCATTGCAGCAGGGCCAGAGCTAACATGAAACTCTCCAATTAGGCAGCTGTAACATCCCCTTTTGCTGCCTCACAACCCTCAGAGCAGGCAGCAGAGTCATTTGCACAAGGAGGTTGTATTTACACTGCGGTTCTCTGCTCTTCCCAAGTTGGATGCAATCGGTTTAGGGGAAAATAGCAATATCTAGAAATACCCTTCCATAGTCCCATAACCTCAGCTTTTCTGTGCACGCCTTCATGACTGCCACCAGCCCAGCACCAAAGCATCCCAAAGGATACAGGGATGTGCTTTTATCCCTGTTTTTAAGAGGCAACTGAGGCTGCTGGGCTATGCCTGTGTCAGTAAGACTGAGGAGTACCAGTGGCACGAGGCAGCAGTGGTACAGGCTGGGGACAATTCCCAAGGCACAGTCTGGATGACCATTCTTCCAGCTTTTGCAGCATTTACAGTATCTTTCATGGAAACTTTGCAGCTAGAGAGAGACCCTTATCTTTCCTGGCAAAGCTAGCACATTTTTTAAGAGCCCGCCTAGTGCAGTATGTGGGCATTTTCTCTCTTTTCACCTTGACAGCTGCAAACTATCGCCCTCATTCCTGTTCCATTTATCCCACTGGGAACTCTTAGATTAAGTAACTCTTAGATAAGAGTGGGAAATTAGTCATCATAAACACGTGGGCCCTGTGAAGAACTCCAACTTTCAAACAGCAAAATAGCTTCTGCTGCAGTGCTAACACTCTGATGAACTCCACATCCACAACACCTGACAAGATTGCTATTTTTTGTAGGGTAAAAAGCTTCCAATCAGCAAATAAGAGGTTCTCCCAGAAAAAGAGTTCCTGTTCATAAAGCCTGAAGAATTACTTTTGTCTTTCAAGACATCTGGGAGGTGCATAAAAAGAATCATTCGCAGAACACACATCTACCATGATTTTTGATCAGCGTTTTATTATTATGTGCATAGTCCTGTTGGTTTCAGCCAGCGCCTGGCAGAGTCTGATCCTGATTAACCAGTCAGCATCAAGGACCTGAATTCGCAGATTATCAGGTGTTGCATCAAGGCTCAGAGCATTTGGAAGCTAAATTGGCTTCACACCTTCCTAACCTCAGCATTCACTGCAGAAAACTGTTTTCTAGCTGGAATCGTGAGCTCTTATGAAAAGACTTTGCACCTACCATCAGAGTGCCTCAGAGATATTAATTCGTTCAAGCTTGTAATAGTCCTGTGAGATAAGTGTTGTGATCCCCATTTTATTGGCACAGAAATAGAGGCGACGAACAGTCATATGTTTTGGACATGGGAATGCAAGGAATCGGTGCGAGAAACAGCAATAAAGCTAACATCTTCTAGCACCCAATCCGTGCTTTCAACCCTAACAAAGTCTATCCCCTTTAAACGACGCAGCCAAAAGAAAGAAGATGGGTTTCGTTCTGATAACCCTCCTGCCTCTTTCACACTCTGGAGCCGCAGAACCACATCTTGATTTCGTACCCACACAATATGCAAAACTCCCGATTGCTCAGCTCTCGGCGCTTCTGTGCCAACGCTGAAGAGCGTCTCCTGCCAACTGGAACTGGCGTGTTATTGTTATTAATCATCTGTATATGCCACTGGTTCACAGGAACTATCCGGAGTATTTTATTTATATGAAGCATCACACTGCAAACGCCCCCGTTTCTATGTGGCTGACTATCTCCTCTGCCTATACTTATGCTCTATTTTTTTCCGTTAAACAATCAGATTATACCTCTCATTCCCCTATTCATTAAAAGTATGTGGCAAAGGGGAAGCCATTTCTTGCTTCTGGAAAAAAAAAAATAAAATATAAAAGCTTCTATTAGAGAGTCTGCACAATAAAAAGACCAGGTTGTGAAACAGCAAAGAGGGATCACACTGCAAAGTAATCCACTGCTGAGGTCACGTCTTACGGCCCCTCTTTGTGCTCAGACAACGGGGTACGGCAACACTGAGCAGAGTTTGGCTGTTTAGCTCAAATGATAAGAACCTGCACAGGTTTATCTTTAAATTGCTGCTACAAATCCCTGGGGCCAACCAGTCCTTACCCCAACGACTCAGTCACATCGCTGCTGTGAAAAAACACCCACCCACTTTGAGGCTAAAAGCCAAATTTTAACTTCTTTTGCTCAAGTGAGCTGCTGGATACGACCTGTCCTGCAGGAGACCCAGGGCCAGTGTGGGATCCAGCCATGCAGGACACGGAGGTACGCCAAATTAGTTCACTCCAGATGCAGCTTAGCTACAACCCCTTGAGTGAGTGCACAACCTTGCAAGACCTTCTGGAGGCTGTAAGTAAACCAGTCTGGGGTGCTGGTGAGACCGGTGGCCCTGTGACATTCAAGTCTGTGACATGGACAAGCCCATAAAGCCTATGAATTATCAGGTCTTGAAGTGATAGTTTTGCAATCAAGACCCTTCTCGCTCCTCAAATGCATCATCTCTGCAGCGCCAGAGCCCCCAGGGGAATCAGCATTCCCAAAAGTGTGAAACCCTCAATAAGGGGAAAATCTCTGTACAGACAAGAAATGTTCCTGGTCAACCTCCAAAGCAAACCTTGCATTCACGGCGTAGAGTTACAGCACGAGGATTTGGTCCTCTTTCAGCATGGTTATGTTACGCCAAGAGGGATGTTTGCTGACAGAGAGCAGCTCATAGAAACTCTGAAAGAGAATAAAAGGAGGAATTCTGGTATGCACACCCCAGTGAAGAGATGTGCATAATGAGCAGCCTGTTGTCCTCAGATGTTGGTGGGTTTGTGGTTGACTCCTTCCTCCAGCAGGAGTGGATATAATGGATAAACTGGATATATATTTGTATAAATGGATATAACTGATGCCCTTGGGACAACACTGAGGTCTTCCCCAGGCGCTCTTGACCTTGTTCCAGCCATAAGTACTCCAGTTTGCACTGTTGTAGAGCACCTCCAACAACAGAGCAAAGTATCAGCTGAGTCTACAGCACTGCCCATAATTAACAGCAATGTATCTGAGTCCATTATATCATATTCTCTTATTTACTGTAAATTGATAATTGCAAAAGTGGAAAGCGGCTTCAGAGCTGAGGCTGCACTGAAGCTTCCACTTAAAGCAAAGGCTCAGCCTCTTGGTTGTTTAGTAATTTTATAATAAAACTCAAGAGATTTTGTGGTTCCACTGTTAGTTGGAAATGAATGCAAGGCAGGAAATGAGGAAGGGCTTTGCTCCGGCAGTCGATTTCTCTGAATTTTGCATGAGTGAAGCAAGAATAATTGGTCCAGAATTTATAATGCCATCGCAAAAGACAGTACTAGAGGCAGTGAGCCTGTCCGCAGGGCTGCGGAAAGGGAACCAGCCCCATTTTTCCCACAGACACATGCTAATGCCAGCCTGGAGAGCAAGGTCCCACGCTGACCTGCTGCGTGGCTGATGGTGGTAAAGCATCTGGAGGGCCATGAAGATGATCAGAGGGATGGAGCAGCTCTCCTATGAAGACAGGCTGAGAGAGCTGGGGTTGTTCAGCCTGGAGAAGAGAAGGCTCCGGGAAGACCTCATAGCAGCCTTCCAATATCTGAAGGGAGCCTACAGGAGAGCGGGAGAGGGACTCTTTTTTGGGAAGTGTAGTGAAAGGACAAGGTATAAAGCTTTTAAATTGGAAGAGGGGAGATTTAGATTAGATACCAGAAAGAAATTCTTTACTGTAAGGATGGGGAGGCACTGGAACAGGTTGCCCAGGGAAGTTGTGGATGCCCCATCCCTGGAGGTGTTCAAGGCCAGGCTGGATGGGGCTTTGAGCAACCTGGTCTAGTGGGAGGTGCCCCTGCCCATGGCAGGGGGGTTGGAACTAGATGATCTTTGAGGTCCCTTCCAACCCAAACCATTCTATGATTCTATGATCTGGCCTTCTGCTGACAGCTCGGGTGGTGAGTTTTCTGCAGCATAGCTATCCAACTGCTGCCAGCACAGTTGTGACCTCCAAATCATTGCACAAAGGCCATCAGCTTGGGGTGGCTGCTCTCCCCAGCCAGCCCAGGGCACGGTGCAATGATTCGAGAGACGAAAGGTTCGATACCCCAACCCCGGGCTCCCTTCGACTCAGCCCTTTGTCCCGTGGATGTATCGATAAAACCAATGAATTGTGCTTCAGTGAATCGGCACAAATGCGCTACGCAAAGAAGCAGCTTGAAGCTCAAAGAGCAAAATTTGCAGCTAAGGACACTAATGACTCAGCCTGGTTACTCTGAAAGCAGCTTTTGTGGGTGGTAAGAAATGGATGCAGGCACCGTAGAGCCTGGCAGTGATGAAAAATAACCCAATACGACCCAAGTGTTTGTGCTTGATATGAAGAAGAACAGAATTTTTGCATATTTTTCCCACATATCTGCAAGATTGAGTTATTATTGAGCCAAATTCTGATGAGAACTGAGGTTTGTGTTCTTTTGTTACAGGTATTCATTTTATTTTCAAAAGTTGGGTCGTGTCAAATGGGGAGCAACTTGTAAAATCAGCCTATAGGGTTGAAGTTACCATTTTTTTATGTATTGTGAAAAAAACTATGTACTGAAATTCTACTGGACATTCACTATAGACAGCCTGAGGAATTCACAGAGCAAATAAATGCAAACATCAAAACAACTGAGACAAGAGAAGGTCAGATTAATGTGGGAAGATTAACGGGAGCGAGATGGGGGAGAATGCTGCTAGCAGGAGGTAGCTGTATGGGAGGAAGGTAGAGCTAAGTCCTGGTGGTTGGAAACAGGACAAGCAGATTTTAGTAAAAATACTGGAACCACAGGAGGAACAAGAGCTGGTTTTCTGAAAGACACTTTTCACTCCACACCTCTTCCTCCCAACATGTGCTCAAAATGAACCAGTCATGTCCATGGACATGAGGACCTTCTCCTTCCTCCTAGTACTCGCGCATCAGCATCCTATAATGGTTATGGGGGGCTGCACCGGCCCTGCACAAAGCTCTGGGATTTCAGTTTACCTAGGATCTGCCATCAGGCAAAAGATTCCCTCGGTCTGCATGTGGGCTACGGCACTGGGCAACCTGGCACATCCATTGTGTGCAGCCTGGAGCCATCCCACACATCTTGGAGGGGTCCTGCAGAGCATCCCTTTAGCCACTGTAGCCCCTCAAAGGTGGTAACCATGGCCTCTACAGAAAGCTTGCCCAAGGAAGATCACAGAGCAAGGCCTCATTTTGTGGTCCGTGGCTGTAAGTTTACACTTTCCAAAGATGTTCAAATCCCACTGAAAACAAAGGAAAGACAGCTGAAAATTGCTGGCTGCTGAGTGATTGCAGTCTGAAGACTCCTCTATGTACAAAGGAGGGAAAATATTGTTCACTGCAAGCTTATGGATCTCGCCAACCCAGGGATGAGCTTCGAGGTGAGGCAATTTCATGTTTCACAGATGAGTGCTCAGAAACCTCGCAAGAAAATGACCCCTGTGCAAAAAAAAAAAACAACAAACCACCAACCCACAAATACCTATTCAGCCAGTGCCAGGAGCGCTGTACGGGCTCGGAGCACTGATGTGTTTAACTGCTGCAGCGAAGCAAGAGCTGGCTCCTGCTAGGTGCTGGCGAAAAACTTTCCCTGGTATCCACTTGTTCTGCCAGAACCTGCAGAGGTTTCCATTTCCATTCCCAGGGGACGCGAGGGCGAGATGGGGCGTACAGCCGGGCCGAAGCGGGGAGCTGGCACGCAAAGTCCCCTCCCTGCAGACAGAGATTATTTTCTTTTCCAGCTTATCTCTAAAATCTGTTATGTGGGGACTTTCTTTTTTTTTTTTTTTTTTGCAATTGCATTTTATATTAAAAATAGACATCATTTCTCTAATGTTACAGTACTCGTTAGCAGATGTTGTTATAGTAGCTTGCAGCATCTCGGACATCTAGAAGGTTTGATGGAAGGGTTGGTGTCCCCACCACCCCTGAGAAACATGGACACATTGAGATGATCTAATCCAGCTCTTGTCCATCAGGTAGCCACCACCCACTTACTGCAACCCATTCCCATTCAGTGGGAACTTTGCCTTTTTCTTTGATAGGAGACACCACCAGGCTACCAGTCTGGGTCTTCACGTCCTATGAAGCAGCAAGTGAGATATTTCAATGAAATTTAAAAAAATGCCTTGTGGCAGGTTTGTGCCTCAGAGGGCTGAAGGAGGTGCAGCCCTGGGATATGAGACTTGCTATCCCACACCACCCTTGTGACAGCCAGGCAACTATTTGAGGTCTGATGGCAAACTCATCCCATTACAGACGGCTGAGCAGCCTGCGCTCAACTCATGGGGTGTCATCTCCTTCTCGTGCCATGCTGGGTATAAGCAGGAAGAGCAGGAACAGTCTCAGGGGTTTGAACTTGGACAGGCAGGTTTAAACTGAGTAAACTTTGGACTGTAGATTGGGATGAACCGAGTCCTCCCTGGCATGCTGCAAGATGTAAGAGTCCCCCTGGGGAAGCATTAGGATCCCCCTCACTTGAGCGAATTTTGACTGCTTTGGACAAAACGATGGAGAATATTTTGCAGGGAACAAGCCTGTGGGTGGAAGGGATGATCTCATAGGTCTTTTCCATCAGTGATTTCCAGGATTTTTGTGCCTCTGACATAAAACCCCAAAATAGCAACATAGTCTAGGTCAAGATAACACTAAAAGCGTGTGGTTAGTTTTACATCTGGCCAGGAGCAGATGTGCTATACAGAGGTTTATGAGTCATTCCCAGGCACTATATGCCACCCTCAGAGTAAGCCCCAGGCTGAGGGCTTTACATCAGGCTGATGGGAACCCGGGGCGTGCAACACAGTGACCACAGGTATAAATACCAGCACAGACACTGCACAAGCAGGAAAACTCCTTGATGAAATGAGGGCTTAGCAAAGCCTTCACACTGCCATGCTCTCCCTCGGTAATGGCTCCCCCTATTTCTGACAGTATTAGGAAAGAACAGGCACGTACATGGGGCTTGAGCCCCAACCTCCTGGGCCTGAGCGTGGCCACCAGCCCGGTTCCTGCATCCAACACCAGAGGCTTAGAAACACTCATGTTACAAATAACCTCATAAGCAAAGTCATGGGAAATGTGTGCGCACTTAACCTCACCTATCCCAGCTTAATCACGTCTCCTCTCCGGCTAAGCTCATTTCCCAGCAACTGTCCCCAGTTAAGAGGACACTCATGGCCTCTACGAGAGCACGGCTGAGGAAGGGTGATTTACGGAGCCACAGCACCCTGACCATATGCACAATAAATCGCTTTACTTCGCAGCACCTCACGTTATTTACCCACCAACCGGGGAACGACTCAGTTTTCCCATCTTTAAATGTAGGGCGGGGATACTCCTCGTTACCACGCACTGAAACTTAATGAAGGCACGTCTCCAAAGCACTCAAGAAATCACCGCAGCACATCCCAGAACGGTAGTCGCTGGAGAGCCATGCCCCGGTGGATTGTGCATCGCAGGTCATTAACTAATCCCCTCCATATGTACAAATAACTCTCATTATTATGAAAGGAGTTACAGACACATCAAGGGAAAAACCAGACCCCTCAGGGATCAGCAACCGCTGTCTCGCTGCAGTCTTGTGGCTAATACAAATGACAAACATTAGAGGGGATTGAGGCAGATCAAACAACCTCAGCCTTCGAGCGCAGCCACCGAGAACGCCAGAGAAAGCCCAGTGAGTCTTCTTAGCTGCCGTGCGAATGCTGCCCCAAACGTATACAAATGAGAAAAACGTTTATTGAAATCATTAATCCACGTGAAACATGATAAAAACGCACTTTTACTATCTGGCCTTCAGTTGGTGTGTTTATTACCAGGGGAGTTGAGGCAGCACCAGTACTGCCCACTCCTGTGATTCCCGGTCCTTTCCCCAACGCCCTGGCTCCCGGAGCCATCCTGCGAGGATTTCCGAGGTGGGGAGGGGGTGGGGGTGAAGAGGGATGGGGTCCTGCTTTTCTTTTCTTTTCTGTTTTTCAAGTAAGCTTCTGACTGCCACTAAAAAAAAAAAATATTCAAGTACGGAAATATTGAGTTCCATAACCTAGAAAGTTAATTTGAATATTTAAAAAAAAATAGATTTTTTTCTTTTTTCTTACATCTTGCTATTTTGAAGGCATGAGACTGAGTACTGAGGATTGCCCTGATTCCTGGAAAAAACATCCTGGTTTTCATTTTTTTCTTTTTTGCTTGGTAGAGAGGAGCCTTAGGAGCAAAATCTTTCTCAGTGGTCCATAGTGTTTTGCTCTAGGCTTTTGGGCTGGATCCTCCCCTGGAGAGGGCTCGCAGCTGAGTTCTGCTTGTAGCTCATCCGTTATCATTACATCTAAACATGATCTCACCTCCTGTGGGCCGTGGTGGACTCACCACCAGAGAGATACAGGGCTCATTTTCCTATCAGCTCTTTTGCCTTCCAACAGCCCGCATATGCAATATTGCATTTCCACCTAACGCTGACTCACTGGTTGACTTGTTTGCAGCCCCAGAGGCTCAGTGCTAAACCCCTGCTCCCTGATGCCCCAATGCGGAGAAGCCACCACCCCCCAGCACCCATGGCAGAGGAAGAGGACACCCGAGGAGACCCAGCAGGGAGCCAGCAGCTTTGCCAGCCGGCAGACTTTACGTGCCACTGCAGCTCCTGCCTTTGAGTCATCCCTGTGCTTTACATACAACCATACAGGCTGATGCAAATTTATGTAACTGCACACCCCGTCGGGTTTAGTCACCCTCTCGTCACGGCGTAACCCACACACACACACAACACAAACCCTGCTACGTGCTCCAGAAAATCGGCACGGCTCGGGAAGTCAGGGCTAAGGTCCAGCTCGCCCCATCCCTGGCACCAGGGAAGCACACGGACTGTTTTTTTGCTGGGGATGAGAGAGTTAAGCTCCGAAACGGGCTGACTCCAAACACATTCCCCAGATCGTTTTGAGGATTGAGAGGAAACCAAGTATTCCTTAGAGAAGGGCCAATTCGTCTCACTGTTTGCTAAATGACCTCTGCAAGAGATCTTAATCTGGTTGTTAATAGGTTAGGCAAAGAAATCTTATCTGGGGGGGCCAAGGCCAAGTTAGAGGGGGAATGAAAACCCACCTCATATGGATGGGCAGAGGGGTCCCTGGAGATTGTCACGCCTTTGAAGATATGCAGTCTTTTCATTTATGAAATGCATCCATCCCTGGGGACCTAAACTTATCGATCACCGTTCAGGTGAAGGTTTGCCAGACCTGTAGTTGCAATTCAGCAAGGGAAACACTCAGAAAAGCCAAATACTGAGTGATGGAGAGTCCAGGAGTTTTCTACATGCCCATCTCCCACTAGAAGATCCAGGTCTGGGGAGACACCAGCCCCAGCAAAGCTCAGGCTTGGTACAGCACAATATGTGTTGCACAAAACAGCACAGTTGAGTTTCTTTTTCTAAAGAAAAAGGCTCCGGGGAGACCTTATAGCGGCCTTTCAATATCTGAAGGGAGCCTACAGGAGAGCCGGAGAGAGTGTCTTTGTCAGGAAGTGTAGTGACAGGACAAGGGGCAACCGTTCTAAATTGGAAGAGGGGAGATTTAGATTAGATACTAGAAAGAAATTCTTTCCTGTGAGGGTGGTGAGACACTGGAAGAGGTTGCCCAGAGAAGCTGTGGATGCCCCATCCCTGGAGGGGTTCAAGGCCAGGCTGGATGGGGCTTTGAGCAACCTGGTCTGGTGGGAGGTGCCCCTGCCCATGGCAGGGGGATTGGAACTCGATGATCTCTAGGTCCCTTCCAACCCAAACCATTCTATGATTCTATGAAAAAGGGCAGAAAATATTTTTCTTCCAAGATTCTATGTCACGCTTCCTCTACTGAATGCACGTTTCAAGCTCCTGGCTTAGTGTAAACCTGCTCAGCTCCACAGGGAACAGGAGCACTACACTGGCTGGCACCAGCCTCTGCTGTCTTGGGGAAACCAGGTCTGGGTAATTATAATTTGCCTAATTAAACTGTCCTTGTTCTTCCCTTGGAAGCTGAAGTTTTTTATCTCTTGCCACAACCTAGAGATAAGCAGGGCAGCGTTAAACATCTGCCTCCAGCCCGCTGGGCTGAATTCCCGTGCTGGACAGACAAAGCGAGTCTAGTACCTAGTCTGGGACAAGTGTAGCCACCAGATTCCATTCTAGATCCGATGATGGCATTCCCAACTCTGTGTCGCTACATGTGGTTCCTCTGTAGTCTTAAGAGACTACCAATTAATTAAACAGTCCCCCCACTCTATCCCTGCCGGCTGCACCTGGGCCAGAGGTACCATTTCATTTTACAGCCCGAGCACCAAGGCGTCAAGAAACTGAGATTTGTTGTATCCCCGACAGGATTTCGGAGTATAAATCCTATGGACTATGTGTTGGTGCTCCCACCTCAGGTGAAATATTCAGTCCCGCATGGCCTTTTCTCAGTGTGTCCGACTGAATTCACGGCAGAGCCACTACCAACGTCCAAGTCAGCCAAAACCCGGACCTGAGAAGTAATGACAGAACCACCTCCAAAAGTGAAGTTAGATGAGTAAGGAGCATCCAAAGTGGAAGGCTCTATATAAATAGATACTGTGACACATTGCTTTCTGGAGGGTGACAATCCTTCTCCATGGTTAGGACATGGTTAGAAGGTGGGGGGGTTACACTGTTTGCTGCATCCCCTGCTTTTGAGGCAGAGCCTGCAGCTCTCCACAGACCTACAGTGGGGTGACCTCTGGAGACGTGGGGGGGCTTTGCACAGAAACAGCTCCTGGGGTAAGTAGAGGACCTCATTCCCACAGTGAAAAGCAAATGGGCTCCCCCTCCCCACCAGAGCCGAACACGCGTCCTAGATTTGATGCACGCTGCGCTCTTCAAACTCTCACTCGTACGGCTGTTTCCCGAAATAGAGCCACCGTGACGCATTCTTGAGAGCGGGGCCCTGGTGTTATTTCCATCGCGAGACGAGAGGCACCCACCACAGGGTTCATCCACCTGCGACACACAGATTGACCCACAGAGGAGTACATGGGGGCGAGGTACAACGGAGCATCGCTGCCCTGAGGTGTGTGAAGAAGACAGGTCCAAACGTTGCCACGCGGGAGCCACCAGCAGCAGACAGGGAATCCCCTCTGCCCCCACAGAAGCCTTATTTTGTGTTCATTCCTCAGGGCAGCTCAGAAGAGCACACACAAAAACAAAGGTCCCCATGGGAGGAGAGATGCCAGAGCGAACCAGAGCCTCATCGGGTCAAGGCTGTGGTGTCTGCGTATGCGGCAACCCGATCCTAAGGTAAAGCAGAAAGAAAGGCCACGCTTGCGTGACTCATTTGTTTATTATAAGCAAGCTGACTCTTACAGGAGGGCTTCCACCAAAAACCAGACAGCTGACGCAGGTTTGTGGGCAGCCAGATGCCACAGACTCAGCACTTGGGGTCAGAAACGCCACGTAGGTTACAGGGAGTCAGGAGGCCTCCCATCCCCTCAAGGTAGCCGGGGGCGTCAAATTTGGTCTCGTACAGGCTCTAAGGATATCCCCAACCTCAGCACCTCAGCCCGCACAGGGAGTGGGGGTTGCCAATACAAATGGCTGCAAACTAAGGGGAGGAAAGTAAAAACAACAGGGAAGCCAAGGGAAAATGCTGAGTTTCCTGGAGGCTTTCCATCCCTATCTGCTTGCCCTGGCGGACGCCAAGTCCTCTGATCAAACCCAGAGACAGTCAAGTGGGAAATTGGATGCCTCTCACCTGGAAAGATGTGTCAGAATATTGTAATGCCAATAAAAACACACCCATACCCAGACCTACTCTTTCTCTCTTGCATTTGTTGACCAAGGACTGCCAAGCTGACCCTAGCATCTCACCAGCAATGGCCAAGAGTGTTGCTATTCTCCTGCTCTACCTGACAAGCAACCACTGAGGCCCTTCAGCACCTCCACAGCTACAAAGCAAGGGAGTCTCTTCCATAGCTTGGTCTTGGTCATCCCAAAATGCCATTCCCGCCCTAGCCATGGTGGACGACCTTCATGTTGGTCTCCTTCTGCTCCCCAGTGTCGTTGCTAAGCTGCAACAGAGCCCATGATTCTCTCCTTGCTCTTCGCTATTAGCACACTCTATTAAGAGCTTTCTCGTCAGGAAATTGCTTTCCTCTCTGTATTAAAATTAGTTTTGGGGTGGGCGGATTTCTAATGGCTTCGGCATTAGGCAGGATTCATATGTTTGCTCTTCAGATTTGACTGAGCATCAAAATAGTTTGTTTTAGGAGCCCCTAGAGCACGGTACCAAAATCCTGATTTATTAAGGAATCAGCTAACGCCCCTTTACTACACAACCACATATACAGTATCTATGCACTATAGTGTAGTGTGGGGGTGAATGGACCTAAATGCACATCTTACTGGCTTCTACAAATGTAGTGGAATTGCCTCTGTAATACCTCTTGCTTTCCCCCAGCCAACTCCACACCAGGTCTCTGTGACTCCCTCTCCATGAACTTCTTTCTCACTCTACCCTTTCTACACTCTATCTCCACCGGACCCGGGGCGTTGCATTTACCTCCATGGTATCCTAGATGCTCTGTCCTTCTCATATGGATAAACAGGGCTCTTTTCACAGCCTTTTTCCTACCACCTCCATCCTCATTTCCTTTCCATCCTTTAGGGAAATAAGGGCAGCAATATTTTAATTTGCATGGGACCGTTGTGGAAAGGAAAGCTGATGAGAAGGCAAATTATGCTGCGAGGCATCAACAGCTGCCATTATCTAGCAGCTTGATTTTTAGATAAAGACTGGGTGCTGGCCGGTCACAGATTACAGAAGCTCCATGCATCTCCCCATTTACCCCTTTTGATTGTTTTCATTTACAATCTGCATACTAAAAAGATGCCCCTGGCTTGGAACAAAACAGCTTCAGAAGTTACCAGAGCAGAAGATAGTACAGAGACCCATCATGGTGAGGATTTCGCATTAGGAAAATAAAAAATCTCATATTGAGTGAGATCAGTGGTTCATCCAGCCCAGGACTGTCCCCAACAGAGATGCTTTTCAGGGTCAGCAGGTGAACTTGGTCTCTACCTTCTGTCTCTTCCACTCTTACTCTTCCTAGTATCATAGACCGGTTGTCAATGAATTAGTCTAATTCCCCATTGAATCTGATGATATCAGCAGGTTCACCACCTCCTGAAGCTCACCTGCCAAGTACAAAAAATGCCTCCTTCCAGCTGGATACTTTCTTTTCAGTTAGATAAAAATTGCTGGATATTAATCTGACCACCGGCTAGTGTCAACGTACCCCCCACCTGCCCTCTCCAAGCTGAAGTCCCGGCCCCTGCAATGTCCTCATAAGGAGGCGCTCTATCCCTTCGCTCATTTTAGCTGCTCTTCTCCACACCTCCTCTACCTCCATCCTGAACTGCACCCAGCATTGCCCTGGCACAGTGCACCAAACCTTCCTACGGTGGCAATACGGGACCCCACATCTTGTTCTCAGCACCCTCCCTGACCACCCACCAGGGTTTGTTTGCTTTTTTGGATGTCACTGCACATGGAGCGGGCGGCTGCAAATGACTGCCAACCGTGACTCCACGACCTCTCTCCCAAGATGTAACTCCCGGTCCTTGAGTTCAACATTGTGAAGGCATGGTTTAATTTCCTCTTGATGGATTACCTTACATTTATCTACACTGACACTCTTGTGTCCCCTTTTTTACACTCAGTCATTTTTATGAGGCCTTTCTGGAGTTTCTCATCATCTGCGTGGTATCTGACTACCCAGAAGAGCTTGGCTTCATCTGCAAACCCAATTCTCTGTTTACATTTGACCTGCCATATTTTACAGCCCTTCCCATTCTCTTCATTTGAATGACCTTTCCATTTCTCAGATGCCAACCATCTCCTGTGATATGCTGTTTAACTTTCCTGCTGGGCCCACAGGGGATTTGAGGAACAACTTTGTTTTCTTTCCGAATTGCAGCACACGTTTTTATCTTCACTTCTGATACACTATTATTAACAGCCTCCAGGCTGCATGCAGGTGTCTGGCTTTTTTGAACTGCTCCTTTTAAGGTCTCCCTTATATTTACCTTGTCCCTCTTGAAACCAAATATTCACATATGGGATTTATATCCCTACTTTTTCCTGCTATGGTGTTGAATCTAATTGTATTGCCCTCGCTACTAGTGAGGTCTCCTGCTAATGCCTCTTGGACCAGGTCCTGCGCACCGCTTCAGGCCAAATCCAGAATAGCATCTTTTCTTACAGGATCTAGGATTAATCGTTTTAGGAAGCAACTATTTACTCCATCCAAAACTTTCTCGCTACATCTCATCCTGATGAGGCATTGACCCAACCTATGTATGGACAGTTGAAATCTCCTGCTATTAATACCTGCCCTAAATTTGCTGCTTCTTTAATCTCACTTGATATTTCCTGGTTTGGAGGANAGTGCTTCTCTTTTCCTGTAACACTTCTGTGCTGCTGTACTTTGTATTACCCTTCCTTGCACTGTCACTCCTCCGTCTATACATCCTACTCCAGCACTCCTATAAAGCTGGTAGCTTGGCAACACTGCATCCCTCTAATTATCTCCTTTCCACCAGGTCCCCGGGGCACTTGCTCTGCCAGGGTTGCCACCTGACACCAAGCTCTCTGGTTCCCCCTAACTTATTTTTTTCAGGCTTCCAGCACTGGGGTACGAGCATTTGTACGTTTTATCTTCACTCCAGCACCTAATACTGTGTACGTGACTCAACTGCTTTCGCAGACAGTCTGATTTGCCTTTCCTGATTTACTCTAGTTTTGCTCTGCGCCGTCCTCCTGGAATTTCTGAATGTGCATTGAGCCGCTGAAACCACATCCAGCTCACAGGGTGCACCAACCCAAGCCAGGTGCTTCTCTGCACCTTCTTCCAGCTCCCAGTTTGAATGCTCCTCTATGACCCTTTTATTTCTCAGTCCAGCAATCTTGCTTTGAATCCTGATCTGTTGACAAAGATATGGTCATCTACCGGTTTTTCCTGTCCCCAGAAGATCTCCAGTTCCTGAAGACCCAAAGCGTACCTCCAACTGTCTGTGGCATCTTGTCCAAACGTTGAGACTACAGATTTTTGCCCACGTCTCCAGCCTCACCTGTGGTATTGGCAGTATCTCAGTAAGTGCTACCATGGAGATTCTGGACTTCGATTTCCCACATAGCAACCTGAATTTATCCTGCAGAACATCCCTCCCCCACTCCCCTGTGTCCCCAAGACATGTCCCCAAGACCAGCACAGACTATCTGCTCTTCCCCTGCATCAAGCAGGAACTCACCTAGACACCCATGATACCTACTTTGTGCCCCACAGGCAACATCCCCATGGCAATCTTCTCAGGTGTCACAAATCCATCTCCCTATACATCTGATAGCTACATCTGCCACTGCCATCCGTGCTTCTTCCAACCCCAGGAGATGCCCTCTGCTATTGGAGCAATGTTAGCACAAGAAGACAAGCACAAGAAGGCACAAGAAGGAGGTGATACCGGAGAGGTGATGTCCCTCCACTATCCTGAAGGCTCCTGCAGCAATGCGAAATACTATACCAACATCCCCTTTTCACTTCTCTGGGTTTTTCATTCAGCTATTTCTTCTATTATTGTATTTTTTCATCTCTCTATAAACCATTATGGTTATACACAGGACTAAAGTCCCAAGTCTTAGATTTGGATTCATATCTAGACCCAACAGAAGAACTACACTGTCTAATTTAAAGCCAGTTCTGGATTCATATTCAAATTTCCCCAAAGGTCAGGCAGATTTGAAACCATTATTGCTACTTTCTTCCAAGAAGGAAGACAAATTAGAGCGGGTATATTATTCTACATTTTCTGGATATCTACAGTTGCCAAATGCAGTGTAAGGCAATAGCTCTGTACTCCATCTTTATCAATCATATATCAGTTCAACTTTTTTTTTTCTTACTGTCTTTCCAGGAGGACAGAAAAAATGGGCCTCATGTGACAGAGATTAGCTACATGATTTGTACTACAAGGAGACATCCAGCTACAGCTTGAGCAGATGACAGAGAATACACAGAATAGTTGAACCATATGTGGAGTCACTTAATCTGGGTATCAGAGCCAGGGGGCAGAGAGCTGCCTTTGCTATAGGTTTATAAAGTTGTAAAATAGAGCATAGTTACGGACCACAGGCTGAGTATCCACTGGCTGAGTTGGGTGGTAGGGAAAGCTCTTGTCAACCTTCTCCCAGTTTCAGCCCATAAGCACAGCTGAAAGCCTCTCCTTGAAGGCCTGGTCTTTGCAATCAAATTAAGCAGTGGTAAGTGGGCAGCAGGACCACAAGTTACTGCAGCAAAGGAGACCAAAACCAGACTCGAGGTAGTAGTCTGCTCACCTATGACAATTTTTTGCAGCATCTGCCAGGTTCTCGAGTTCCTCCTAACATGAAGGAAACCTCTCTGACAGATACACATGACTTCTTCATTAAAAAAACCCACAAAAAAAAAAAACCAACCCAAACACCAAAAAACCCAACAAAATCAGCATTATTCATTCAGAAAATCTAGCATGTTTAAGGGTGAGTGAGTTACATCACCCTTCAGCTCTTCCCAAGATGCTCTCCCAAACAGCACGTTGTGATGGCTAATGTAAAAGGAAAACCCAACTGAAGGGAAATCATCCAAAACTCTAGGCATCATTGACAGACCCTTTAAGAGAAATGCAGTAACACAGGAGCTACAAGACTTACATCATCTAAACTGTCAGCACCTCTCCTCCTCACAATATTTTTGTCACCTATCATATAATCCATAGAGATTTAAATCCCCACAATGCGAGACACACTTGGTTCTCTCCTAACAGAGTCCCAGGATACCAGAGAAGCAAGTTTTGTTAATTCTGCTCAACAAGTGGCTCTACAAAGCAAGCGTGAGGATGTAAAGAAACACTCTACCCACTATGCAGAGTACACCATGTTTCATGAAGAGCACCTGCAACTAAAATCTCTATAGCAATCCCAATGAGACAAGAGAAGGAGGCTCAGATAAGGGATCTTGAAGCGCTCCAGGGAGAAAAACAACAACCTGACTACATAAGTCACCAGCAAGTGACAGACCTCAACAGACAAGTCATTAACGTCCCCAGTGACTGTCTCTGCCTATTAGTATAAGCTGCATTAGGGGGAAAGGAGCTGTAGGGAAGTCACAGAGATTAACTAAAAATAGCCAAAGAGCCAGGGAGGAACAGTCTTGTTCTAAACACTTTATGCAACTTAAGATAAAACCAACCCAGATGACCAGGCGACCCGTGTGTGAAGTAATTCGGCAGCTTCCCGTCACCGGGGAGGATGAACTCAACCACTGGTAAACACACAATAACTTTCACAGGCCACCAGGGTCCAGCCACGGTCTGGAGGGAGCCAGCCAGGGGAAAGACTCTTGTCATGTTCCAGCCCAACGTATACAAGAGAAAATCTGTTTATTTAGCAAATCATTCATTGGTTTCAGTGGGGAGGGAGGTTAAAGCATTATTTGCGATTCTCTAAAACCACTTGCTTTTAATTCACTGCCTAATCCTCAGGAGGCATGTAAACCAGAGATTTTTTTACATAGAAATAAAAGAGGCCATTCAATTACATTCAGGCTGTGTTGAAAACAAATTGGAACCGTACGAAAGAGCAGACACTGCCAAATAAAGGAAATCTCTTCCAAGCGCAAGGCCACCAGTTAAACACAGCCCAGGGAGCAGCCAAGGCCCACTCTTACAGGTGCTTCCCCATATTCTCTGTGTGCCATGCACCCAAAAAGCACATCCATGTTGTCCACGTATGCGTGGATTACAATATGTTCAATGAGTATAAACACATTGTATTTGAGTAAGAGAGGGAGACCACGTCCAGGTCAAAAACACTGATCAGCTAAAAGCATCTGCTGGATTAAAACTCATCAGATCAAATATAAAGCATGAGCTAATTAAATATATGTCCAACTTGTTAGTACTGTATGATACTACTGGGTATTCATACAGATAACAAGACGAAGCAGAGTTACAGCTAATGATTAAACAGCTTTTTTGAATGCATATTAAAGGGCATATTGAGGTCTTTGAAGCGTAAGAAATCAAAAAGGACCTGCAGTAGGGTATGGGGGTGGAGGGATCATACCCCTCACATCTGCTTTGTACGCCTCCCTCCACAGCATTTGGTGGGGGCCACTGCCAGGAACAAGAAAAGAGGAGAGACAATACTACTGAGACTGCACTGGCAATGAAACTAACACCTACATAACAACAGAAATCATCAGGAAATCCTGTGTATGGTCAGGTCCTCACCTTCCCCTCTGCTCTCACTTGCTCACACATACACATACAAGTTCCTTCTTACTACAGCTACAAGAACAGCTTCATACTTTATCACATCCTTAAACCTCTTTGATCTCTGTTCGAAAGGGGAAATTTAGGAGGACGGCACCAGGGAGAAAATCTTTCTTGGCAAAGACCACCGCTACAGCCCAAACTGCTGCCTCCGCCGGCTGGAGTCACAACGTCTCACCACGAGCCAGTGGTCACGCACTGGTTTTCTGCACAGGAACAACAGCTTTGCCTGGTCCTTCTCATTTGGTCTTTATCATCCTGGATAGACTAAGCATGTGTCTCATCAAGAAGTGCTTGACAATGCAGCGTATCTTATCAACCCGGCGCGCATAGCTCAGGATGGCAAAGCTCTCGGTATGAAAGCAAGAACAAGAAAATCAGGAATAAGGCTCCAGACTCTATTTCTACCCATGGCTGAATCCATAGTGGGGATGGATGGCTCCCTTCTAGCGAGCCTGGAAAATGAGCAACCTGGACGCGTCACCGCCGGTTTGGGTATCGCAAAACTTGAAACCGCCCAGCGATGGGTTTGCTTCTGCACATTTCACTCACTCCGTCTGCCAATGCAGCACTCGGGTGGCTACTGGCCAAATTCTGTACCATTGTACGAATTATAAGGATAAACTCCATTAAAGTCAATAAGCCACAGTGAGATTAGATGCTCATGTTTCGGAAAGCAGCCAAAGTTATGCTTTTGCAACCGAGGGCAGAATTCGTCCCTCATGCAGCAGGAAGCCTGGTGGCACACAGCTCTCAGTGCTCCTCAAAAGTGTCCCCTAGCCAACCCAAACTCAACACCCCACTATCATCTCCTTGGTCATCTCTACCCAACCTGAAACACAGCCACGCTCCGGCACAGGGTGCAGCTGAGACCCCAACACACACACCAAGTAGCGTGCACAGGTTTTTAGGCTCACAAAATCCCTGCTGAATCAAATGGGAGATCAAAATTCCTTGGAACATAGGAAGCTCTGGCACCTAAAAAGCGCCAGGGCAAACCCTATCTTTGCACTGCTGACAAAAAGGACTTTCTGCCAAGATTTACAGATAGTTATATTAATTTGAATTATTCCCTGGACATAAAGCTACCACACTGACATTTTTGTCTGCATCCCACAAAAACAGGAAAATATTACATGGATAAATTGTATTCTTAATATGTGCCTTCCAAAACATGCTAAATCCCTAAAACTGAGCTCAAATTACACGGGCTATGATGAGGTTTCCTGATAAACATAGCCACATGCTTTAATCAACACAAGGAAAGAAAACACAATGATATCATGGTCCTGGCTCCAGCTCCTACATTCCCCCCTCGTCTCCTCTGCTGTCTCTGCCCCGGATTAGCCCACCTTCCATTTATCACGGTAGAAAACTAGGGGCAGCAGACAGCCCTTAGTCATGCAGGAAGTCCTTTTTCCACTGTGAACTTTTGTGCTTTTATCTTTAACTCTCACAAGCTTCAGGCTGACCCTCAAGCACATTCCCTTCCCAGGGGGAGGTTCGGATGGGGGTACCCCCGGGGGCACCTGAGCACAGCCAGTGGTAGCACTGACCTCCACGGGGAAGGATTAACCATCACGTTGGGGTCTCAGTGCTCAGGGGAAGAGCCATGTGCTAGGCTGGGGTATGCTTGTGCAAAGCCTCGGTGTCCTGGGTGAAGGAAACATCACCAGATGGGGATTAAAAGCTCTTTGGAGCACCTCAAGGTCCTTCATGCCTCTTTCTTTCATCTCCCACTGAAAAGCTGGTCTTGCCCTGCCTTCAAAAGGGAACTGTGAACGCAGCCCCATCCGACAACTCCTCAAAGCTTCCTCTCAGCTGTAACAGATGAGTTACATGAAGACCAGACATGGCTTCACACTTGCTGAATGGGGACACGTGGCACCAAGCACTGCTGCCAAAGGAGATGGTCAGCTACAAGCCGCAGTCTGGATTTCAAATATGACTGTGTGCGGCACCTCTACTTATAGACAGAAGAGTAAATTCATCCCTTTATGTTTGGCCACATCAATAGGGAAACACCTGGTAACACCCTGGGCCATCTATGTTAGCTGAGGGTGGCACGAACTACGGGGGGCAGGGACCCACACCACCGTGCTCACACGTGCTGCAGGAGATCCAGCGGCCACGCAGGAAAAACCAGCCCTCGCCAACTTCTTGGAGATCTCCCATCGCTCCCATAGCACGTCCGTATTCCTGCAGCTGCAGGTAACTTCTGCAGTCTACCTACAGCACAGGAGGACGGAGGTGGGGGGACGCTTCTCAGCCGGCACATGGATGAACACGTCTTTCAGACTCAAACTCCACCTAAAAAGCTTAAGCGGGGCAGTACAGCATGAAAAAGCAGATCTCTGAATAGCCCAGGCTGAAGGAGCAGTGCAGGGGATTAGCTGAAGACATGGGCGAAGGCCAAACTCTGATTCCCACAACTAAATGGATGAGAGGAACCAGGAGAGTTGGCCAATACATCTAGCCAGTACCTATTATTAATGGCTACGCATGCATCTACAGGAGGGATTACAGGTGGTTGTAGCCAGCTGCTGCTAGCACAGTGTTGACATAATATCTGCCTGGATATTTTATTTATTATTCAAAAGATCTGCTAATCATCTATCAACCCTATGCAAGTTACCTGGAAATGGAAACTTAACACAAGCTGCAATCAGATTTTCAGAGCGAGCAGCTCTCCTGCAGAATCCTTCCTGCCAGTGAACAACAGCAGCCAGCACTTGCCCAGGATATTTTAAAGTGGATTTCAAAGCAGTTTTGAAAAGAGGAATATCCTGTTCTTTGTCCTCAGCTATCAGGTGGAAAAAATGATATTCAAAACAGCTGCAAGGTAAAAAAAATTAATTACTATTATACTCATTAGACCATATAGTTTGGGAAAAAAGAGATCACTGTTTTCTTTAAAAGAAAACTACAAAATTCTCCCCTTTCAAAGCAACATTCTCATTTTGCAGCACTCAAGAAGGTTTTAGAAACAGATTTAACATTTCACTTCAGAACCACTTCTTACCCAGACCAAAACTTAACAAAAATATCCCCCCCTGCCCAAATTCATCGATCACCGTTCCATTTTTAGGTTATGTTCCCCCTGAGTTTCCCCACAGAGACCCTCTTTTCTGTCTGGAAATTTTGTCTAAGCGCAAGAAGAGCGAACTGGCAATTTCTCCCAGACTTTGGGGCCATCCAGAATCTCAGGCGTCCTGGTCAGTATGAACTCCACGCGTGCAGCTCATGTTCATCCATTAAAAAAAAAAAACCCAACCAATTTCATCCAGCACGTAAAACCCTAGCTCCAGACAAGTGTAGTAAATCCATCACATCCCGGGTGCGGGGGGATGTTCTGGGCAGAGCAGACAGAGTGCATGCACAAATGTCCCAAATGAAAATAGCAGCACTTTAAGGCGTTATACGTGGTCTGTTTGGGGCCGGGAGAGGATGGAGTGGTTCTGAGCTGTTGGTCACCTCTCTTCATTTACTGGGTTGTACAGCAAGTTTCTATTTCCATTCTTGCATCTCCCTTTGCAGGACACGTCACATTAGGATCATTAAAAAGAAGGGGACAGTCTGTACTACAACTTCTTAATTCGTACACGATGAACTGGAGTTTTTTGAATAAAGATATAAAAGTGAAAACCATCTGAATCCACGTAATTTCTCTTTTTTCCCAGCTAGCTACTGAGAAAAAAAAATGCAAAGGGAATTTTTTTTTTTCCATTTTTTTTCCTGCAATCAATTTAATCTGCTTTGAAGAAAAGATGAATTAAACTGAAACCTACAACCCAGATGCAGATGAACCAGCTCTGACTTCTCAGCCCAGGCACTGGAGCGGAGCTGTCTCAGGGTCCGGCAGCCACAGCTGCTCTCAGCGCCGCGGCCGGTGCGCAAAGCCGCCTTCTCCCCAAGAAGACAATTCAATCCCCGCTGCTGCCGGTCAGGTTAAAAATCAAAACCTCAGAAAACCCAGCATGTTTCTGGCTCTCACGCAGCCGAGCGAGGCCATTGCCCTCCCGAGGGCTGCCTCCTGGTAGGGGCCGGGGGGAGATGCCCAGCAAATCACTGCAGAAGTGCTGGACCCCGACCCGCCATAGCTCATTGTGCCCGTGCAGCGAAGAAATGCAAAATACAGCAAGAGGAGAGCACTGATGGGTGGTGAAAATTACTCAGCTGGCACTTTTTTTTTAAAGACTGCCAAGCAGGAGATACCCATAAAGCCCATCCTCTCCTCATGCAGCTCGCTAACTTCAGGAGACTCAGGGGCAGGCTGGGTTTTGCAGCCTGTAATCCCATCGTGTCTGCAGAAGCAGTCCATCTCTTTGCATCTCTCGCGTCCAAGTGTTACAGAAGGCTTCAGCAGCTTCACTTCACCAACAGCATCTGCTTTGGATTTAATCATCGCAAATTCCTCCGGGTACGTGGTCTGACACTTGCACTATGCAAGTTTTCCAGACTTAAAGGGAATTTTCCTACTTGGACAGGGGAGCAGAAGGTATGGAAAGTGCTCTGCAATTACTGCTGGATCTGGAAAATAACTTTATTTCTTTGTTTCAGCTTCTACCGCTTAAAAGATGCACGTTTGAGCTCTCTGTGCTCCTCAGCCCCACATTATGGGAATTAAACCTTCCCAAGAAATTCCTCGAGGGTGGCTGAGGTTGAGCTACGGAGAAAAGGACCCACAGAACCACGATCTCTGCTACAGGCTTCAAACGCTGTGTTTTGGCAGAGCTTTTCCTCTAGTCTTTCAGACTGATCTTTTGGGGGTTTTTTCCCCCCTGTTCAAAGAGCAGGCCACGCTGTAAAGCAAGGAGTTTGCGCTCAACCGGCATGCGGTGCATCTACGCAGCCTTTCACAGACAGACACGGGAGATCTTTCGGCCGCGCTCCCCGCCAGCTGGACATCGGCCAGCCCTGAACTGGAAACCGTCTAACAACGCAGTCAGAGCTCACACAGCCCTGGCAATGAGGATGCTGATCAGTGCTTCTCACTTTTCTGCAACCCAAGAATGATCAAACATATTTTTTTTCCTTTTTTCTCTTTTTTTTTTTTTTTTTTTTAAGGCCATAAAACCATTTTGTGCAGTGATTTTCCTTTAAAGCCACCTAAGAAACAACTTAAACTCAGCACATCCAGCTATGACTCATATTGCTCTCACTCTTCTAACCCGCTCCATTTTTATTTGGTTACACTTGGGGGTTTAGGGGTTTGTTTTTCCAATTCTTGTGTGTTCTCACCCTCTGAACCCCAACTATCCACAAACCTCAGGCAACGTAATACCAATGCAGCAAGGCTTCAATGTAGGCGAGGGACAACAGCAACACAACTTCAAAGCCACGGGGCACCAGGCAACCAAAACCAGCCATCACTCCTGCACTTGACCATCTCCTGGCTGCAGAAGAAGAGAGATTTTGCCAGCTGGAGGATGGTTCAAAGAAAACAGGGCTGAAGAACACCTTGCTACGGAGCTGGAGTTTCCATTTCACAGAATCACATGGGGATCACAAGGACCTCTGGAGATCATCTAGTCCAAACCCCCTGCCAAAGCAGGTCCACCCAGAGCAGGTTGCACAGGAACTTGTCAAGGCAGGTTTTGAATGTCTCCAGAGGAGACTCCACCACCTCTTTCCCACCTACCTGTGCCTCCGCCAACCTTCCTCTGCCAAAACCCACATTTCCCTAAAGAAACACCCAGCCGAAGCCCAGCAGAGTCTCCACTTTTGCCCATTTTACCATGCGAAGGCAGAAAACAAGCTCTTCCATCAACCACTAAACCAAGAGCAAAAAAAAAAAAAATTCCTGGTTTTCTGCATAATGGCCCAGAAGTAATTTCAAGCAGATTGGCTGTGTTGACGTGAAATTGCAGGATCCAAATCACCTTTCAGTGTAAATACCAACTGAGATAAAGAGTAGATATGTGGTCTAAAAGCTTATAATCAGTATGCGCACCAAAAAAAAAAAGAGAAAGTATCTCACAACTGCAAAGAATAATGATGACAGCTATTTTCAAGCAAAAGTAATGTTTAGAATCATACAATCATAGAATTGTCCAGGCCAGAAGGGACCTCCAAAGGTCATCTAATCCGACCTCCCTGCAGTCAGCAGGGACACCCCCAACTAGACCAGGTTGCCCAGGGCCTCGTCGAGCCTCACCTTGAATATCTCCAGGGAAGGGGCCTCAACCACCTCCTTGGACAACCTGTTCCAGTGCTCCACCACCCTCACAGTAAAGAACCTTCTCCTAATCTCCAACCTAAACCTGCTCCCCTCCAGCTTAAAGCCATTGCCCCTCGTCCTGTCACTACTGGCCTTTGTAAACAGGCTCTCCCCAGCCTTCCTGTAGACCCCCTTCAGGTACTGGAAGGCCGCTATTAGATCTCCCCGGAGCCTCCTTTTCTCCAGGCTGAACAACCACAGCTGCCTCAGCCTGTCCTCTTAGCAGAGGTGCTCCAACCCCCTGATCATCCTTGTGGCCCTCCTCTGGACCCGCTCCATCAGGTCCATGTCCTTCTTATATTGAGGGCTCCAGACCTGCACACAATACTCCAGGTGAGGTCTCACCAAAGCAGAGTAAAGTGGAAGAATCACCTCTCTGGACCTGCTAGCAATGCATCTTTTGATGCAGCCCAGGATGCGATTGGCCTTCTGGGCTGCAACTGCGCACTGCCTGCTCATGTCCAGCTTCTCGTCCACCAGCACCCCCAAGTCCCTTTCCTCAGGGCTGCTTTCTAATACCTCACCCCCTAGTCTGTACTGATGGCGAGGATTGTTCCGGCCCAGGTGCAGAACTTTGCATTTACTCTTGTTGAACCTCATGAGGTTCACCTGGGCCCACCTCTCCAGCCTGTCCAGGTCCTTCTGGATGACATCCCATCCCTCTGGTGTATCGACAACACCACACAGCTTGGTGTCGTCTGCAAACTTGCTGACAGTGCCTTTAATCCCCCTGTCTATATAACTGATAAAAATGTTAAACAGTATCGGTCCCAGCATGGACCCTTGAGGGACACCACTTGTGACTGCTCTCCATCTGGACTTTGAGCCATTGAGTACTACCCTCGGGATGCGACCGTCCAGCCAGTTCCTTATCCACCGAACAGTCCACCCATCAAATCCATACCCCTCCAATTTGGCAAGCAGGATGTTGTGGGGGACCGTGTCAAAGGCCTTACACGGTTTAATTACTGTGGACGCTGCTTTTGCAAGGCAGAAGTGGTGGATCATGCCATTTCCCCACTGGGTTACAAACCCGGTAAGAAATTCTCACAATGGAAGTTTTTCAGGAAAACAGCCCGAGCGGTGGGAGTGGGGACGCGTGTGGTTTTACTTTTTCTTTGCGAGAGTTTATTTGTAAATGACCACCATTAAAGGAATGTCTTATTTGTGCCAAATCCAGGGAGAGAGAACGGTGCTACCACCACCCTCGGAGGACTGAAAAAGGTCATCTTAAGTTTCCAGACATAGTTGGAAATCTGGCAAGTGAAGCAAAAAAAAAGCAGAGAGAATAAAATTAGACCAAACCAAAGTAATTTTGACTTTTGCCGGCATTATTTAATGGAAGATTTTACATGCAATAAAATGACTGGGTCCAACCTGGAAAGAAGAAGCTGCTGCACCCATCTCATCCCTGGGACCCAACCCTCCACAAGCTAAACTGCCATGAATTTAATTTCCTAGCAATAGTCCCAGCAACATGCTGCGAGATCAGAAACATGAAGCACAACCAGTTTTTCTCACGGGTGAATACAGACAAATCAGGTATCTACATTTTCAAGCTGGATGTTGCTCGAGGTAGCCCAGCTTGAGGTACCTTTGGCCTGATTTCTGGTGAATTAATCACCTGCAACTGAGCACCAGAGCTGTTAAATGTTTGCTCTCACCTGTAAGACCGTGAACTGGCAGGAAAAACTCCTTATGGCATTGTTTATATTACAAACAGCATTCGCCCAGCTCAGTCCTCCTCAAACCAGTAGATCAGTTCCCTCACCCCGATGCAATGACTCTTGGTCTACGTCAATCTTGGGCTGGTTTCAGATGAGGAGGTGTTTCCACCAGCCCCCTCAGTCAGGCAGGATGCTGCTCAGCCATTCATCTCGGGACCCAAATGTCAGTGTCCAGGGATGCTACTGAGCCGCCCATCGGTATACCATGCCCATAGGTATACCATACCCAAATGCCATTTAATGCTAGTTAAGACCCTCACTGCTATTCCACCCAACTTTCACCTTCCGCAGGATGCCCATCTCCACCCCACCCAGCGCCACCCAGCTTCACGCAGCTGTTTTAGACACCCCGGGACATCCCAAATGACACTGAATGCCTAAATTTAGGCAAACGCACCCAACCCTTGTAGACGCAGTGAATCCCACTGGGCCTCTTTACTGCCTTTAAAAAAACAGTAATTCCTGGGGACACACCAGATTTGTCTGAAAAAGCAGTACTTCTCACAGTCTCTGCAGATCCTGCAATGCCCAAGGTGAAGAGATAATGTATCCTTTCTTGTACTTCCTCAAGATTTTGAAATACCACCAAGTTGTATACAGTCCACCCAAAGCACAGCCTCACATGAGAATAAACCCAAATTACATGCAAGAAATTGTTTTTGTTCAAGGCCCAATTTATTGCCTTGGGTTATACTTTCTGCTACAGTCCTTTTCCAAGAAAAGCTAAAGCTATCCAAAAATAAAAAACAACACATTTCCTTTGCCTGTGATGGAGGAAGGTTATTTTTCTGAGCACTCAAGAGTTTGTTTTATTTTTAAAGGATTGCTTGATTAAATAGGAACCTATTAATATATTGGATTTTCTTACTGCATTTTAAAGGGCATTTCATGAAGGTTGGTGCTGCCTTCTTACAGTTTTTATGGAATCGAGAAAAATATTTATGGTGCATCAACAGTGTGCCAGGCTAAATCGTTTTTTCCCTCTCACCCTGCCAAGATACTTCTGTGGTGATGTTTTACAAAATGCCTTAGCAGGGCTCTGATTCACACTCGTTGTGGCTCGGTGCCGGCTGGGTACAGGACACCGAGGGCCAGGCGTCCCCACCAGATGTGGGGCTGCGCCGGTTTGGGCAAACCAGCGGCGATAGCTGTTGGCATCAGTGTCCCGTAGGGCTGAGGTCTGACCCACAGCTCCCGTCCTACTCAGCCGCAGTGGCTAGAGAGGTCTCCCACCCAAAACCACAGGCTTTTACAGCTGCTGCCATGAGCTCTGGGTTGGGATTGCAAACCTGGTTCCTCGCATTATGTAGAAATGTACAGAAATACAGAGGGCAATCGCTCAGGAGGACCGTTCGTGGCCACCTTTCAGCAGTCCATACCTACCAAAAAAAGTGGTTAACTGCTTAATATTTTGGCTCCTGCTGAAATCCCATTGACTTCACACCTCTAAGAGGACTTTAGCAGTGCTTGGGGATAAGCACCCATGGCAGTACGCGTTATCACATTAATCACGCACTAAACAGAGCAAAGCTTTAAGTTTTTAGTGAACTGTGATTTTCCTTAAATCAGTAAGGAAAATTCACTTCAGGAAAATCTCTACGCTCATGTAAAAGTGCAGTTGTTGTATGCTTTGCTAGTGGAAGTGTCTTGTAAGAAGTAAAAAGCTGTGCTATTAAATCTGAATGGAAAGATCCAAATATTGGGACCCTAATTCAGGAAGGTGTCAGCAGTTTGCTAAATCACACCTCTTGCAACACATTATTTGAGAATACCCGCATGGTTTCTTGAGCACGGCTGCTCTCCTACCCACGGCCCAGCTGAGCATCCTTTCCCCCCAGGGCTCCTCGCTTTACAGCAGCCATAGGTTGGAGAGTGAGACCAACAGCTATTCACCTTCCCTGCAAGCGTCTGAGAAATTTGACAGGACATCCATCAGCTGGCACTTGTTCTTCAAAGTGGAAAAAGACAGAGTGTTTTACCTTCCAACTATATAACTTTGCATAATAAAACTGTTTAGACTTGGAGATTTTTCTGATGAATGCCAAATGCTCTGCAGCAGCAGCCTTCACCAGCAGATCTAAATCATTCAGCTGAAATGAAAGCCTGCTTTCCAATTTATGCACTAACTTTACTTTTTTTTCCAGAACCAGAGAAAAATTACTGAATGCACTCTGCCCACAAAAAGGCTTTTTAACACAGTAACACTGCGGTGACTGGAAACAACTCTATTCCTGTTGCATCTCACAGGTGCCACTTATTTTCCCATGAGGACAAGGAAATGGAGACATTCCTCCAATTGCTTTAATTGCTTTTTGAAGGTATTTCAAAAAGCTTGTTACTTCAGGTGTTGCTTCACCGTAGCTACTTGCCATGCTGACTGCAGTTATCCTGAACTGATTTTCAAGAGGCATAAACAATATTAGACACTAAAAAAATATATATAATTAACAGATAACTCGCACATCAGTAATGCTACAGATGTATCTTTGAGGCAAGACCACATTGTCTCATCACTGGAGGGCTCTTCAGGGCAGTACAAATCCTTATCCACTGCTCTGCAAATCCCACTGTTGGCAGCGTGATGCTAAAACCACTGTTATTTTCTGACTCCCGCTTACAACCTAGATTGCACAGGAGAGGAAAACTGCCCCGCAGCTTTACAGTTCTTTACAGTTGTCTCCCTGATGTCCATCCACCAGTGAACCATTGCTAGAAAACCCATCAGCAGGCTGGAGTGGAGAGCTCAGAGACATTTCTGGAAGGTCTTTCTGCCCTGCTGGGATTCCCAGCACACTGAAAAATAACAACATTTGCAGAAAACAAAATGCATTTCAGTTGTGTTTACTCTCTTGTCCCATTTCTAGTGTTTTCGAGGTGGTGCAGTCCACCTCTTTTTGGAGCCAGTGGTATTTTTAGGAAAGGGAGTGTGTTCTTGCAGAAGCATCATCTACAAAACACCAGGATTGCAGCCAAATTCCCAGCATACTGAGATACAACAGGGGAGATTCTTATCATATTACCATGACAAAAACAACACCTTACATAGTACATTTTGAACATCTCACATAGCAAGCTTTAATTAGTTAGATCTCAAAGTAAGTTACAAACTAGGTCGGTGACTGTTTCACAGATGGGGAATGCAGGCCAGCAAGATGCTGCAAATCTCCAAGGTCATAAAAAAGGCCAGTGGCACAGTCAGAAATTAAATCCAAGTCTCCTAAATCATTATCTAGTGCTCTTCCACCCAATAAATGCCTCTACCACTAGCCCACATCATCTCCAAAGCTCAGAACTTTACAAAACCTGACTTCTGACCTTTGACCAGCTGCAGTACCGGTATCAATACCGGGGTACCCATTCTGGGAGAACAGCAACAGCAAGGACACTGGGCCAAAGAGGTGGTTGGCAAAGTAAGAGGAGAACCTGTGCTTTGGCAATTACCCTCATGTGAGCTCTAACACACATGCATGGCCAGTAACACTCTCCATCTTTAACTTTTGTGCTGAATCCTGCCTATATGAAGCACCACAAAGACAACTCCAGCTCAAGGACAATCCAGCCCTGCTGGGACACCATGTATTTCAGACTGGTGACACACTTCTATTAAAACACTAAGTGCACCCATCTCCACGCCTTCAATGGTACTTGGAGGACCCTCATTTCCCTGCATGACCCCTCTCCTCCTTCCTGTCGCCACCACATGTGAGCGGTGCAGAGAGAGGAAAAGACTTCATAACCGTCTCAAAATTGGTTCACTGACATCAAAGGCCAGCTTTCACTGTTTTTATTGGGAGCAGAGTTAAGCCACTACAGATAAATCCCGACCTAGATACTTTTTGACACTTGCCTGCATTTGTCATGACCAGAGACAGAGAATGTTGGAAAATGGAATTTCTATTGCTTTTCACAGTTCAGACGTGGACACGGCAACTGCAATAAAATCTACCATAAATGCTGATGCTATCTAATAAAAAGGACCGATCTGAGGGAGGAGAGCTAAACCCAACGTGACAGTGGGCTACACAAACAGGAGGATTTTGTTCTGGACTCTCAGAAGACAGCACGCATTTTCCTACTTGCATCCTCAGCAGACACCTCATCCAGTGCCTGTCCAGTATTGCTTTTGTCACCAAAAGGTTCATATCAGAACACACTTGGCTATGTTAAAAGCTGACAAGAAGCCCATCAACCTTACAGATACAGTAAGTGATGTCTGAAAGATGACTTATCTTGACTGTTTGTTAGACAGAGTTTTGTGTCAAGGCTTCGGGCAGATCTAAGTTTATTCTGCATCCCTCCATGGTCAAGGGCAGCCAAATATAAACCCAAAGGCTGCTTTTCTCCCAGTCTGGGAGCTCTGATACACTTGCAGACACGCCAACAATAAATTATGAGAGATCAACATGGACACAGGGCCCGATTGTTGCCTGAAACATGCCCTTTGGAATAAACTGTATTAATCTAGATATTAAACTATGTAGTTATAAGGTCATCCAATGTTCAAATTCTGCTCTCCTTTATTTCAGAAAAAAAAATTTACATAATACCCTGCTGAAACTCTGTTATTTGTCCTTATAGACCACGATACCCACAAGTATTCAGCAAGAGCCACAGCAGAAACAGATGCCAGCAGATGGTATTATCCTGAACAAAATCAATTAAGGACATTTACAATATGTCAAAAGTGCAGCTACAAAAACAAAGTGTAGACCTGTACATCTGTTTCTTAATGAAGCCATGCGTATCTGACAGTTAGCCAACAAACCACAAGATGAAGGCTGCAGCAACACCAATAATAGATAAGGAAATACCGTACGTATTCAGATCTCTCAGCAGTCACCAGAAAATACAAGACGTTGAGCAGAAAGTGAGTAACCAGATACTGGAAGTCCATATGTCAGGCATAAATGTATCAAAAATATAAGCATACGAGGTTTTGGCATCACAGATCTGGTAAGGATGGTGATTTGCTCCGAAATTGTAGTAATGGGAGTCATATGGCAATAATAAGTTAAGAAATACTGTTCTCCTCCACGACACAATCCCCTGGCATATTTAAAAGGCTGCTGGGAACCCTGTCGCCTTGTCTGAAATAAAAAGAAAAGTGCTCATGATTCCCTAAAAGCTGTTTATGAGGTCTCTGTTGAGAACCCAGTGACATACAACTTTACAGGCACAATGAGCTATGCAGCCAGGTACGTCTTTTAGACGGTGGCGTCTTTTAGACTATATAAAACCCAAACGGGCTGAGAGAATCCCAGAGTTATTCGTACAGGTATTTTTTTTTTCAAAAAAAATCTTATATTCTTGAGTTCCCCACAGAGATGAGAGGTGGAAACATTTCACAGGGAGAGGGAAGTCTCTCTTCTGTGCCACAGCTTCATTACACCATGCTACTCATAGAATCACAGAATGATATGGGGTTGGAAGGGACCTCTGGAGATCATCTAGTCAAACCCCCCTGCCAAAGTAGGTGCCCCTAGAGCAGGCTGCACAGGAACGTGTCCAGGGGGGTTTTGGATGTCTCCAGAGACAGAGACTCCACCACCTCTCTGGGCAGCCTGTTCCAGGGCTCTGCCACCCTCAAAGGAAAGAAGTTCCTCCTCAT
>VXAK01012591.1:329264-340460 GCA_013399435.1 Arenaria interpres
TCTTCTTGAGGCACCCCAGGATGCCATTGGCCTTCTTGGCCACAAGGGCACGTTGCTGGCTCATGGTCATCCTGTTGTCCACCAGGACTCCTAGGTCTTTCTCCTCAGAGCTGCTCTCCAGCAGGTCAGCCCCCAACCTGTACTGGGCTGTACTCAAACACATTCAAAGGATGGGGACCCATTTATGGAAGAAAAGGATTAAGACCAGTGAAGTCCTGCTGCTGAAGATGGCATTTAGTGTGCACTGTGACAGTCCCTGTAACTTCTTCTTTTCGGTGGTTTGCTGCAGGTATCCATTGCTCCAAACAGGGACGGGACTGTCCCAGTCACAGTCCTTTGAAACATGATGAAAGGTCTGCTATTAAAATAGATGATCGTATCACCTCCATGGACAACGCTTGCTATTTAGTTCCTAGGGAACTCATACCAAATTTCTCCTACATTTGCTGCCAAACAAATGAAATATTCAGAAAGATTTACATTAAGTGTTAACAAGGGCAGAGGGCCAAGGCTTCCTTGAGGACCCAGCAAAAATACAGCCTGAGCACTAAGTGAAAGACATACTTACACTGTATATTGGAGCAACGCATCATTCATTTTTACCAAGGCCCAGACGACAGTCTCATTAGGTCAGAGATGGATAAATGACGTCTGGTGAATAATGTCATTGTGGGCCATGTAGGACTTCATCCAAGCAGTACCACTGAAAACAGATGACTGGGAAGGGATCGTAAGGATAAAAAACATAAAGCTTTAAGAATGACATTCCTGGAAAAAAAGCCATGCGTATTTATATTTCATCTGCTTTGTAAATTGATTTTGTCATGTTACCTTGTCAAACCATTGAACACACTGAATAATTGCTTAAGCAGCATTGATAGAGATGTGACAGATTATTCAAGCATTGTGATTCTTTGTTCTCATATATCTCATTAAGAAATGATGATTGGTTCCATTTACAGCTCTTAAGTTGAATTCAGCAACCGCTGACACATGAATTCAACCTGGCATCTACCAATTTTTTATTGTTCTCAGTCAGAAATTGTTCCTGGCGAAGTGGCTCTTGCAAACCATTTCAGTGTAGTGGCTGATGATTTTTTAATGACGCAAGACAGAAAGCAAAAAAAAATGCAACTGACTTCCCTGCTGATTTATAGCGTCTATGGAACGAAAAGAAATAAAACTTCTTGTACTTTGAATTTCTTCCCCCCCCTCCTTTTCGGAGGGCTATTTTTAACCTCTATCGTTTCATTAAATAAATTCACGGCACATCCCTGCAAACAACAGGGCTGGCAGAAGATGTGAACCGCCCCGCGGGACACGCTCAGCCCCTTCCTCTTCTGCCCCGGAGCTGCAACCTGCTCCTCCACGGCCCCGTAACTTTATATTGCCGTTTGAAACCTGAGCGTTAAGGAGCCAGAAAATGCTGCCGTTCCAGCGTGCTGCTGCTTTCTTCACTCCCAAAGGAAAACCTCCAGGCTGTGCACATCAAAGGCAGAATTTTACATTCACTTTGTGCTGCTACAAATGATTTAAGAGAAAATCAGAAGAGAAACAGGCCTGGTGTGCTTTTGTGTGCTACCCTCTGACTTCAGGAAGGTCTATTCACAGTGCTAAGCCAACACACAAGGAGACCTCTAGGAAGACATTTTACAAGTGCCTTCTGAAGCCAAAACCTTTTTTTATAAATATTTTTACTATCAATTTCCCTATCTTGCATATTTTGCCTTAGTGTTAAAGCACCAGAATATCTAAGCCACTCTTACATCCCTAAGGGTATTGCTTAAATAATAGCAGAAAAGGGAATTGATTACAGAAATTTATGTACCCACCACCATAATGACATTAGCAAGGTGGGCTTTTAATTGACATGACTTTGCAAGCCATAACTGTACAGCAGCAGAGGGCAACAAGCAGTCGCCGTCACCCTGCGGGCCAGGGGTGTAGACCGGAGTTAAATGTGGTCAGTGAAGATACTTCAACCACCCCATCTACCGAGAGAACCCTCACGTGCTATCCGAGACAGACCTCCTCACATCCAGCACAATGTCAGTTCACCTTCCACTTGCTGCGCTCAAGTTTGCACCCAAAAAAAGCTCTAACAGACTCCATCTGCTCCCCACCACCTTCACTTACCCACGGGAAGGGTGCTTTATCTAAACAAATACAGCCCTTAAGTGACCCCAAGGAAGACACGTTGCTGCCTTCCAGCTGTGATTCCAGCTGTGCACACCTGCGGGATGTGGCTATGGCCAAGGAGTTTGTGCAGGATCGAGACAGGAGATGGAAAGCAGTGATTCAGTGTTGCAGAGGTGAGGTGGAGGGGGAGGAGAAGGGGAGGGGGAAGGACCATTGTGCTCTTACTACCTATTTGGCTGGGTTCACCTCCATTAGCTAAATGAACGAGGGGGCACCACACGGTTCCTGTTTAAATCTTAGGCAAAGTGAGCATATTCCTTCTGACATTTATCAGAGACCAGAACTGTCTTAGAAATGGAGTTAGAAGGGCCGTGGGGGACATCACAGACCCGAAACCACCTCTGAGAGCTTTCCATGGACTCCGGTCACAAACTGAGCAAGGTCAAACACCACGTATTTCAGCAGCTGTGGAGCATGACCGAAGTCATCTCTGTTAAAGATGACAGAGCAGGAAAAAGCTTCCATCTCTGAAAGCAACTGACCGGTGAACAAGAGCAGAAACACAGAGCCGTTGGCTGGACCCAAGTCTTATCTCAGTAGATGGAAAGACACAACAAGGCATCACAAAAGCATCTGTCAGGAAGTCACTGCATAGACAAAGGCATTTAGAAATCAGCTAAAGCCAGTTTGCACCCAAGGACAAACACTAAGGATATCTCCGGGTATCCCCACACTGCATTTTGGATTTAACCCTTTATTAGGGATAACAAAACTCAGGTGATGTAAGCGGGCATGACTTTCCTGACTTCACCTAAACGTAACCCAAATAAGGCGAGAAATTCAAGCTACGGAATAAATTAACAATGTTCACAATGCTTTTAAACAGTTTTTATCAAATGGCACTGGTTATTCTCTATGCATTTTTTAATGATGCCGAACAACACGCTCTGTGGCAAGAAACTAGCACTATATATCACTATACATCACTATACATCACTATGTAAATAGTATTTTTAATGTGTGTATATATAAATACTATATATATACATACACTTGTACACTATATCTATTTCTATGTATGTAAAGGGCTCCCACGCCTTCATCATAACTGCATGGCAATGCAAGATAAAGGTGCCACAGCATCACACCATCTCCAGAGCAAACACTGGCACCGACGCTGGCAGTCATTTCAGTGGCCTTTGACTATCAATAATTAGGTGCTGCCTGGTGCAGTGCATGAGCTGTCCTGTCCAAAGGACCCACGCCTGTGAATTTGTGCAGTTGTGTATCTCAAGAACAAGCAGGGAGACTCTGGAGTCAATTAAGCAAAAAGCACCCCATTTAGACGAGTCTTTTGCAGCGTTTACCTGCAGCTGAATCCCATTGCTCTGCTTTGCCCCAGACATCTCCCTCCTGGCTTTCCCCCAGTTCAGCTCCACTCACCTGCAGAAGGAGCATGCTCCCAGCTGTAGTGCTTGTTATGTTCTCTTTCAGCAGTGCCAGAAGGGCACATGGTTGCTTTCTGGATACAAATTATCTCAGATGTCACTCAGGAATCCTAGAATCACTTTATTTTCTTTCCATTAAAAATATAAGAAACTCATTCAATGGACTTGCCTACAAAGCTCTGCAAGATTTTGTTTTCAGGGTGTCTCTCTTAAGAGCCTAGGACTTATGTCCATGACATAAATTACATGGCTACGGGCAGGAAAATTAGTCAGTAAAATTACTCCAGACACACCTTAACAGACCCTAGAGCAGAAGCCTCCCTGCAGCCTGCAGTACCTGTATGTCCTGTATGTATGTGCTTTTGAGAACCCTGTTTTTTTCAGCTCATTTCTTGGTACATTCTCCCCCAACATCTTAATATATAGCCTACTGCTTCCTAAAAACCATAAGCCATAAGTCAGATCTGTGACATGAGACATATCCCTTCTTTCTAAGTCATTCCTCTTGTGCCCCTGGGTCATTTGGCCAACAGGAGTCACAAAATTATTCTGCTCCATAAATGTTTTTATCTAAGCATCTTCTCATGGTGCAAGCAACTTGGCGAACGAGCCACATGCTCTTTGACTCTCTCTTCTCTCCATAAAGAAGGGCACACACGTGCAGTGGTCTTCTAGTAGGGGGTTTTGTGTTGTTTTGTGGGGTGTATTTTTATGTTTGGGAGCATTTTATGTTGGGAAGAAGAGTTTGTTTGCTTTGCAATATCCAGGTTGCTATGTTATTATGCTAGAGAAACACCGTGGCTTGGACACAGAGAAGGAGGTGGTGTATTTATGGTGATCATCACCAGCCCATGGAGAAGCTCAACACTGTCAGATTTTCCCCTCAAAAAAGAAGTTGCATCTCTTGAACAAATTAATTACACCCCTACGGCAAGAAATCCCATTAATGCAGAGGTGTGAGCCTGATGATGATCCCAGAGATTTAGATAGTCTTTTAGATATCTCAGGCCCCAGCTATAAAATGTCCCAAAGTAAAAGGCAAAGCCTTTGAAATTCTTCAGGTACTGTGCAATAAAACAGGGTAGTGAGCACAAAACAAGTTAAATACGTTCTCAGCATCTTCTGCTATTGGCGGCGCACACCAAGCACTCTGCTGTGCCTGAAATTTCCAAAACGCTGCAGGCTTCATGGCTGGGCACATTGTACTGATTTACTTACGCTGAGAGGCAGCAGAAGACAAGAGGGAGCAGGGGGAGGAAATCTCCAAGCCAACTCAATATAACAGTAAAGGATTATTCAGGGATTCTCGGCAGTCTCTCTCAAACTACGGCTGAATTTGATTAGCAACCTATGTCTTCCCCAGAGGAGTTTTCCACGTGGTTTCAAATCCTCTAAGTGCTCTTCTCCCCCTCCACACCCACCTCCCTTCTATGTTGTTTGAGTTTTTCTATGTCATTTTGGTTTTATCAGTGGTTTTCATCCGATAGTTTCCCTCATTTCGGTCCTTGGCCCGTCACAGGGGAAAATGGCAGGGTCACAGTTTGGTTGGAAAGTTGAATCCTGGCCCCTTGAATTATTTAAGCCAGGATGGGAGGATGGGATCCTGCTAGGAGCGATCCCATGTCGCCCTGAGAACCACCTGGTCTGCTCCAGCTCTTTATAGTTCTGGGAAGACCGCGGTTCCTCTGAGCATCTGTGAAACGATGCAGCAATAAAGCACCCATAGCATACAGGCAGCGCTTTGCATCTTCAAGCCTTAACTAATTACATGTGATGACCTTGGATGAATGATGTATAAATAAATACATTTTGAGGCATTGGTGCTGACACAGTGCCTGCCATTAAAGAAGCAGGACAGTCCACTGCGTGAGGCTGGAGTTAAGATCCAGGCTCAGCTCTGGGTTGTGACATACTTTCTCGGTTTTAACAAAACAGTGTTAGCATTTTTGTCTTACTTATTTAGATTAGAAGTTCTTCTGGGTACAAACAGCCTTTTACTCTGGTGTTTGTAACATTCCTAGCTCAACAGTGCCTGATCTCGTCTGAGACCAATAAAAAGCATAGTAATAAAACCCACAAATATTTTAGACCCTTCATATTTCACTTGCTAGTGTCCAACCCTCAAACACACATCGGCTTTTTAGCCTTTGCAAATCTTTACATTTAAGCACGAGCAGCTATACTGTTTTGTTTTGTACTACCCTCAAAAGCCTGTCCATTTCTGCAACAAGTAACGTAGCTGCTGGGAGAAGGATGGCCACATTTCTCAAATGCACATGTCATCAGGACAGCAGGCAGGTTTTAAACCCACCGCTCACCTAAAACATGCCAACATCACAGAATGAGTCTGCAGGACCAAGCGGTACTGTCTTAAGGGAGATACCCCCACATCTGAGGAACCCTTCCTTTGGAGCGCCTAGGAAGACCTGCAAACCTTCACACCCCACCACTGATGAACCAGGATGGTATTAATCTCCTTAGTCTCCAAACTGTCACACCAACCCTCACAAAAACAAACACAGAGGTTGAAGGCTCCCAGACTTCAGACTTTCCTCACCTCGCTCCACTCCCATCAGACATGGATGAAATTTCTAGGTCCTCTGTGTTCTGACAACTGAGCCAGATGTAAGTCCCAAATCTTGGGTGCTCAGACTTGAAGGAACATACTTTCAAATACTCAGCCTCAATTAGGGAGAGCATTAAGAGCAGGACAACAAGAAAAATCTACAGCAAGGCAAAAGGCAGGGGGTCTCAGGGAGAGATGCTGCACCCTGTTGCTGCTGATGGTAAATGCTGGTGTTCGTTTGCATCATTAAAAGCACCTCCCTTTCATTCCTCCTGGAAACGAAGTAGACTGAAACTGTTAGGTTTATCTCCAGTTGGGATTATAAAATTATCAAAACAAAAATAAAAATAAATCCTCAATACATCTAAGCCAGCATGTTCTCTCTCATGTGCCACTTCTCTTTCAACTCCTGAAAAAGGTATTTTAGGAAGCGTCTTCGTGGTTATGTAGCCCGCTTGTCCAAATCTGTTGGTGTTTTAAATGTGACGTAAGATGTTGCCCAGGAAAAGAGCAAGCAAAATCAGTGATCTATTGTTACAGAGGATCTCCAGCCCTGCGCTCAGCTGTTCTACACACAGAGCAGATCCAAAAGAGAGCTTCCCAGTAGCTTTTTCTTAGCACATCCAGTGTTAAAAAAAAAAAAAAGTGCTTTTTAACTCAGCCAAAAAATTCTGCTAAAGAGTATTATTTTAATTTAACCTCATACAATCTGTTTGGTGAGTAATTCTGGCATGAAACTCAATACACAGCTTTCAACATGAAAACATCAGTGAAGGGCCTTGAAAAGTTTATTAACAATCTGTTATTTATAGTTTTCTTTTTAAAAAAATGATTGACACAACATTCAGAGGAAAATTATAGGAACCGCCAAGTCAGATAACAAAAAAACATATCAGTGTTAAGATTTGATAGAAAGGTTTTAAGGAACAGTATGATTTCTAGAAAGGAGAAATATTCTGATTGCTAAGCTATTTGTCATTCAGCCCAATCACACACATATGTTTGCAAATTATTGTTATTGTTGTTAATTATTATTTACAGAAAAGCACTGAAATGCAAGGTGGTTTGAATTCCGATGAAAATGACAGATCGCTGCCCCAAGGAACTTTTTCTCCCTCCTTTCACTCATTACCTGTTTACTAACAGTACCCGCTTAGTTCCAACCTGTTTTCATGCTATCTAAAATGACTAGAAAATTAGGTCCTATTAAGTAATCATGAACATAAACTGTGACTCACCGGTTAAGTGAATACCATTACTGGCAACAAATTCAGAATCCTAATATAAATGCTTGTTATTGTCAACCAAACCAAAACAATACAACTTTATTCAATATTAACTGTATCCTTGGATGCTTGAAAGGATTAAATAACTCCAACCAACATTCTACGTGTAGTCAAGGGAATCGTGCGTGAGGGGCGACAAAAATAACTGAGGTCAGCCACAGAGGTAGAGAGAAAAAGAGACAAAAGGAAACAAAAAAATACACAAAGAGATTTTTTACAGCTCCTATGTGAAAGCAGACGGAGGGTGAAGGAAGCCAACAGGCTGCTCCAGATGGTGGGAGCAGCGGAGAAGAAGGCTCTCACACCCACTGTGTTGTGGCTGTGATGGGAAGAATAGACTTTTGGTTGAAGGATTACTACAAGACGCCAAAGAGTTGGGTTCAGCTCCATCCATTACCCCTCCACCGGGGCTTCAGACCTTCTGGGTTTTGCTTGTTGTGAGCTTTAGGGTGTCATCTACCTCTGTGGCTGGCAAAAAATACCAGTATTTTTAGGCATGCTTTGCCCTCAGCTCACATCTGCACAAAGAGCAGTTGTGGAATTGATACGGGTTATATGGAGGTCCTCACTAGGAGTTACACTGAGTTTTGGGCCAGGAGAGGATCACATTGTGCTAATCACCATGCCAGAACAGGGCAGGGAAGATCAAACACCCTATTCCAACCCTACCCAAAGGGGTTGCTGTCACCTTGCCAGTTAAATACACTTCTTGGTTGCACAAGCAGGAGGCCGAGACAGTACGAGGACGGTACTTGAAAGAGAACAGGCATGGAAAAAGAGGCAAGGCAGGGCAAAAAGAGGTGAGGCATCAAAACTAGTAGGAAAAAAAAATCTCCTGAAAGAAGAACGAGCGCATATGTGAGCTGACAATACAGCAAACCGGGTATCCCCAAAATGATGTATTTACCTGAAAGTCTTTGATTATGGGGTATTTTGGACTCTAATTTTTCAGACAATGGAAGAAAATTTACCTTTATGCTACACTGTTGCCTCAAACAAGTACTGTCCAAAACACACCCATGAACTGTCAAGACCACGAAGGGTTGTCAAAATGCTTTCTCACCAATGGCTGCAGAATTTTTTCCCAATTCTCTCCATCAGTCTTTAAATCCATTGGCCATCTTGCTTTTCCTTTTTTCCCATTTTAATTCCAGCTGAATGCTCAAACCTGTTATTTCCTGTAACCACTCGAGGGAGACCAACAATCTACATTACAAGATACTACAGTTCACATTGCAAATAGTTGGGACTCATTATTTTTAAGCCTCCAAGAAGATACAGGATTGTAAACTATTCCATACAATATCAAACAGAATTACTTAGTTTAAAACAAATGTGTCACCTTAAAGGAGCCCTAACAGTATTTTTCTGCTTGCCCTATAGAGAGTGCACAAACTAAAACATCTGAGTTGTTTCACAGCGTTAAGTTAAACATTAATACTTGGACCTCAGCTTTCACTCCTCCTCCCACAGACACTGGAGAGGTGCTGTAGATACCCTTCACCTCTTAGCACGAATTATCCCTGGGTTTGATGGTGAGATTCCCAGAGTTACAGATTTTAAGCTCAGAAATGATCATGAAACATCTCCCTCTGTAAACATGGACAAGAGGGTCTTTCTTGGTGACTCCTACACAAAGCCTGAGAGCTTTCAGATGGTGAAAGGATTTCTCTCAGCAAGTCATCCTGGAGGAGATGGGAATCACTTGCCTTCATAGTTTGCCCCAGTGGTTCATCAGCCTTCCTCCTGAAAACATATGCCCTTTGGGACCCTGTATTTTCTCCCATGAAGATATTTTTTTACTGTGAAATATTTCTTTAATGTAATTTTTTTAAAAAAACAGAAAATACTGAACTAAGAAGTATGTGAAACATTCTGACAGAGCCGCTGCTGCCTCACTGGGGTGTCATAAGAGAGAGGCAGAAATTGCTGGTAATGTCAGCAGAAACGTGAAAATCAGACAAACTCTTCAATCCTCACAGGGGGTATGGAGCCAGAGAAAGCACAAATATCAACATGTTTCTTTTTGTCTTGAGGATTTCCAAAATCAGAAGGGAAAAACAATTCAGTAATTTTCATGGTATCTCAAGTTAAACGGCTAAACAGTGATGATTCGTTGTGTTGAATCCAACACAAGTGCTTTTGGAACAAAGTTGATGAGAAGGAAGGCTCTGTGACCAGAGACAACCAGAACTGGAGCCTACTGGCATCTCCCAGCACCTTCTCTTTACACAGCAACTCAAATGCATGAGGCACCTCCGCCAGAATCTGTCATGCCACCAGTGTCTTCTCGACGGTGGAAGTCAAGGCTGAATGCCTGGCCTGAGGCACATCACCTCCGTTAGCCTTGTCCCCTGTGAAGGTCTGAGCAACCAAGAACAGATGAGAGCATGAGGTGGACCAGCTCATGAAAAGCCTGAGTGTCTGCCTGCAGGGGAAGATACCGTGAAGGACGTGAGAGGACAAAACCACAGGAGACAGCAGGTAAGAGTTTGTGACAATGTGTGTGTGTATGAGTACGAGAGAAAGAAAATAGACGTGAGAGCAGGATGTGGAGTGACTTAATTTCACAGCATGAAGGAGCACGTATGGGTGCGCAGAAGAGTCACAAAGAGCACCAGGAGCCCAACAAATGGTATAAGAGTACGGAAGAGACACAGGACACAGATGAAGCAAAAATTCCAGTAGAGCCCCTGCGAAAAACAGAACCACCTGTAAGCTTTCTCTGTACTGGATTTTAGGGAAGTACTGGACGCATCACTGAAGCATATTTTTCTTCTCACCCGACTCTCACTATGTTATGGCTATAACCATGAAACTCCTTATGTTATCATTACTAAGCCCGAAGGAATCTAACACTTCATTTTTAAGGACAGCATCAGTATTTCCATAGTTACTAAGCCTGAGCCTTTCTAACTACGATAACTTCATCATAACTCTAATGTTATTATGGTCTAATGACAGATACCTTAGAAACATGGGGCTGTGTTGGCAGACCGAATGATTGGAGGCTTTTCTCTTTGGCTGGTGAAAGACATTATGTATCTTATTACTTCTTGGAATGTCAAAATCTGAGTTTTAAAATGCCTTAAACATAATATCATTTAAATATGGAGAAAAAATTATATTTCAGTGATCATTCATCCTCTTATCAGATTCCTGCTGTTGTGAAGTTTTACATCTCTTGAGGGCTGGGGTGGCAATCCCCCTCTTCAGGCAGGACTGCAAACTGAGTAGAGCTACAATAAGTGAATTTGTGGAATTTTTAAAAGATAAGCAGTTAGTTAGACCCTCTTCTCTCCTCAGGCCTACGGCCTGTCTTGACTTGGAAGGGACTCTCCATCAGCTCAGGATCTGGCCCGCTGCGCTGTGATTTTATTTTATCCTTGATCTACTTTGTCTGTTTCTTCCTAGCTCCATTTTCAGGATCTGTAACTTCCCTTTCAAAGACTCAGTAGGGAACAGGACCAGTTCCAAGAAGAGGCAGCCACTGAACCTGCACATAGAGCATGGTTCACTGCTGTGTTACTGCAGTCCTACGTGGACAGGCACCACCAAACTGAAGCAGCTCAAGAATGGATCAGGACCATTCTATGTATTTTATATAGGATTGGCTTCAACCAAGCCAAGTGCAGGGTCCTGCACCTGGGACGTGGCAATCCCAGACACAAATACAGGTTGGGCGGAGAATGGCTGGAGAGCAGCCCTGAGGAGAAGGACTTGGGGGTGTTGGTGGATGAGAAGCTCAACATGAGCC
>VXAK01012591.1:354912-412108 GCA_013399435.1 Arenaria interpres
AAGGTCCCTTCCAACCTAGACGATTCTATGATTCTATGATTCTATGAATGTCATATTTTGGGCACTCTCCCTTAATTGCATTTGCATCGGTAGAGAAAGCAAGGAAAGCCAGGGTGCTTTACCGAACTCTACTCCTTTCATTTAGCAAAATCCATTTTTCCCTCCACCATCAAGCTGCCAAACCCTCTCTCAGGCTAACTATGGGCCCTTCATGGGCTCTTCTTGTCTCGCCTTCCCTCGCCTCCCACACATGCACAGGACTATGAGCAGAGACTGCTGTGACAGTCTGCTCTATGGCGGCATCAAACCCCAGCAGCTGGCAAAAAGAGGCTCCTCACCTCGACTTTGCAGTGACTTCTGCTGGAATACGACAATCTTTGTCCTATTTGCCATCAAGGCTCTTGTTTTGATTTATCCTTGCTGCGTGCTGTTTGATAAGCACCATCATCCTCCTCAGTATAGAGGGGGAAACTGAGGTGCAGAGAAGCCGTTGGCCTAATCATCCATGTCACTGCCATGTTTTAATTGGTTTGAGTCTCATTGAAACTCATACACCTTAAAACAACCCTTCACAGACACCTACAATTCAGCACCCAAAAGTAGGTCCGTGTCTTCAACTAAATCAAAAGCCTGGTGTGAGAAACAGCTCAGGAGCTGTGCATCACTCACCAGGTGCTCCTCCAGTCTCACTCAGGTTTGATAATAGAGACTAATTAAGCGGTGGTGCCCCACGTCTCCCCACGGTTTGTGTGATGTGCCTGTGAGGCCCCACAGTTGGAGCCTCCTGCCTCTGTGCAGGAGAGGTGAGCCAGAGCTCATGGAAAATGAGCACAAAAGCAACAATTTGGAAAAAGCCAGGTATGATTGGGCAGGAGCAACCTCCTGCCAGCTCCCCACAACCCCCAGGCTGCCATTGCCCATAAAGTATCTGCCAGATAAAGCATTCAACCTGTATTCCCACCACATTGCTATGCCCATGAGTGACACCTTCTAGCTGCGCCGTCATTCCTTCTTCTCCCAAACCGAGTCACGGCTTTTGGCTCTTCTCCACACACTGCATCTCCCAGCACAGCTGCTGATCACCCTCCCACCTAAGGGGAATTTGGCCACTTTTTCTTCCCATGACTCACTTTTTGAGTTGGACCACGCTGTTTTGCTGTGTCCACGTGTTTCCAGGGCCCACTGGTTGTGCCGCTTGTGCTCAGATAAGATCTAATCAGGGTTCTGCAGGCAGGAAAACACCAGCTAGTGTGAGGTTTTACATTGTGCACCACCATCTTCCTCGCCGAGCATTTCCATGTAAATTCACTCCCTGAATAAAAATGTTTTCTGCCCTACGTGGCTTTTGCTTTATCCCTGTTCAACCACAATTTAGAGCTTGACTGCTCCAGACTAAATCTTGTCCCATCTCCATAGTAAGACTTCAACCATCTGAGTGATGGTGTCCCTTCTGAAAGGACTTTGGCAGATGTTCTGTAGTAAAACCAAAGCATGAACCTCATCTGTCCAACTTCTTCAAGTATCTGAGCCCGTCAGCTTCAAGTTTTTTTGCAACACTGGTATGAGTTGATTCATTCCCATGCTCAGAAGTCAATGAACAGGTTGAGCCTTGATTGTTAACAACCCAGTTGTCCTAAAAATCCTAGTAACTATTAGGGCAAACTTGCCAGGCCTACCTGTGCAAACCCAATGCCATTGCAATGATTTTATATTTTTTAAAAAGAGAGAAAAGTGATGGTGTCCACCAGTGTAACTCCCATGTAAACTGCCATGCTCATATTCTTTTTATTTCAAGACCAATGATGCACCAGACTGCAGTGTGCAGACCCTTGGAAATGCTATACCTCCTTACCCAGCTGGATTGTGTGCACCACAGGCATGTTATACAACTGTGTTTTACAGTCTTAATTAGCCTTAACTAAGAACTCTGGGCCAGGGTCAAATGGCAAGGAGGTGACAGAAGAGTTTACTGATCTGGCAGAGGTACTGTAACACAAACAGTCCCAGGTCTATGGCCAGACGACTTCACTAGTGTGAGCAAAGCCTTGGAGTTAGCCTGAGCTCTTCCTGCCCTTCCACAGCTGCTTCCACCCTTCTGCTAACTTGGGAAAACAGACAAGTGTCACCAAGTATTGCAGGGACTGTCCAGAAAGATTCAGACTTCTTGGAGATTGTGCATGCAGCATCCACATTCACCCTTAGGTTTTGGGTGCACCCACTGGGCAGACAAGGCCATTGCTCCTCTCCAGTGTGGTTCAACAGGGCAGTTGCATTGTGGATAAAGGCCTGGAAAAAATACAATGCACCTCCCCCTGGAAGCCCTTGACAAAGACCTGGACTCATCTTCCCTACCTTCAGCCTTCAAACGCACACATCATCTCTGAGCTTGCTGTCTTGCTTAGGTCCATCCACTCCACCTTGAATACCTACCAAGGGGATGGAGGTGTCCATTGTTCAGCATTCACTGAGAAGCAAAGCTGAGCTGCTGGCCCAGCACTTCACCTCTCAGTGGCATCAAAGGTTACCCATCCAAAAACCTCCCTTGGTTTCTATCTTGCCGCACACCTAAAAGGCCAACTGGATTCTTGTCCCCTTGCTCACCACCAGCAGGGCAGGTTAGACAGGTGGATGGTTTCCAGTAGTGCCAATGCTCAGGCAGTTTCAGACTGTTAAAGCAAAGTGGATCTACTGAAGGCAATGAACTGAAAATCATAGCTCACATGAGAACAAATCTAAACCAGACCCTGTGCTAATACCTGAACAGTACTGCCTTTTCCTTAAAGCCTTGATTATTTGCATCAGAAGGTGGATGGGAAGAGTCTGCCTGACCCAGCCTATTCGATCCTGAATTTATGCACCAAATGGGAAAATGAAGATTTCAGCAGGGGTTTTTTTTTCCAACAAGAGCTTCTTTAGTTAGTGAAAAGGGCTATTCCCGAAATGCCTGCTGTTCTCCTGGAAGGGGTAATACTGTTCTTGATGCCACGTGTCTTATTATAGCACAGTGACATGGGTCTTCTTGTACCCTGGGTTACTCAGTGTTTGTCACGAGCTAGAGCGCACAGGACGGCTGTTCAGACAAACAGCTCTCTTCCAGGAACCACCACACCAGCAAGCCTGTAATAGCCACGGCTGTGGTGTTTTTCGACCCAGCACAGGCTCATTTATTTTTCCCGTTACCTCCCAGCACAACAACCCCATCCGACCCCATCCGCCCCACTGCTGCTTCCCATCCCCCTGCTCCGTGTCGCTTCTTCCTCCACTAACACACACGGTGCCTTGCTCTCCTTAAAAATCACCTCCCAGCCAGAAGAAAAGCTCCTGTTTGCCTGAGAATGGCTGTCTTCAGAGTACATCCTACAGGGGGAATAAAGGGCTGTTTCCTCTTTCTTTTCCGCATTTCTCTTACTATTCCTCCCCCCATCCGCCTCCATTCTGCCCTAAGAAAAAAAGCAACAAGGTCTCCTTGCCTTCTCCCCTACAGGGAGTCTGGGCTCATTTGGAAAAGCCAGGCTGATAGCCATGTGGGCAGGCAGGTGCATGAAGAGTGGGAATATTTTCCTTTTAGGGAGTAACTTTAATTAAAAAACCCTATAGGGTGGCTGTGGTTGGGAAAGAATGGGTGTACGAGCTGCTGATTTGGGGGCAGATCTTGTAGGTATCAGTTTGGGACCGCTTCTCCTTATAGTATTATATACATAATCTAGTAATTATAACAGACATTGGGTTATCGGATAGGAAAAGAGGCTGAGAATGAAAAATATAGGAAGATTCAATTGCTCCTGATGCTGTACTGCCAACTTCTCCTTAAGTGGATACACACGGTTTATTTGTGGCAATCCCAGGGCATTTGCTTCCCCAAAGCCAAGGCAGCAACCAGAGCAGACAGACTGGTGGTCGAGGCAGTTTTCATGCCAGTTTAATACCGGGCAACTTCACATCAAAATTTCCTGATCTCATCCAGCTGTACCTGATGGTTCCCTACCTCAGCGTTCAAAGTGCCAAGCGGTGACCGACAGGCGTGAAGGTGGCACGTCACCATCGTCATCCCTTCTCCAACATCAGTTTGAAGCCAACACAGGGTGATCCTGGTAAAACTCCAGTGGAGAATTCAACTGTCAGTGGAAACACAGCTACTCCCAGTTTGCCATGGGGGAATTTGTAGAAGCTCAGGGACCTAAATAAAGGGAAATTATAGGGATATTGAGAATTGGTGCTACTCTTTACCTACTGGCATTGTACATGAAAAAGCGACATTTTGTGAAAGGTAGTTAAAATCTAGTAAGAAAATACTGTTCTTAGGAAAGAAACCAGCATTTCTTCCATTGCTGACCAGTGACTGGTGATGCACAGCTCTGCAGACACCCTTTCACCCTTTCAAAAGCTTTCACCTTTGCGGTCCCACCGTTGAGGGCTTTGGGAGCAGAAGTCACACTGCCACAAGCAGCTTTAGCAGGAAAACTTTTCTACCCGTTTCCCTCCTGCTCTAGTAACGCACTTTTTCACCTTTATGAGTTTCTTTGGTCGGGCTGTTTCCAGCCTTGGCAAAACAAAGCTGGAGCCAAGGAAGTAGCTTTTCTGCAAAAGGGCTCTCACACAGCCTGGTTTTCCATCCGATGTGCCCCGCACTGAATTGAGAAACCAAGCACTTGCTTTCCCTCGCCCTGCCTATCCCGCGGGAGGAATGTTCCTAAAAACCATTCCCAAATCCTGCCACCTCCAAATCCTGCCTCCAGGCCCCCTGTGCTGCAATCACTACAAGAAACATCATCCTAATTTCCCAGCGGAGGTGAAGCTGGCCTCTCTGACCGGGATTGCTTCATATGTCCTGCTGTCCCCTGTCTCAGCCTGGAAACGCCTTGGGGGAAAAGCATCACCTTTTTGACCAGCACATAAAAGAAGGAGGAAAGATAGGGACCACTGGCTTTTTCTAGAAAGCAGGTGGCATTGCACATAAATAATAAAAAGGGAATTATTGGAGTTTTTTTTCCACTTTACATAGACAAATTGAAAGCATGAGCAAACAGCTATGGTCCCAGTGTCACCCTGACCGTGCCTTGGCACCAAAAGACAAGAAGTCAGGCATCAGTATCAGCAGAGGGGATGCTAGGGCCAGGTGGGGAAGGATGGATCCTAAGCAGGTTGGAAGGATGGATCCTAAGCAGGTTGTTTGAATGCAGCAGAGTTTGTTTCGCATTGCTTCAGATTGCTTAGCAGCTCGGAGGGAGGGTTAAGGCATCCCTAAGGTACATCGTTTTATGCAAAAGCCCTGGTTTGCATGGAGAGCTGCCCCAGGTGGCACAGAGATAAACGTGAGTTGTTTCCCAAAACCACAGCCCCTGCACCTTCCCCGCTCCCCTCCGGCCTCCAGCTAATGGTAAAAGAGCCGCAGCGCTACTCTTTGAATCACTTCTGCCTGTAAAGCTGCGGTCAGCATCTCAGACAGTATGAGTTTGGAGCTGTGCTGATTTCTATCAGCAGAGAATGTGGTTCTTTGGGTTTGTATTTTTGTTTGAATGAGAGAAGGTATGTGATAAGAAGCACATTTGTTTCCACTTCTGTGTCTGAAATGAACGGGCAACTATTCCTGCTTAGGCAGAAAGTCTAAAGGCCCACTGGCAGCTCTTTCCCAATGCATAAAATAACAATTTATTCATCTAACCATAAGAAAACATTGGTTCTTCCCTCTTTCTCAGCACAACTGAAAATGTGAATTAATGACTCGTTTCTTACATTCTTGACTTCAAAGTCAAAAAGCTGTTTTTTTCCCTTTACCCTGGGTTCCCAGCTCTCACAGCAGGGTCAATAAAATGACAAAACCCCACAACCTACTCCCCGACAGCGACGAGGCTGCCAGAGTTGTCCATGCACTCACCAAGACATGCTGCGTACCCAGAGCTCTGGAACTAACATCCCTGCAGCCCCAGGAAACTGTGATGGGTTTTTGCCCAACAGAGAATAATACTTCTTTCTAGCTCCCATCAAGTTTTCCAGCCGCTTTAGGAACTCAGGAATGATGATGTTTTAGTAGCTCGAGGACCGTAACTGAGGCAGCCTCCAGACAGGCTGATGCAGGAATAGCTGTTATATTAGAAGCTTTTATTAAAAAAGTTATTGGATTCTGAGTATCTAAAACCTGTGATGGCTTTAGTGATATAGTCCTTATTCAGAGAGAGATGTAGTACAACTTGCGCAACGGTACAACGTCATTATACTTATAGTCCTTTATATCATGAAGACAAAAAAACCACACTCATCTGAAAAATTTCATGCTGCTATAAAAGCTGGGAGCGAGTTTGCGAACTCTCAGCTCTACTCTCTGCTCCTCTACTCTGCGTTTAGCCCTCTACTCTGCACTCGTGAGACCCCACCTGGAGTGCTGTGTACAGCTCTGGAGTCCTCAACACAGGAAGGACATGGACCTGTTGGAACGGGTCCAGCGGAGGGCCACAAAGATGATCAGAGGGATGAAGCACCTCCCCTATGAGGACAGGCTGAGAGAGCTGGGGTTGTTCAGCCTGGAGAAGAGAAGGCTCCGGGGAGACCTTATAGCGTCCCTTCCAATATCTGAAGGGAGCCTACAGGAGAGCCGGAGAGGGACTCTTTGTCAGGAAGTGTAGTGACAGGACAAGGGGCAACGGTTTTAAATTGGAAGAGGGGAGATTTAGATTAGATATTAGGAAGAAAATCTTTCCTGTGAGGGTGCTGAGGCACTGGAAGAGGTTGCCCAGGGAGGTCATGGATGCCCCATCCCTGGAGGGGTTCAAGGCCAGGCTGGATGGGGCTTTGAGCAACCTGGTCTGGTGGGAGGTGTCCCTGCCCATGGGACTCAATGATCTCTAAGGTCCCTTCCAACTCTAACCATTCTATGACTCTATGATTCTGACTGCAACTGAAATCTCCACTTCCACAGTCTGCTGATGGACGCTCTCTGCTGCGAGTGCCGTGCTGCGATTTCTGCCTGCGGTGAGGATGCGCTGCCAGACCAGGGGTGCGCAAACTGAGTCCCGCTCCCCCCGCATCCCACATGGGACCGTGTGCCCTGGGCACACCAGAAGACCACAGTATGGGTTGTCCCCACGCAATGCCCAAGCTGGAGACCTTAGACTAAAGGCGTCATGGAGGTGGGAAAGAGGGAGATGGAGGCAGAATTGCCCTGGCAGGATGTCTGGGAGTGCAAACCCACCTTTTGATACCAAGATTTAAATTTGTGGGAAATAGGAAGATCCCATAGACTGTTGCATCCTAAGCTGAGACCTTGGTCCAGGTCCTGGGCACCTTCTGCTGCCCCAAACCTGGCTTTCTAGCGAGAGACCCTACTGTCACACCCCTCAGTGTTTTGGACTGGCGGATCCCTTAAAAACAAGCGAGAATGTGACTTTGTAAAGGCGCTTCAAGGAGTTCTGCACTAGAGTGGTGCTCAGGACCCATACAAATCTGGCCCTACACAGCCTGCACAGCTTGCTGGTGCATAGCTTCACTAAATGAAGGAGTCTGTCCCGTTCAGGCAGGCTTCTCTGCTGCAGCCCATCACAAAGCTGGTGAGCAGGCCTGTGGGTGCCTTTCTTCTTCAGCATTCTGGCTTTAATGGCTTTTCACAAGGAATATTGGCTTTTGTGCTCCCTTAGATGAATTGGCAGGCCCTAATGAGCTATGAATGCAATTTAATAAAGCTCACATTCGGAGGACGGAAATGGTTCTGCGGAAGGAAATGAATGAAGGCGGGAAGAGGGGGAAGGAGGGCAGGGAGGTGTGCGGCCTCGGAGCATGAAAAAGCCAAAGATGAAATTGTAAGGACTTGCAGTCTTCAAACAAACCTTAGAAACAGCCAGAAGGGAATATCTGCTTCCCCTGGTTTGTTTTGGGGAATAGCTTATATCTCTGCTAAGTTATTGGTTCCCAACTATGTTCCAGGAGCTGGGACAGGAACGGTAGAGGTAAAAAACTGGTCTGATACACCTGAGACCTTTGCAAACAGGCTTGATGCTGAAGAGGAAGCCACAGAGCAGCAGACTGTGCCAAGCGTGCGGCTTTGCTCCAGGATGATGTGGTTTGCCTTGCTCTGATGCGAGCGGCCACGCCGCAATGCCCCAGATTTTTTTTGGCTTCCCACGCTCGACTCTGCAGGAGCGACAAACCTATGCGGGGTGTCCAAAATGCTGGAGTCATCCTGCTGTGGAGCAAGCTCAGACCCAGACTCTGATGTCCTCCCAAAAAAACACCCTGCAGGCAGGCCCTAGGCCAATCCAAGCCAGGAGCCTTGATACTGACTGCTAAAAGCTGCAGAAAGAGGTTCAAAACACATCCTCTTAGTATATTTTCTTTGGCAGCCTCTTCCAGCACAGGACAGACTGATGGGATGTAGCTAATTGCTTAGCTGGCCTTCATTACTGTAACCTGAGCATCGGGCTTTCTGGCTCCTTCGGCTTCCTCTCTCATCACTGCCCAGAGCAGGAGTTGGCTCCACACACACCTAATTCGCCTGATCAAGCACAGATGATGTTCTGAGAGCCAAATCGATCCCTTGGTCTCATCCTATCAATTTAGACTGACAATATACTTTGCTTGCTCACTTTTCTTGCCTTTTTTGGGGTTGGTTTTGGAGGATTTTTTTTTTTTTTTGGCTTATATATACAATAAAATAAGCTAGACTCTTACAAGCAAATTTCAAGGAGCAGTCTGTTGGGGAGCTCCAACATGCTGGGTTTTGCTTTGAGCGCTGCACCCAGGAACCTCAAGGACAGATAAGTTCCCAGAGTCTTTAGACTTGATGATTCCATCTCACGGACAGCCCTACCAGCTGTTGGAAATAAACCAGATTATTGCAATTTTCATTATGACCACAGAGCACGATACCGTGTAAATCTGCTCCCTTCTCCTCGTTCTCCCTTGGGGCTGAATCTTGGAGAAGGTGTGAGGTTTCTGCGGAGGTTTTGGGTGCTCCAGGGCAGGGCAGCTGCAATCTCTCTGTGTTTCCCGGGATTTCTCTGTTTAAGAAACATGCTCTTGCATACCTGTGAGTGAAGTTAAACACACATTCATAAAGCATCTCCACCCACATACCCAAAGCACAGCTAAAACACTCAAGCTGGAACAAAGAGTCACCTTACACTACCCTAGAGACACATTATTACAAGTATATAAGCAATAAGGCATATTTTCTGCTTCCTTTTCAATTTTTTTTTTATGTCAAAGTACCAGACCTGGAATACTTAAGTTTGTCTTTGACTTGCAAGGAGTCTCACTGCTGGAAAGGCTCAGCTCAAAATCTACAAATTCATCCCTGCAAAGGGCATGGTGTCATTTTCTATAGCAGCATCCAGTTCAGTGCAAATCCTGACCAAGGTTAACCTATGTGCAAATATTGGTTGCATCGAGGAAACCATCTCTCTCCTGTTCTGCTCTCCGTTTTTATCCCTATATTCCATGCTATGAATTTTCTGCCCCTTATTTTCTATTTCTCCCATATAGTTCCCCCCAAACCTAATAAACAACATCTGAATTTCAAACTAATAGAATTAACTGAAATCTGACATTAGAAAAAATTCAGCATTAAGTCACTAGGAATCCATAATCATTGCCTTAATTTTTCCCAAAATCATTATATTTACTTTTGCCAAAAGATTCTCTTAGGTACATATTTACCAAAGAATTATTAATTTTTTAAAATAGACCTGAGTGATACCGGAAGAAAAATCATCACACAGTAAGAAAAAAAGTATAGTGTAGGAGCTAAATTTTATAAATTGTACTTTAATTAGAGTGGGAAAACAACTTCCTAAAGTTATCAGGTGTGTTACTATCTCATATTAATAGTTTTCTGTGTTTCTTATTAATTCATTTAATTTAAAGATGCCCTTCAATTTACTGATGACAAAACATATCCAAACTGGGAATATTGCTGTTAATTAGGAGAAGAAAGCGCTGTATCTATGAACGGGAACTTCTGTAGGAAGTAAGTAGCCAGGATTATCTTGTTTAACAGGCCATTGGAGGCTGATGGAAAACACTGTGAAATATTATGAGCTGAGCACAGCCTCTCCGTGTGGGCAGGACTGCAGGCAGCACCATGGTGAGGCCCCACCTCGAGTGCTGTGTCCGGTTTTGGGCCCCTTACCACAAAAAAGACATTGAGGTGCTGGAGCGGGTCCAGAGAAGGGCAACGAAGATGGTGAGGGGTCTGGAGAGTAAGTCTGATGAGGAGAGGCTGAGGGAGCTGGGGGTGTTCAGTCTGAAGAAGAGGAGGCTGAGGGGAGACCTTATCGCGCTCTATATACCTGAAGGGGGGGTATAGAGAAGTGGAGGTCGGTCTCATCTCCCAAGTCACAGGAGATAGGACAAGGGGAAATGGCCTCAAGTTGCGCCAGGGGAGGTTTAGATTGGATATTAGGAAACATTTCTTCACGGAAAGGGTTATCCAGCATTGGAATAGGCTGCCCAGGGAAGTGGTTAAGGCACCATCCCTGGAGGTGTTTGAAAGACGGGTTTACATGGTCCTCAGGAATATGGGTTAGTGATTTTTAATTGCTTATTTCTTATTTATTTTTTTGTCAGAGTTAGGTTGATGATTGGACTAGATGATCTTTAAGGTCCCTTCCAACCTAGACGATTCTATGATTCTATGGATGTGACTCCAGCTGGAGACAGGGGTGGAAGACAGAAGATACAGCTGTTGGGATGCAAAACACACCCCATGTTTTAGCCTGGTTTCCTTAAGGTGCAGGGCTTTTGTGGTTGCTCAGTCTCTCCATCTGTCCCCAAAAGTGGTATACTGGCCAATTTCTACCAACTTTGGCAGCGAAAAATCAAGGATACGAAATAGCTACATGTTTTGGGAAAAACAATGGTTGAGTAGGGGAAAAGCAGAGTTTGAAATTAGTGCATTCCCTAGCAAGTAACAATGTAAAGGCAACAGTTATCTGGTTTGTCCTTCTGGGTGACCAGGTAGCCCATGAGCTGGTGAGCCCAGAAACAGCTCAAAATTGGCCCTGGGAGGTCATGTCTTACCTTGGCCATGGCAGAGGAACACAAGACAGAAGTCTGAGGATGAAGAGGGCACGTGGGAGGGATGTCAGCTTAATGCAAGGGAGCCTCTGTGGACACAGGGGATGTCAAGCCTTTGGAAACCAGACTGGTTTCCTACTTCTGGCAGAAAAATTTACTGTGTTTATTTGTTTTACCATCTAATTCAGCTTCTTCTGGTCCTTTTTCCATAAGGGATGCTCAGTCCTGCAGTTCTTCCCTGCAAAGATCCTCTCCCTGCACAGGCTGGGGTGCTGTGGGTGCAAGGCATGTGCTGGAAGTCCTGACTCCCGTAATGGGCTACCACAGGAGAGAAGAGGGAGCATTGTGTAGTTGTACTTTTCAGCCCATCACCGTGGAGTCCCTGGAGGTCATGGGTGCATACTTAGGTGTCCCTAAGAGGTGATGAAGGCAAGCAGCACAGATTTCCCATCCAAGCTTCTGCACTTCTGCTGCAAAAGCTTCTGTGAACTGAGAAAGGCTGAAAGCCTCTGTTTTCCCTTGGTTTACAGCAGCCTCTTTAGACCTGGAGACCTGAATCTCAGTGTGACACACTTGTCCTGCCAACATGCCTCCCTCCCTTCCCCACTCTCTTTCCAGCCTCAGGATGAATGGGAGAAGACCGCTTGGGGAGGATCCTGTTCATGACGGACATCCCTGTGATGGCCACGGGGCACAAGGGAGAACCTCCTGCCCAGGGAGGACCTTTTGCAGCCAGAAGCACTTGCTGAAGAAACCTCAGAAGAAAATGCATCACCGGCAGCAGCACACAACACTCTTAGGCTTCAGAGGTTCCCAGGAGGTGGTTAATGCCATTCCAAACAAACCAGTTTCTCCAGCTATAAATGCCAGCCACAAGACTGATGGTTACACATGGCAGTTGCAGGTGTCTGGAATGACTCCAGTTAATTTATTTCAGGGCTGGGTCCTATTTTTCCCCTACGTTAATTTTAAAGAGGGCTTTGCAACCATGAAGTCACCACAGCGCTTATCTCCTGACACATGAAATGTGTAGGCTGAATAACTTATTAGCACCCTCGATAGTGAAAAACACTTCAATATTTAGGACTAATGCGGATTTCCTGCTGGAAAAAAAATAGTATGTAAACAGCATCTGCAGCCATGTGCTCAAGGTAATAATTAAGGAGAATTATCTTTGCTATATGTATTAAAACAACATAATTGAAGTTAAGAAATTATGTGTCCATATTAAAGAGAAGCAGATAATTTTTTGCTTAGGAAATTAACATCAAGTGGAGTAACTATTTCCATACCTACTAGAAATCTCAGGCTGAATAAGAAAAATGAGAACCAGGTGCTCAAATATGACATACCAGTTTCTGTGCTGCACCCTGAGCACCCAGCGTGGAGCAGCCACCACCCCTGGGCAGGGCTCTGCTTTCTCCCTTCAATGCACGTGGTATGTTCAGTGAGGGTCTTGGATGTTCACGGGTTTATGGAAAAGGTCCTTCTCACTAAAGCAGAGGGAAGCACGCTGAGCATGATCTGGGGAGAGAGAAGTAAAAGGCGGCTCTTTTACTGACTGTCAAGACATTTAAGATGTCGGGTATTTTGTTCAGAAATCCACTTCACTTCCCTAACGGCTAACCCAATAAATCTCACAACTCTGAGATGGAACAGGGAGTCATCAATCACTGCTTAGAGCCATGCGGGCCTGACTGGTAAAAAAGCAGCAATTAGCACTCATTAGCACTTATTTTCAAGTCTTTTTTTTATGGTAAAAGGTCCTTAAAAGCAAGTTGAAAGTGTCTAGATTAACCAAAGTTCTCTGACAGTCTAGCATTTCTGACTCAAACTCAGTAGGAGTCTATCCTCCAGGTGGGAGAAGACAGGCCAGCCTTGCCCAGACTTGGCTCTTGGGGCTTGGTTCTCCAGTGACTGACAAAAGAAACTCACGCTGAAGGTTTTCCTGCCCTCGGGATGTTCACGATAGGTTTTTCTCACGAATTCACTGCTGACTGTTAGAGAAACCCCTACTGCAGCCTTTCCTTCAGGAGGGGGATTTCAGCGCATCTCGTTCTTGCCCGTCTCTCCATCTAGCTGTTTTCATGGCATTTAATATTTTTAAGAAAGCTCTTGATCAGATTAGGTTAAAAATGGAGAGGATTTGAGCAATAAACATACACACACAGAGCATCATCACAGATGATTTTCTACAATTAAAAGTTACCAGCAAATAATATTAATGCTTTCTTTATTTTGTTCCTTACGAAGAGTATTCACCAAAAAACACCAAATCCTGCAAAGTAAACCCTTTGAGACAGAGGGCTTCCAACACTACACATCCTTCCCTTTTATGTGCCTGATCCCATTCTGCACGTCCTCTGCAAGAGATCTGCTATCCCTTTCCCAGATGTACGCGAGTATAGAAGACAGCAGATGAGGTTTCTTTCCCTTGCTGTGAGATTAGAGAGAAAAACCTATCTCTAGGAAATCAAAATCTATCATCAAGCCCACCAGGTCTTTCTGCAGCTCAGTGACACCAGTCAAATAGTTTCTATGAGAGACTTGCTGCTATTCCCGGATTCCGGCTGACTTCACTATTTGGTGTAGACCATCACCTCCTGGAAAAGGGCAAAACCCCAAATCCAACCCCTGTGCTGGAGGTGAATTTCCTCTCCTCTTCATCCCCACATGCTGAGAAGGGCAGGGCCCCCACGTTCCCAAAGGAGACGGTGGCAGCCACGTGCACACAGGGCAACACCGAGGGCTTCCATCTGAAATCGGTGAACTCAAGCACGGATACAACTTTGAAAGGGCAGGTGGTTCCCACAGGTAAGATCTGAAGTTGGAGGGGGGTTTTCTCACTGGGTAAGGCAGAAATTTTCACCACATCTTGAGGAAATAGGGTGGGGAAGGGTCTCAAGTAAGACTGAGCATAAGCAACATTATTCCTGCAGGTTCCCCAGACTCCCCTTGTCGCTTGCCTTAGGGCTGGGATCAGAATATTTTTTTCCCCTGAGATCTCTCCCTGCTCATCTTTGCTACGTGTTATCCTTTTAGAAACAACAAAGAGCTCAGCACCTAGCCCCACACTGAAGGATTCGGATTTTGCCTTCTCTAATCAATCATGTTTTCTTGTGGTAAGAATGAGCTATCCCGTAAACTCTTGGTTTAAGGGCAGCTCTCAGCGCATCCCTGAGGCTGAGTGGCCAGGAGGCAGCGGCTGAGCATGCCTTACACTGTGACCCAGGCTAGTGCTTGGGCAACCAACCAACCCCCTGGGCTCTGCCAAGCCCGTGGTGTGAGCGTACATGCCATTGCTGACAGCACAGCTGCAGGTCAAGGCTCCCGGGCAGAGACCAGCACACACAGGACACAGAACGCAGATCGAGGAGAAAACTCCACTTTTACTGAATGTAGATACTGCTAAAAAGCGCCAGCTCCAGGGGATCTGGGGCACCCACCCTGGCTTCATGCTGCAAGAACAGCCCTGCCCTTGGTGGCCATGTGCCTGGGCACAGTGGGACAGCCTGCTGGGCTCCCTCCCTGTGACCCTGTGCAGCAGGGTCCCGGCATCACCACGGCAGGTCAAGAGTCAGGTCACAGCCTGGCCTTGACCAGGAGCTTCTACTGCTGTGCCACAAGCAGCCAGGTAGCTCAGTAGCTGAGGGCAACGTTATCAGTGCTCTTGGCTTGGAGGTGTCTAGTGTGGCCCTTCCCTCTAGGACCTAGGGAGATCCCCTTCAGCACCGGGTTCAGGCACTCCTTCTGCAAGCCATGCTCCCTCCCCAGGGCTCCTGTGAGCAGAGGATGTCATCCAAAGTCTTGCTGTGACAAGAAGTCCTCACAGCCACCTCCTGCTCTGTTTGTCCTGTTCATAAAGCTTAGTGGCTCCAGCTTGGGGTCCTCTCTCCACAGGTCCTATCAGGAGCCTGCTCCAGAGCAGGATCTCCATGGGGTCACAGCCTCCTTTGGGCATCCACTTGCTCTGGCGTGGGGTCCTCCGCAGGCTGCAGGTGGATCTCTGTTCCACCATGGACCTCCACGAACTGCAGCCTGCCTCACCATGGTCTTCACCATCAGGGGAATCTCTGCTGTGATGCCTGGAGCAACTCCTCCCCCTTCTTCTTCACTGACCTTGGTGTCTGCAGAGCTGTTTGTCTCCTCTTACATATTGTCACTCCTTTGTTCTCCGGCTGCAGTTGCTGTGGCACAGAGGTTTTTTTTCCTTCCTTTCTTAACTATGTTATCCCAGAGGTGCTACAACCATCACTGATGGGCTCAGCCTTGGTCGGTAGGTCTGTCTTGGAGCTGGCTGGCATTAGCTCTGTCAGACATGGGGGAAGCTTCCAGCAGCTTCTCACAGAAGCCACTCCTGTAGCCTCCTCCACTACCAAAACCTTGCCATGCCAACCTAATACACCTTGTTAATTCTCATACCACTGGCCCATCAATCTGGCCTGTCCAGATCCCTCTGTAGAGCCTTTCTATCCTCAACCATCTCCTACAATTCCGTGATTCAATCTTCAGCTGCTCTCCAATGACCGATGTATTTCTTGCAATATTGTGCCTAAAATGACACACCGCAGTACACCATCCCCACATCAAACAAAATCATCTCTCTCGGTTCTTCCACCCCTCTCTCCTGCTCGCCCAGAATGACACCTGCCTTTTTCCTCCCCCAAGAGCTTATTATCGCCTCGCATTTAATGGCCTCTGCTGTAACTTATCCACTCCCACCGCACCGCTGGCTCTGCCAGCTCTTTCCCCACTTTGTACTCGAACGTATGATTTCTCCTTCTAACTGCAGCACTCTGTGCTCACCTTTATCAAATTTCTTCCTGCTATTTCAGGCCATTTTTTCCTGTGTATTACAGCCACTTCAAAGTCTGATACAGCCCTGGAAAGTGCCTGCCCATATTCTCAAGTCGGTGGCAACCACAGATTTTTATGCGGGCTATTTATTTCACTGCTCCAGTCATTAATGAAGTTGTGGAAAAATACAGGCCCTACAACAAAATATATAGCGGTCCCACTCAAAATACCTCTCTAGCTATATACCAGTAACTATTCCAAGTGCAATTTTTCTGCTACATTGTGATAATTTAGTTCTTTTCCTTCTCTTGCTTGTAAAAAGGATATAGCGAGGCAAAGAAAACATTAAATGCATCAGTTTTCTCTGAATCATCCATCATTTTTTTCTCCATCTCCTCATCTTTTCACACTTAATCATGCGCCTTTCCTTCCAATTTCTGCAGTTTTATTTTGATTGATCCTTACACGTCCTCGCTATGCCATTTTTTCCTTCACATTAGGAGATTGCTGCTGGGCCATTAAAAGAAGCACCTCTCTTCATTTATCCCACCCACCACCTCCCAAAGGGACCCTCTCAAGAGCACTGAACACCAGCTCCACAGCCACTTTCACTTGAATTATCTCTGACTTCAAGATTTTGCACCATTTCTAATAAGCCTGACTGTAATCCAGAACAGACAACCCCAGAGCACCATCCTGTACCTTCTGAAATACAAACTCTTGTCCTCTGGGGGGGAAAAAAATAAATCCATTAACTCTGTCTTTTCAAGTTCTCCCATGTTGGGTACTTTCCCAACAGATACCCAAGTAGTAAATACTTCCCACTTCTACCAGACTTCATTGTTTGGGGATAGTGGTAGATGAAAAATTGGGCATGAGCCAGACATGTGTGCTCACAGCCCAGAAAGCCAACCACATCCTGGGCTGCATCCCCAACAGCGTGGCCAGCAGGGCGAGGGAGGGGATTCTACCCCTCTGCTCCACTCTGGTGAGACCCCGCCTGGAGCACTGTGTCCAGCTCTGGGGCCCCCAACATAAAAATGACATGGACCTGTTGGAGCGAGTCCAGAGGAGGCCACAAACACGATCAGAGGGCTGGAGCACCTCTCCTGTGAGGACAGGCTGAGAGAGTTGGGGTTGTTCAGCCTGGAGAAGAGAAGGCTCCAAGAAGATCTTATTGCAGCCTTTCAGTACTTCAAGGGGGCTTAAAGAAAGACGGAGAGAGACTTTTTACCAAGGCCTGTAGTGACAGGACAAAGGGCAGCAGTTTTAAACTGAAAGAGAGTAGTGTTAGACTGACATTAAAGAAAAAAAAAATCATTATGAAGTTGGTGAGGCACAGGAACAGGTTGCCCAGAGACGCTGTGGAAGCCCCATCCCTGGAGGTGTTCAAGGCCGGGCTGGATGGGGCTTTGAGCAACCTGGTCTGGTGGGAGGTGTCCCTGCCCATGGCAGGGGGGTTGGAACTAGATGATCTTTATTGTCCTTTCCAACCCAAACCATTCTAGGATTCCCAAGCCTTGGAAATACAAACGCTGTTAACGTTCTGCATCGTGCCTCCAGCCCTTCCTGAACCACAAGTCTCTGTTTCAGTGCTGCAGTTTAACTCCCAAAGTCTCTGCAATGCCCATCAACCGTTTTTGATGTATATTGACATGAAGTTCCTCCAGCGTATTCCTCATACCAGTGTGTTTTAGCTTAACATGTTGTTCCATTGTCTCTCCTGCCTCTTACAGTCCCAGCTCCCCTGAATAATTCATTCACACCAATGAAATACATCAGTCCGTCAGGACACAGAGTTTCACAGCAGAAGCTAAGACAATCCAAAATTTCAACCCTCTCCACCACGTGGATTTGAGCCCTACAGACTAGAAATAACAAACATTGATTGTTTTGTTTCTCTTGGCTAGAAATGCTGTTTAGGAGTCACAAATCTCTCCTGAAAGGTTATTTGTAACTAGCACACTTCCATGGAGAAAGGTTCTGAGAAATCAGTATTTTTGACTGACCAGACAACCAACCTTTCCCTACTACCTGCCAAAACACATCCCTGGAAGAAGCCAGGTCAGCTGATAAGAGGACCTTAGAGCAGACAAAACATTGTCCAGGAAGTACATTGCTACAATAGTTATCCCACAGAAATACAGCAGACCCCCTCTTCTCTCCCTGCAAAACACCCCACTCTTACTTACAGCGCCAATGTCTTTATTACTATTAAAAAAACCCCATATATATAATCACACATTACTACCTAAGGACTCCATACCTCTGAGAAAGCTTCAGGTCTGCACATAATAGCCCAGTTACAGCAACAAGTCTTATTTTAATTCTATATAATTTCAGGATGACCACAAGTCGGAGAATTTCTCTTTGCAGTGCACATGAAATTCAAACAGAAATAAAGACATTTAATGGAATATCTAGGCAAACTTCTGCTCTTAAGACAGATTTATTAAGCCTCTAAATACCAGCACTACCATATCCATCATGAAACAAAAGCACTACGGTCTGCCTCAGTATGACACTTTAAGGCCCACCTTCTCTTAGCCAACAATATGTATTTTAGTTCAGTATTATTTACTGAAGTGCTAGATTTGCTATCCAGACATAACCTGACTTGTGTAACCTTGGCCTCTAAGGTTGAAGTTATTTACCGGTTGTCAGGTGGATTTGCTCATTTATACTCACTGACAGATACCCCTTGGTCTTCTCTAGCTATTCCACACCTCAGATTTGGGACAGTCTGTGAAAGCTAAACTAATTCAGTTGTGCACAAAGGTACCAGAGGTACAGCTCTGTGCCATGCTATTACCCATCTCCATGCTACCACTGATGTATTTTGGAATCCTTTCATCTAGCAATGCTCTCTTGAAAGCCTGAAACCATGACGGTTTAGTCTAATAGTCTATGTTGCTTACGTGGACATTTGAACAGCATCTCACTGGGTATCTTTTTTCTAGCCAGCACTGCATCCTGGACATCAGCAACACGAGTGAGATACGTGAAATTTCTATCTAAGACCATCAGATGCAGACACGAGGATTTTACAAGCCATACACTGTGACCAAATTCCAACAAGTGGTATTCCATCTACTGAGACTCAGAGCCGGCTATTATTCCCCTGCTTTTAGGGTTTTTTTTTCAGATATTGTAAAGCGCCACTCAAAAACTCTCTTTCTTACCATTCACCCAAAAATTAAGAGTGGTGAGTTAAGAATGATGAGGACAACAGTGGAGAAACAGGAGTCAAAGGAATACAAGCAGTACAGACAGTCTGCAGCCCAAAAGCAGAGGAGCATTATACCAAAACCTGAACTAAGCCAGTACATGTTAATAACTATTACTGATGGAGTTACCAGAATTCTGATCCTCACTACGCATCTGGGAGATTAAATATCACAAGCGTTGGCTGTGAAACAACAGAGACTTTTCTTTGGCGCTCCTGGCAGAATTGTGGTCCAAGAACTGAGCCTCACTACACTTTAGACACAGCCAGACTTCTTAAGAATTTGGCAAGCGTATGATCCCTATGAAACAACTGCATGCTACATCCCTCTAAAACTTCTGTTTGTTATCTAGGTGAGGTTATGAAAATCTTTTATATAATGTTTTAGGTATATAACTAAAAATATATAGCATATAGTTAGCTCTTACTCAGCAAGTGGTGACCACATCATTGAATCACACGAACAAGGACCTGAACAACTGGAATTTTGTATCTTCAAATTTCTTTCAAATTAGAGGCAGAAACTGATTTTATGATGACCTGAAATAGAATGAAAACACTGTCATATACTATTCATTTTAAAATTCATCTGAAGCATTTTTATTGTCTCAACATTAGCTTCCTCACCTCCCCAAGAGGAACATATTTGTTAATTACCCTCACAGATCAGAAGGTCATATGGAATGAAAACTCATTTTGAAGAGGAATCTTTAATCTAGCAGGCAAAGGAAAAAAAAAATCAACATCTGGTGACCTAAAGTTGGAGAAAGCACCAAAGTAAACAAAGTATCTATTTAAATTTTAAGGATATGGTGTATTTTGGGGAATCTGACTACGTAGGACAGATTTTTATAGTGGGGACTCCTGTATCAGAACCTGAACACGGGACTAGTATTTGTGCTCTGCTACTTTTTATAGTCTTCATTAAGACAAAGCCCAGAGGAAGTGGCATAAGTTCCCTCAATTCTGAAATAAAGTTAGTTGTCAGTATTTGATAGCTTGGCTGAGCAACCATTAATTCGGATTGCTCATCTCTTAGCAAATCATAGGGCAGAAACCCAAACTTTCACTCAAAGACTTCTAAGTATGTCAAAAAGCTGTTGAAACTGATGGGGGATGGAGGGGTGGGCTGTGCCATAGGGCACTGTGTAGGAGACAGGAGCGGCACAGCATGGTATTAGGGCAGTCCTTCAAGCAGAAGACCAGCAGAAGATGGAACAAAGCAAACTGTTTAAGGAGCCAGGTGCTTGGACGGCTTCTGATTCCACCGCAATTTCTCCTAGAAGAGCTCAACTATAAATGCAGAGCACCCACAGAAGACTGCAGTTCTTGCAAACGTATGAAAGCTGCCAGCGAGCCCAAGAGCTCCGCACCGATTATGGTCAGTGCACTCGGTGACACCATTTGCAGGATAAATAATAAAGTCATAGAATTATAGAATAGTTTGAATTGGAAGGGACCTTTAATGGTTGTCTAGTCCAACCCCCTGCAATGCGCACGGACATCTTCAACTAGATCTGCTTGCTCAGACCTTGAATGTTTCCAGGGATGGGGCATCTACCACCTCTCTGGGCAACCTGTGCCAGTGTAAAGGTCTGTTCAAAGGCTACCACGCCAGCCTACTCACCTAAAGGGACACTCTAGAGTGTACAGGGTCCCATCAAGTTGGTCCCGATACCATAGAAATTCTGGTGAATATCCAGCACAGAAAGCTGTGATAATGGTAAACTAATTAGTGGTGACCACAAGAAAAGATGCAGGAAACTATCTCACAGCTTTAACCCAAGACTCAGAATTTCTTTTAAAGACAATAATCTGTCATTCAGAAGCATTTATGAAGCTGCTGAGGCGTTATATGTGTAAAGGAAGTGTGGTCAGATCACCACAATAGTTTAAATTATGGCTAGAAGCCATAAGAAAAATGAAAGCTTTTTTACATTTTGAAGTTCCTACCGGATTTAGAGACATTTATACTCAAATAACCTCTCTGATAAGCGTGAGGAAAACTCATCCAAAGACCTGCACTATGGCAGGATTCTGTGATTAGGTGTAGCCCAGCCCTGAGCTAATGATCATCTCATTTGTGTACAAAAAGCTATTGAGAAGGAGATTCCACTGCTTCAGAAGTGTAGGGAAGATCTTGTAGTCTCAGACTCCAGGAGTTATCTGTGATGTTTCATCAATGTATTTGGTCTGTATTCTTAATCTGCATAATCTTTAACCAGAGTAAGCATTCATTCAAAACTGAAGCCAAATAAAGACAGTAAGTAATAATTTAACATCTAAGCTCAGCTTTAACATTTAAGAAGAGATTGTAACCGAGCACCATATCAATTTGCCAGGAAAAGCAAGGCAAAGAAACATGAACAGCTTTATATACACAAAGTATCACATAGCTGGTTCGAAATAGGAACCAATTTCCAGAGGTGATGAACACCTCCAAACATCCTTTAATTTCAGCGGGAATTGTGCACACTGTTAGCAAACTACTGATGCCACACAAACCCCTATATCCAAGGTAGTTGGTTCTTCATCTGAAATTGCCCTCCCACCCCCTACAATAACAGCAAACAGTAACAACTGCTTCTGTTTCCCCAGATTTAGTCAAGCTTCCTTTTATACAAAGAACATGAAGTACCAAATGAATACAGAATTTTACGAGCTGAAAGATTAATCATTTCAAACTGAAGAGACATGATACAAAAGAAACAAGACTGAGTCCACGTATAAAATTACAGGTTGATGCTATCTTTAACTATTCATAGGAAAGCTGATGTCTGGTATGCAACGGTGTTAAAAAGCAAGTTTCAAGAAAGCTTTACTACAAAAAAGAAATGAAATTTGGTGAAGTTTAACAAATTTCATAGCTTTAGCTCCTGTGACAATACTACTGTACTTGAAATGCTTTCAGAATTTCAAATTTCTGAAATGCAATTTTTTCAAACCTTAAGTAGTCTGCTATAGCTGTTCTCTGAAATGAAGTAGTAGCCCTCATAACAAAGAAAAACCCATACTTTCTCCACTTTTTTTCTTCTTTTTTACATAAAGGAAGAATGAGAAGTGCTCCCAAAATAAAGTTTTTTACAATTTTAAAAGGTTACTACAGAAAAAAAAATGTACATTCCTTTCTTTCCTTGTGACTATACTATATTTCAAGCAAGACTGTGCCTAAATTCAGAAAATGCTTGATGTTTTAAGTGCACAAGCGTTAAATGTTGTCATATTTATCACAGAAGAGTCCGATGGCAAACTTCAATGGCATCAATCTTCACATTATGACATGGGAAAGCAGTCGTTCAGTTGCACTCAGATTGTTGCTTGCACCATGGAAAAGTTGCATTTAACCTGGAATCCAGTGAGAACTCACCCTGACCTTTTATGGTTCCCTGAAAAAGCTTTTCTATGCTTTTATATAAACCAACCAACACACAGGATGAACAGCTCTTCGGTTCTTTCATTGACTATAAAAAGCAGGTTTTCTTTAAATCAATAGCTTAATAGTTATGATAAATACAGCTTTTGCCACTTTTCTTGCTTGTAATTCAGCGTAATGCTTCTTGATACCTCAGTCATCATCTTGCTGATTTCTTTTCTGTCAACGGAACAAGAGAATTCACAATGTTAGGACACAGTTATCTGGAGTAAGAGCACTAATAAAACATGACAAGTGTTTCCAGATACAATGGATATTTGACAATGACTGCGTTTCTAGCCATTTTTTGAATGGTAAGAGGTAATATTTCCAGCAGATAGAACAAAGCAACATAACCCTCTCCCCTTCCCAAACTATAGGATTTTATTTCCAGTAAAGAACAACATTTGCCCTGTATATTAGCCGATAGTCTATATGAGAACAAGAAAACGTGATGGCAGTGGCAGAAGTCACTGGTCAAGATGAAGGCAAATTGCCCTCCCTTCTCTGGCTCACAGACATGTCAAGTTTTTGTGTCACTTATCAAAGGAATTAAGAAACTGAATTGAAAAAGGACCAAGTGTTTAAGGTTTTTTCCTAATATACTTATCTTCTAACTTATAAAAAAGTTCTTAAAAGCGTTAGCTTCAGTAATTAAAAAAAATACATTTCCATTTAGACTACATTTATATTTTATTTGTATTTTAAGAAAGAAAACAGCTAGGTCCTTCAGTAAGATTTGTCAACTTCATTCATTGCTTCCCCCCAAGATAAAAAAAGTGAGATCAGTATGAAAGCTTGCTCTTCATGACCTAAAAAAAAAAAAAATTATAAATCAAGCCAACAATACATTGTACGATGGCTTCATACATTACTTTTTCTGTAATTGTATAATCTATGTTAACGCCAACAGCACAATTCCAGGCACTTTGACGTTGCCATTTCACAGACATGGAAGGTTAGAAATTTTTTTAACTACTTCTTACCAGTTTAAGAAAGTCGATTAATTTGTGAACATCCTCTCCCGTAGAAAGATCCACAAAATCTTTCGGCAGTCGGTAACTCAGGTATGGACTCGGCTGGACAGTAACTTTACTGTTCGTACAACGGAAAACCGGATAGTCCTTTGGGAAAAATATTGGATAAGACAAGAATAGCGTATGTGAATGAAGCTACCAACATTTCTTGAACTCCTCTGTGAGATTGCCTGAGCCACTTCACCCATAAGTTTATTTGGCATTCATTCAACTAAACCCACACCTTCTAAAAATTGTAGCTTTTTTATTAAAAATCTCTGCCGACTTAAGAGCAAAAAGTTAAAATGTTAATAACAATCAAATGAAGGCAGTCATTCCCTCATTTTAAAGTTCCTACAACGTATCATTTATTAATTCATTTAATATACATACACTTATAACACTGCTGTAATAGTGGGGCTATAAGGGACCTTTGGGCACTAGTATCTACAAAAATATGCGGATAAAGAAAATCTTTAAAAGAAAAATAAAATAAAATTAAACAATTGGTGGTCATCACTCTCTCAGAAGGAACACAGCTACTGTATCCACCTGACAGAAAGCCATGTCCTCTGCTCTCGGCAGAAAGGATGTGGCAACCCAGACAGAGCTCCCACAAGAACATGCAGCCACCCAGGCTTGGGGCTGCAGGGACCACCAGAGCCTTTTGCTGGTACCAGATGGAACAGTGAGAACAGTGCTGTGAGGTGTGACCAGGTGGACCATCTGCTCAGCCTGGTGGCAGAGCTACAGCAGGAAATAGAAAGGCTAAAGAGCATCAGGGAGTCCGAGAAAGAGATAGATTGGTGGAACGATGCTCTCCCTCCCTGAGAGAGAAATGAGAACAACCACCAGGAAAAACTCAAGATCAAGGGGATCCTGTATCCTCCCTCCAAGAGGCTGAAGGCAGCAGGTCAAGGGAGGTGATTCTGCCCCTCTGCTCTGGTGAGACTCCACCTGGACGCTCCAGGGCCCCCAGCACAGGAAAGACGTGGACCTGTTGGAGCAGGTCCAGAGGAGGCCATGAAAATCATCAGAGGGCTGGAGCACCTCTGCTACGAGGACAGGCTGAGAGAACTGGGGTTGTTCAGTCTGGAAAAGAGAAGGCTCTGGGGAGTACCATAAGTACTTAAGGTACCTTTCAGTACTTAAAGGGAGGCTAAAGGCAAGATGGGGACAGATTTTTTACCAGGGCCTGTTGTGACAGGACAAGGGGGTATGGCTTTCAACTAAAAGAGTGTAGATTTAGACTAGATATAAGGAAGAAATTTTTTAGGCTGAGGGTGATGAAATAGTGGCCCAGATTGCCCAGAGAGGCAGTAATGCCCCATCCCTGGAAACATTCAAGGTCAGGTTGGACAAGACTGAGCAACTGGATGTAGTTGAAGATGTCCCTGCTCATTGCAAGGGGGTTGGACTAGATGACCTTTAAAGGTCCCTTCCAACCCAAACTATTCTATGATTCTGTGATAATCTTTATGATAGGATCTCTAAACCTGTCTTCACAGATTCCTTGTTTAAACCCATATTTGCAAATGCAACCTAACCAAATTTACGATCTAAGTTTTCCAACTGATTTACTCATTGAAGAAATAAATACCTCTATAAAATATCAAAAAAAACCCCTCTAAACACTCAGTTGTAGCAACAGGTTTTGGGCAACTTGATATATTTTTCAATTTAACACAGTGACATGCAACATAAGTGCCCACTGTATGGCAATAGGCAGCTTTGTTTTAAAGACAGAAGTCCAGTGACTTCACATCAGATTCCGTGACAGGATGTAAGCTGAAGCATGAAGACAAGCCGGTCTGCTCTTGATTCAGACTTATGCCCAGGAAAGCTGTGTAAAGCTTCTGGCACTGAGCAAAAAGAAACCCTTAAAACAAAATTCACGTGTCCTACAGACAGCTCAAGAATTGGGAGTGTGTTTCAACAAAGGAGAGACAGCTTTTAGCAGGAAGGTTCGTTGAATGGATTTTCATACAACAATAACCACACGGTGAGACTAAGAGAAAACGGCATGAATGTTACCCCGCAGAGTGGTGTATTTCCCTTTCAACGTCTTCTGAAAATGGCGACAGAACTAAAGCCAAGCTCAAATGTTAAAATAGCTCAATAAAGCACGTCATTTCAGTTACCTCTAATGCAATTTAATGGCGAGAAAATGAAGAAAAGCCCACACTATCTGACTAGCCATCTCTCCTCAGCCAACTACCAAGTGTTTCCTGAGACCAAGTAACATCCTACTTTATATCTTCTATCCAGCTGTTCAAGGACTCATTAAGATGTGAGGACTCGGTCTCAAATACGCAGTGAAAAAAACCAAGCTCGAGTACAAATAAATGAAGACTATTCCTCCCTCTCTGTATTAACGGGAAATTATTTGTTTTTACACAGGCAATGCAGCTTGGAAGAGGGATAGGAAAGCCCTGCTCCGCAAGTCCAGGGAGTTCAACCAGAGGACAAGGCTTCCCTGAGGGTATTCAATATGAGTAAGAGACAGAAGTTAAGCTTCTTTTTGCCTGCCCCCAAACATCAATCTGGAGCTCTGGGAAACCGGATGACAGAACAAAGCAGAACTTTAGGTGATTAAATAGAAAAGTAACAGATTTTAAGAGAAATTGAAAAGAGCACAGAAAAAGCAAGTTTCAGGGCATCTTCTTCACAATGTGGTCGAAGCTGTGATATGGTACTGTTTGAACTGGAAATTCCCTTGCAGGCATCTAAACCCAGCATGCAATACTTGTAGAGATCAACTACTGTCTAATAAGGTAGATTCCACTTACAAATAGTTTACATTTCATGAATTAAGGACATCCATTTACTTCAACGGGATTTGCATCACAATTGGATTATAACAATAAAAAAGAAAGGAAAAAAAACCAAAGAAAAAGGCCATAAGGCCTGTTGGATCTGTTAGCCAGCCTCCCTCAGCGCAGGGCTGTACCTGTTCTGTTGCTTCCCCTTCACTCTGGTCTTCTTTCAAGTTTTTCCCAGAGGTCAGTTCTTCCCACGTGAAGAGCAAGGAGTCTGTTACTTCACCAAATGGGTTAAAATCTATTAACCAAATCTTACCCTGCAATGGAACAACAGAAGAATTAAAACAAGCCACAGAATTAAAACAAAGATTTAAAAAAGGAAAAAAAAATCCAAATACACATATATTACTGTAGATGCTTGGTCCTCAGATAAAAAGATGTCAAAATTACTATCACGTGGTTTTAAGCACTTAAAATATTCTAACATCCTTTACATTAGACACAGGTTTAAAACAAAGGAAGTTATGACTTACTAATTTATTTTATTTATCTTTTTTAAAAACAGAGTACCAGACAGAGCTCAAATGAACTGATTTCAGTTCTATGCAAGGTGCTTTCAGATGAGACCACAGAAGCTCTACCTAATCCCCATGGTCCCCCAAGGTCCCCAAACAGCATGAACAAGGAATGGAGGGGGAACCACCACAACCCAAACAAAAAACTCCACCCAAACAGGGATTTTGCTTTCCATCAAAAGCCGCCTCAGCACAGCTGCACATTCAGCAGTCTACAAGAATTGCTATTCTTGGTCTCAGAAGGAACTCTAAAAATACAGAGCAGGGTCTGCAAAATGCTAGTGGACATCATGAAAGCTGAAAGGTGCTGCACAGATACAGATAAATACAGAATAACTTAAAGGCATTTTTAATATAGTCATTAATAGTAGTCCAGACTAGTTTCTTCTGCCTCATCTTTAACACATTTGTGTTCCAAACAGTTCTAGTGGTGTGTACAACTGCATGCCTGTTTTACAACTGAAAAATGAAAGCTACTGAAAGCAACTGAGGAAACTGAAAAAGAGAAACTAACATGACATATTAAAGTTAAGAGAGATGTCTGTAGGGGAGCAAGAAATAGTTTGCGTTGAGTCATCTCAAGACATAACCCCCAGCACAGGGCCATCTTTTCTTCCCCAAGAAAGTGTCATCTATTCTAGTAAAACAAACCATAATAAATTATAATGAAATACGACTACAACTGCTAGTAAGAATTTGCAAAACAAGGTTTACATCTGGAAGAAATCAGATCTATAAATATGGAAAGAAAAAGGTTGCTGTAACATAAGCAGGACTGAAGGGTTTTACTGTGTTTATTATAAAGATCAACTGGAATTGGAAGCCAAGCCTGAAGACTGTGCTGCTACTGGAAAAAAAAAACCACCACAAACCCAACTTATTTTTGTTTCTCTTTCTTCCCCTCATTCCTGAAGGATCTTCTTTCTTTAAAAGATCTTCCCTATCTTGATACAAACAGCAAATACCTTCCACAATTTATGCTACAGCCATCTGGTCTCTAGCTTAGAAGGATGCTTTTGAAGCCTTCAGTCACAGAGCAACATGGAGGCTTCCTCTCCCACCCCCACTACCCAAGCCACCCCCCCCCCAGTCACTGATGCACTACAGGATAGGGAATGCATGGAAACCTGTACCACAGAGAACAGAAATGCTCTGGGCTGGTCTGTTATCATCCATAGCCAGTTATTTGTGCAGGCGGGGGTAGTCCCAGCACAGATGAAACCAATGATGTTACTTGTAAACTGGAGGTGAGCCAGCATCCTGAGCGGTGAGCGTGTGGTTGCACGCAGGCTTTCACAGGTCTCTCTCTCGGGGCAGATCCACGAGGTACAACCTCTAGCAGAGCACATTTTAAGAAGCCAATGCACCACAACAGCAGTACTGAAATCAGAGGGCTACAAAAGAAATTGCAAATTGTGGGGACACAGACCTGAGTGGTTTCTGACTTGTTTTGGAAGGGTGAAGAAGCACAAACCTGTGTGGCTAAGCTGCAACACCTCTGCATCAATACTGACACCAGCAGTGCAGAGAGTGAGCAGGGGCAAGCTCTACTATCATTTTCCATCTCCGCTCCTCTTCAAAAGGCAGTCACAAATTCTCATTATAAGTGATATTTTACTTTTGCTAATGGGGACATCTTGTTAGCTCCAAGGCAGCAGGAAGAGAAATCTGTAATTTCACATTCATTCTATCACGCTAGAAAAACAAGCTAATGAACCAATTTAATCCAGACAGAAGCAATGGCTGGCAAAGTTCATTCAGCAGTTCAGAGAATCTTTCCTTGCATCAGAAACGTTTATGCTCAACAAAGGACTTCCCCATGAAAGGCTTTCACAGAGACTCCTCCTCACCCCAAATACGCGAAACTCATCTTTTTCATAGGAACTCAAGATCATTTCTCTACAGAAGAAATGGAAAAAACTGAAAATTGGTTTTGAGGCTACTGAAAGCAACACCTGTGCTTTGTGTATTTCTCCCTCCCTGCAGACAGCAAGTACACCATCCACAACACCAACTGCTTCCTTGAGACAGTCTCAAATGCGCACTGAGCTTTGGTAGCTGCAAATTGATGGGAAGTGGCAAAACAAACTAAATATCCCTTTTCAGGACTCATTAAAGGGAGTGTACTCTGGGTCAGTAACCAAACTGCCTTTTCTTAAGATTAAATGCTCTTTCAAGTCTTACATGCAATATCATGATTTAAATGTAGTTTCAGATGACTTACACTGAGTATCTAAAGAGCAGTAGTAAAACTATTTATCTGCCACATTCTGGTATTAGTATTCTTTGGCATATGAGAGGACAGAAATGCACAAGCCAGGAAAGCAAAGTTGTACATATCTGCAGGTGAAAGAAAACCCACCAACCTGTATTACATTATTTATTTATTTCCTCATCCTAATGTGGGAACCAACAGATTCACTGTATAGTGTCAACTTCCCGCTTTGTTTTACTAAAGCATTAAGCAGCATGCTGCTGAAAGGAAGCGTCTATGACAAAGACTGTTTAAAGGAAGTTAAAAGATAGATAAAATGCAAACAGAACTGTTACATCTCCCTCACTCCAGCTGCACCTTCATGCCCAGTGACAATGCTCTCAAGGCAGAGACACAAGCACTGGTTTGCAGGTTAACTGGTTGCAGCCATGAGGCTGCTCTGGAGCCACTCACGGCATTTCTTTGTCTTACCACAGTGACTCGCCTTGAACACAAGTTGTTAACACCTGGGAGATACCCAAAGAGCAACAGCAGAGCTGATTCTCATCAGCTGTTGCAAAACAATTGTGAACTGCTAGCAGCTAAAAAAAAAATAAAAAAAGGAGTGGATCCAAATGAAAACAGGCTACCAGTCCTGCAACGTAACCTCCTCGGGACTGGGTCTCTACATCATCAAGAAGACCGTGTGACAGTGTTTCTTCCTTAAAAAGATGACTTGTCTGCAAAGTCAGGCACTTGCTCGGATGAGCTCGGTAAAGACAGTGTAACAGGAAAAGAAAACACGTAAAAGCTTGCTCTCCACCCAGCCATCGCTGCTACTATGTCACCCTCCAACCTGTGGCAGCCTGCTCCGTAGAGTCTCTCATGTAACTGAAGTTGCTCACTTCAGCTACTTGGGGAGGGGGCTGTTCTCATTCACAACCATATCAAAGAACGAGCTTCTCCAAGCTGAGTATTCAGGGTTGAAAGAATTTAAAATAAGCAGACACTGGACATTTCTCTCATTCTGTAGGTGATGTTGCCGTGCAACCAGCCTGAGGAGGAGCACGGGCTCTGGAAATTAATCACACTCAGCAACACTCAATATTCTTTAGCTGCCTGTAACTCACATACAAAGGGAGCGATGAATAATACAGTTGCAAAACCACAAAAGTATGTGTGAAAGGAGGAGGATCTGACACACAAAGGGCTATCTGGCAGTTTACAAGACCTGAGGGTAGAAGGCAGCAAGAGATATCTACAAACAGATATATTTTATCTTGACAGAGGAAGAAGAAACACTGCTCATGTGAGATCACACAGGCTGAAACCTTTCACTTGAATAATCGCTCTTCGTGCCTCAGCTGGGAGGCAGAGTTCCCAATGGCAGGACCCGCTTCAACACTGAAGTGTTGCTCCTCGTTTCGCTCAAGAGCACCCTGAAGTCTGAGGATCTGAACCTGGGCAGGTCATTTTCATTACCATTCAGCACAGCTGTTTTTAGCTTGTAGCCTGATTCTATATACGTATGTTAAAAGTTGTGCTGAGTAAGAGCACAATAGTTGTTTTCCACATGACACACGCTCCTGTTCAGTTTCTGTTTTGCAAACTGATTGACTGATGACAGAATTGACTATTACAGAATTACAAGATACTTCAGCAACATTCAAAGCTAGAATCAGAACTCACTACAAATACTCAACCCAAATAAAGACCTTCTCCAGTCCCCTAACTGTAAACAAGTCAAACAGTAAGACTCATGTATGCAGCAAAAGCATAGAGCCATTTTTTTTTCCACTTCCAGTTTAGGATTTGGAAAGAATTTAAGCTAAAAAAAAGCCTTACTTTCTACGCACTAACGTGATTCCCAAAATCAGGTTGTGAGATTTAAGGCTGCAGAATGCATTTTTGGTTGCAGCTGCTTTTAAAACAATACACATGTGCCCTCCAAGCACAGTTCATCTGATCTATTTCTCTCCATTGACGCTAGGAGCGGTCAAGGTGACCAATATGGGTGCCTGAAGTTCAGATGGGACATTTCTCCCCCCTCTGTCACTATCTGGATCAGAACCCTGTCACTATCAGGGTTCTGATCAGAGAACTCAGACACAGCTGGAGCAGTTTGAAAAGAAAAAAATAGCTTCTCTCACAAACTGGGAATGCCACATTCATATACTCATTTGACAACTATCCCTTTGGACCCTAGACTTCCACATATGAAATTATCTTTTTCACACCTCACATGGATAATCTAAAGAAATATTAATGATTAGTTTTGAGGAGTTAAGATGCTATACGGAAAAACATTACAGGGGGGAAAAGAAAAAAAGCCCAAAGAACATTTTTTTTATAAGAATTGCCCAGATTATTTTTTTTCAGTGAGCGAAATATCACCCCCACCTTATTTTTTGAAATATCACAGCCATTCTGGCTGAATGTTCAGATACATTTCTGTCAAAAGCGCTCAGAGTAAGCACTATGCAGACGGAACCTTAGCAACACGTAGTGCTTTGCTAAAACAGTTTAGTAATGTTGCATGTTATTGATTAAATGCCTATCTTAAAAGAAAACGCCCCAAGCCTGTCAGTGTTTATGAAGGATTTGGACAATGCCCTTAATAACATGCTTTAATTTTTGGTCAGCCCTGAATTGGTCAAGCAGTTGGACTAGATGATTCTTGCAGGTCCCTTCCAACCGAAATGGTTCTGTTCTATTCTAAATTATTTCAGCAAAGACTCCTCGTGTCATAATGAAAACTAAATTGCTTCCAGTAGATTCCTAGAACTGACAGAATTGCAGCTGAAGCCAAAGTTATGTGTTTGAAGACAGACTACTTCTCTGGAAGATATTTACTAAATAATTACATCACCAGCACAGACGTTTTTACACCCCTAATCCTATTATTATCCTCCTGCAGACAGCATCTAACATAGAAAAAGACCTGGGGAACAGAATGATAACATCAAGTAGGGTTTTGTTTATGGTTTTTGTTTGGTTGGTTTTGGGTTGTTTTTTTTTGCCAGGACCAGTTCTAAGAAGATGAAGCTATTATTTGCTTCCACAGAATAAACAATCATACACAACCTATTGTTCACTTACCCTGCTGTCTCTGTACACATCAAAAACAACTGAAAAGGAGAAAAAAATATACGTTAATCTCAAAAGATACATAATTTCACAGAAGATGTCTAGATCTGAACAGATACTTGTGTACGCAGCACAAACTGTAAAGTCAATATGCCTCAAGAACTGCAAGCCAGAATTAGGTTCATTTCCAAGAGGGATTTAAAACATTTCAAGAACTACTGTTAATGCACTGAGAGATCGGCTGCCCAGTTTTACCATTTAATACTGTTTTTTTCTGTTGATCCCCACCACCCCCCCCGTCCCCCCCNTCCCCCCCGTCCCCAGTAAAGAACATTAGACAAACTCTTAGCCCAGAGAGAAGCTTATCTTTGACATTACCGCTCTTTGGTTTACGGGAGAAATTTCAAGGAAGGATCAAGACTCCAATGTGCCAGGGCTTTGCACAAACATTTAATAAGAGGAAGTTCCTGCTTCATGGAGATGAGGACTTCAGCAGGGAACAAGACAAACAGGTTGTAGGAACAAAGGGGTCGATGGGCGCTGAGGAGGAGGTGGCAGTGAAATGGCTATGTTTAATGTAGCCCAGAGCAGATACCGCACACCTACAGATGATTAACAACTCTTTCAAACAGACCCTTTGCTACTCAGTGTCTGACGCAAATCCGCCTTGCTCCATTGTTGTCCCTCCCCTTGACTTAATTAAGCGTGAATCTTTGTACATGCATCTTTCTATTAGCTTCTGTTCTCTACGGTTAAACAAATCTTTGTCTTTCTATTCAGCTAGGAAAATCGACAGATACGCATTCAGGCATGACTACATGCAGAAGTTGTACCAGTTTAGTAGAAAGAAAGAAAAAGAAAAGCCAGATTTAGAAAAACCTCAGACAAATGCTGTCTTGCCACTTCCTTCACTAATAAGGAAGGGAACATTTCAGCTTAGAGATTTCCCAATACATGTGGGATAAACTAAACTCAGGATATGACTGAAGAACACTTGAGCCTCAGGAACTTCTCAGGAAGCTGCCTGTCAGCAACAGGGATGTTGACCGATCACCTCCATGCATGTAAAGCTACTCAGCAGCTTAATCTAACATTTTAGCCCAGTGAAGTTGGCTGGGCTAAGGGCAAACCACAACTCAACAGCACCAAAGCCAGTCACGTAACTGTTTTTGACCATACATGCTAAAAATCCACACAGCTTTTTGCACAACCTCAGTTACGTCAATTTAAAAATATCACTCCAGAATTAAGTGCTGCTGCTCTTGAGAAGACAAGCCCTCGGTGGCTGTCATCAATGTGAAGAGGAGCACAGCAACCCCAAGTTTCTTCTCCAGCTGTTCAACTGAACTTGTTGCCTGTACCGTGTGCTGTCATCAGTCATATTTCATTAATGGAAAACTTGCATCTGAGCTTTATTGTAAAACGACGCCTGTCAGCTTAAAGCAAGCCTACGGCAATCATTGAAGCTAATGGCATTTAGTGGAATTTACGTCCCCATTAAGACTGACTGCACGTTGGTGACCGGCTTGGGACACTCACAAACGCTGAACCGAGAAGAAAAGCGAACGGTTCCCTCTTCTTGGGGACCACCTCAGAGCAGGAGCGTCATGTGTCAGCGAGACTGTAGTAAACCTTTATCAGCAATTGCTTCATATGAAGGGCAAGCCAAGGCTCAACTCTACAGTAAGCATCAGTATCTCCAGAATACTGTTCTTACTGGGCTCTTATGAAAGGCATTTAGAAGGTTCTACCATCATTTAGAAGTATTTATAAAGCATTCACCCATCTGTTATCCTACTGCTCTGACTCTACAATGCTTCAGCTGCTCTGACTCAACTCTTCCATCTGGAGATGCTACCAGACCAACTGGAAAAAGCAGAGCAAACAGCATCAAAATCCCCAACGAAACAAGAAGTCAGGAAAAAAGCTGTAATACCTTTCCTTTTCAAAGCAAACAAACAAGCAAACCCAGATTTTTACTGTTCATAACACATATGCTACAAGACAGTGGATCAAGGGATAAGCTGGGGGATGAATGAAGGGTGGTAAAAAAAACCAAACCACAAACAGAAAACATTTTCTGCATGGCATTTCTCTGCAGAATGACAAGTCACCAGCATTTAGTGCCTAAGAACAAAAAGGTTAACAAACCATCAACCCAGAAGAGGTCACCCTGAACCCTCCTTTCCCAGAAGGTAACTCAGATGGCATAGTTTTATGTCCTTTACATAAGATTACACTTCAGACCTTTCAGTTCAGCAGACAGCAGTTTCAGAGCTTAAATCTTGGCACCAATTTCCAAAAATAGTGCCCCGAATTCTTATCTATCAGTTGATTACATACCAGCTAAAATTACTTTGGAAAACAGAGGAAAATTAAGACAGTAATCAGAATGTCAGATCTATATGACTGATCTTATTCAAAACATTAGGGCTACGTTCACATACTGATCTCCAGACTAATAGTCTTCTCAAAGGAGCGATCCTTGAGAACTTCTCTAGACTGAAATAAAGAAACCCTGCAGAGTCAAATTATTTAAAATTTTAATATAAGTAAGACTGGCATTAGAAGGTATCTTTTTCAGCAAGTCATAGAATCATTTAGGTTGGAAAGACCCCTAAGATTGAGTCCAACCCTTAACCTAGCACTGCCAAGTCCACCACTAAACCATGTCCCTCAGCACAACATCTACATCCTTTTAAATACCTCCAGGGATGGTGACTACCACTTCCCTGGTTAACAACCCTTCCAGTGAAAAATTTTTGCCTAATATCCATCCTAAACTTCCCCTGGTGCAATTTGAGTCCGTTACCTCTTGTCAGTGCTTGTTACTTGGGAGAAGAGACTGACCCCCACCTGGCTACAAACCTCCTTTCAGGCAGTTGTAGAGAGCAATAAGGCCTCCCCTGAGACAGACACGACAGATCTATTTGCCCACTCTAGTGTTTTAGCATAACAATTAACCATGTCAGAAACTCACCCACAGATTGAATATTCAAAGCTTTATAGAAGACAATAAAACTGGCAGAAAATTTTTATGTTTACGTACTTTACTAAACTGAGTTTTGGCCCATGCCAGACCCGATTTAAATTTCTTCATCATATTTTTCTCCACTCCTGGTCACCCACCACAACAGAGCACTATTTAATTATCACTAAACCATGTCAGGAAACTATTTCCCATAAGATTTGCAAAGGACTCCACATTTAAAGAACAAGACAATTTACTTGGTCTGCTTAGGTGTATCACGCATGGCCTTTATTCAAAAGTTTCAGCAGCTAAACTGCTGTGCATCAATATTTCAGAGAAATTATTCTAACTTCTTGAAAAGAAACTTACAGATCCTTTTTTCAAGGAGTACATCAATAATTTAGCAGCAAACATCTGACAGTATCTTTATAAACAAGCATTCTCACTGCTGAATGTCTTTTGTTAAGCTTTTCCTACCTCACTTTTCAGGTGTAGAATTTTTCTTAATTAAAAACACATATAAGGGGAAAATGTCTTAAAAAAAAAATTCATTATGTCTTCTGAAGGGATCTTTCGCTCATTCATTGTGTTTTTCTGAGAAATTCCAGCCTATTCCTTCAGGGTTTTTTTGTTCCCGATTTTATAGTTCTTCAGAAACTACATTGCTCTGCATGCTCTAGCCACGAGTGGTATAAGACTCTCCCAAGTTAAAAAGAAACAAATCCTGTGAAAGCAACAGCTATGAAGAGAGATGTATATCTACAGACTTAAAATATTGGAGATGCCATTATTTATGATGTTTTTCCACTGATCTCCAGCAGGAAACTGGAATTTAGCATGTTGCAATTCAGCGTGCTGTGGAGGAAATGAGCCTGGCTCAGCCAACAGCAAGGGGGCAGGAGGACAGGTTTCATTTCTGTGGATTTTGCCCTGCAAGCCCTTGCAGTTTCAAACCTCCCAGTACTCTGCAAAAGAACTTCAAAGAGGCAAACCCTTCATTTCTAAGTCTTTGTAACTATGTGTGCGATAAGCATTTTAAAATCTTCATAAACATTCTCCTTTCCTCCCCCATGTCCCCCTTGCTAATTGAAGCCTTAAGATACTTACAGTCTTCATCCAAGAATTTATACTGTATGTGTTTCTCGAAAAACTCCTGTATTGATCTACAGATCTCCTCATGTTGCGTAGAGATATGATCATAGTATTGAGTGTAGTCCCTCTGTGATATACCTGTAAATAGTTTTAGTTGATAATGAAGAGTGTTAAGCATGCAAAAAACCCAACCAGACAAAATGCAGTTATCAGTCATCCATGTTATCTGTATTTCAGAAGATGGGGTTCTCCCAAGTTTCCACCATTAAGAATTACTTACTGTTCACCTTTATTCTCCAATGCTTCAAGCACTTCCATTTGGATTTTTTTCCTTGAACGGTTCTGCCCTACATTTTGTGAACCTCATCTTCTATGTACACGCTTTGACTATTTTCAAGTGAATTTCAGGAGGAACCTTTGCCTGCATTTAAGCTTCCAGTTCCTGCCTTTTCCTTTCAATTTTATTCCTCACGGTCAAAAACCTTTTCTGTTTTGCACATCAGATGTAGGGATCAGAATTTGGAACCATGAAATCAAAGAAGTAGAGGCCAGGCTGGCACATTAGCAAAGATGATAGATCCCAGCGTACCACAAAGATTCTCATTTAAACGACTCTTTAAGCGTGGAATAAAGCATACCTGTTTGATATGGCACTGCAGCTGAAACCTTAAATCCTAAAATCAACGGGATTGCATACAGTCTAGTACTTTATTTCTTCCATTTGCCACCCTCAAGGGCTGTCTTGCACATCTGACATGAGATAAACTATTCCAACTACATCACAAACTCTTAATTTCAGATATTTGTATGTCTACAAGACAATAGTTTAAGCTGAACATCAACAGGATTACACACTTGTGTACATCTTAAGTGACAGTTCTCATACAGAATATGTCAAATAAGCCACTGCCATACCATGCTGGACAATGTCAAATCAAGACCTGCCCCTTCAATGCAGAATGAGTAACTCACGCTATTTTGGGGAAGAAAAAGCCAGAATCGTCCATGAAAGACGCACCATTAATGGCAGTTTGCTGTTTTAACCACGTACAAAACACAGAAATTAAGTTTTACTATTAGACAATGCTGACTACCTCCAAAGACGTGCTCTTTCCAAAAGTTTATATAAAGTTTATGATGTCAGTGGAAGTTTGAATTATTAATACCACCGCAAAGATTAACTCAGGTATAAAAACATAAACTGAGAGACGGTGGCATCTCAGGGGATGCAGATGCGTAACTGGAAAATCATTCACTACACTATGCAATATCCCTCTTTAGCTTGACTGACAGGCTTATTAATTCTAAGAGCATTGGAACATATTGTGAAAAATGTTGAACTGTCCTCAGAAATGCAGCTGGAGTGTTAGCTAAAAAAAAAACAAACCCACATACTGGTAGATCTACCAAGTTTAAAAACTTAGTAATGAAATGTAGAGTGTTTAATTAAGCAGTGCACAAATACTTCGTATTTGTGTAGTATTTGAAAATAAATATCACTATATATATTCTATAATACATCTATATTCAAACGTTTTAGAGGTTATTACAGAGATGCAGATCTCTGGAAGTTGTGGTGTTCCAGCAGCACGTAACAGGGCAGGATTCAGCTCCTTCCCCTTCAAAAAGCTATATCTGTAGCCATTAAACAGTAGCAGCTTAACGCAGAATCTCTGCTATTAGCAAGATAAACTTTGCTACAGAGAACTGTAACAGCATGAATGGAGAGAGAATGAGAAGATGAGTGTGGAAGCACCAGAAGGAACAGCTCAATAGGACACCCAGACCAGGAAACGAAGAACAGCGAGTTCGTTCCCAGTGATTCACAGAGGCAGGATAGAACAGACAGACAAACTGCTGACAGCTCCAAACAGGTACAAAAAGCCAGATCCAAACCAAGCACAGAGTCATTATCCTGAGAAGGCAGGAGAAACAACGAGAAATAGCTAGCTAATATCCCTTCACTTCCACATTATCACAAGGAATCCTTGACAGACCTGTTGTATATATGCATCTTGGTGTTTGTGCATATGTAGGTACAAAACAGACAAAAGGAGCAAACTTGAGTTTATTTTAAAGTGAAAAAAAATCACCTTCCTTCCTATAAAGTCTGAATAAGAGCTCTGCTATGTCACTGCTATAACATTTCCTTGTTGGAAGAGTTTAGGCAGAATGATTCAATCTTGTTAAGGACAAATGTGCATCAGTCCTGTGCTATTTACATTTCCTGTTCATCTTTAAAGATTCCATGGTAGACCACACAAAAAACAAATTCAAACTCCAGAATAGTATTTAGCTTGAAAATAAACCCCTCAATTCAAACACCTGTATACGCACTAGATGTCTAAGCTCCTGTTACAATCAGCAGAGAATAGTCAATATATCTAGAGGAGTATAATTCAGCTAAATTTACCCTAGAGCTGCCTAAAATACATGCTTTAGCACAATCTGCCTGTCCTCCAGCTGTCACAGGTCTCCCAATGGACCCACCGGCTCTTTGCACGCTCTGGCTACCCTAGCTGTTCAGTGCCACTTGAAATATTTTACATTTAGTTTTCCGAACCAGAGTAACAGATCAACAGGTTTTCTGACTCAGCTACACCGAATATAATACGAGCTCAGACACCTCATACACCCGTGGACACGTTCTGACCTCCCCAACTTCCTGCATGTAATATCCACACGTGGTCACATTTTATCAGCATAATTTCCAACTGCCTCTGTATTCATTCTGCAAGCTGGCTGTGATGCAATTTGCTCCTGAATATAAGAGAGTCACCTACAAAACAGCCTTAGGGTGAAGTTTTTGAGTTAGCAGTTAGAATTAAGAATATTCCCGCTGTATTATTGAGCATGCTGTGTCGTCAGGCTTTCAAATACAGTGGAAATGTGGCATGGCACATTTTAAATTACAGAAAGAAGAAACCATTAATTCCATAAATGAGGTGTGATAACAAAGAACAAGGAATTGGAGAAACTCCTACGAGCTTCACCTAATAATTTTATCTTTAAGAAAATTCTTACCTATAAGCTTGTTTTCCTTGACAAAGCACCTGAATTCTGCACCAGGGATTAGTTCACACCATTTGCGAAGAACAAGCTACAGAGGAGAAAAAAAATGACTAAGTATTGTTTCAGAAAGGTAACAGGTAACTTTTTGTCAGCAGGTATACACCTTCTAGATCTACAGTTCTGCTGTAATGAGATGACCTCTGAAGTTATTCCTGATACAAGAAAACAAAACAATCTTAATCTGCAGTTCACATAATGATCTTAGCAAATCCTTCAGAGCAATTAGACTTAATATTAATTTCACAGAATCACAGAATGCTTTTGGTTGGAAGCCACCTTTAAAGAGCATCTAGTCCAAACTAGTTTAAAGCAGAAAGGTTCAGACTGGACGTAAGAAGAAACTTTTTCACCACAAGGACTGTCAAGCATTGGAATAGCTCCCTCACAGAGGTTGTGCAGCCTCCATCCTCTGAGGTTTTCAGACCAGATTCGATAAGATGTCAAGCAACCCGATGTGATCTCATCGCTTACCCAGCTCTGAGCACGAGAATGGACTAGAGACCTCCTCAGGCCCCTTCCCACCTTAAATTACCTTACATTCTTCCACTTTGTACAGCATTTATAGCTGTGAAAACATTTAGGAAACAAATTCAAAGTCGCATTAATGATAAAGCACAGAAAGCAAAAACTCCTGCTGTACAACACAACAAATCTGTCATGGAATTGGCAGAAAGTTGCTCTCTCCTAGTCAAAAGAGCTGATGAGCAGAATTAAATTTAACCAAATCAACCTCTATTCTGTTATACACCCAAGCAGAATTCTATGACGCCTTCGAAGGAGCAAATCAGTTAAAATAAGGACATGGGATAGAAATAGTAACTAAACTATTATAGTCAATAGGACATGCTGCCTGGCAATTAAAACATATCTCTGGCACTTTCTCAAGTTTCTGTATTTCCTAAGCTGAAGTATCCGGATGGATCCATTACTTTGAGGGCCTCAATTACTGCTCATGGGTACTGGAAACTCCCAACACCTACCAACCACAGCAGAAAAACCTCAGTAATCAAAGGTGACGTTCCTAACTACAGTGTAAACATGAAACTCTTTATTTCCACTTTCAGATGTCGTGTATTTTTAAAGCACATTAAGACAGTGCTTTAAAAAAAAAACAACAAAAAAACCCCCAGGGTTCATTCACTTCTCTAAAGCTCTTCAAGTCTGCAGGATGATGACAAATGTTATATTTACATAAAAATTATTATTAGAGACATGACTAGATGCTACCAGAGAAGTGATAGCACCATATGAACAGTTTAAAGCAGTTAGTATCTATGTTGCTAACTTAACATTTTAATCTGGTAACGAGCCTATGAAACGAGACACGATAGACCACTTCAGCTCAGGATGTCCCCAGCTTCTCTCTCAGTAACCCCAGGTTTGACATTCACAAGCACCACACTATCAAGAATATATGACTTTCAGCTACTGAACTGGTTCTTCCAGGCAAAACCTGACAGACATGAGAGGAAACTGTAAGGAAGCTCCAAAAGTCTGAACTTTAGCTCATCTCTGATGTGTAATTAAATGAACTCCTTATGACCTGTAGCGCTTAACCAGGCTTCCCCACGCTGCCCAAGCAACACAATTAAAACAAATAAACCAAATGTTATGGGCACCTACCCAAGCATAAATGGCAGCCTGCCTGCGAGCAATTAATTGAAATTACCTAGAACTCATGCAAAAAGTCTTACCTCATAGTTCAAGGAAGGATCAGGGGAATCATCAGTACAGTGAATAAATCTGGAAAAGTAAGGTACAGACATCAAAATCTGTTTTTACATACAAGATTTTAGCTATAGTGAGAAAAACAAGCCCAAACTGTGAATCACAAAAGCTACTGTTAAATTATCTCCAAGATGTACAATTCAATACCTCAGTAACAAACCTCCTCTTGAGAATTATTGGGGGAGGGGAGAAAAAAAGATTCCCCTCTTTTCATCCAGTGTTATTTGGAAGCCCTTTTATTTGAACAGGGACATGGCTAAAACGAGTTTATTCATTGTTGACCCTTTTTTGTTTGAATCAACAGTGCTGCTCCTTTCCTCTTTATTGTTATTTTGGCATAACTGGATTCTCAAAAAAACAGATAAACTCGAGCAATCTAATCTAGTTTCATTGCAGCATGTTTTCCCTAGTACTTTTAATGTTTAACTTCCCAAACCACACAACAGAGACACATCATCATGCCTTACAGCAGTTCATTTCCATGAATAAGGGATGCAAACCAGCGCCACTCAGCACTTCTGATTCCACAGCATGGTATCTTTCTAAATTAAGAGCCTTAAGAAATACTCTTACAAATCTCTTGAGAGTGGGAATAAACAAAACTATTTCCATAACTGCAAGCAGATGTCAAGGTTGTGTCCCTTGTGGCTAGCTGACTGCGTGCCACCTCTCAGGAGCTAGAAAGAATGGAGGCAGCTACACCCAAAACAACTTCTATGTACCTTTTTGTCGTTTTACAGCAAACCTTGCAGTAAATCCTGTCACTTTCAAAGGGAATTAGCAAAAGAACATGCATTTTCTTTCCAAGTGTACTCCCTGACCTTATTGGCAACAAACTACTGGGATGCACAGAACTGTGTAAAGGGTCACTGCTGAGCAATAGTCTTAAATGGCAACATTTATACTATCTCCCTTTGGCACTGAGCTTAGTTAAGCAATCCAAAAGTCTAACATCTCTAATATAAGCGTTGCGTTTGTAAGATGCGGCTGCCCGGCCTTCGGTTTGAAGCGAAGAGCTATTGTAAGAGTTCATTCAGCATGCAGCCAGCAGAAATAAATTCCACACGGTTTAGTTTAGACTTGAATATCCACTACACGCAGAAAAGAAAGGCGAGAGCAGGCACGCTTCCCAAAAGTACTGTAATCAAACAGATCATATATATCTGTAAGCCTACGTAAACAGATAACATCCGTCAACTACAGTTTATACACCCCACAATTTAAGATCTGTCTTAGAAACAAACTCAATGAGGGCTTGCAGTTTTGCTAGTCTCAGAATTCCTCCCTTACTAGCATATATGCTACCGTGCTCAAGAAAATATCCCACACCCAACCAATCATAAACTATCTATAAAAAGGCAGCTGAAGTCCAGCACGTGGAGTTTATAGTCTCTGCACACTGGGACCTGTATTACCTCTCACAGACTTCCATACCTGACAAGGAGGCACCTGCAATCTGCCTCATTCCAGTAACATGCGGTCCTTTCCAGCAGTCAAAAAACAGCCTTATGAACAATCAAAACTGTCCCTTGCTCAATCCTCACCCCTTTTGGGTGAGAGTTATGGTACAGAAAGATAAATTATCTTGCAAGTCAGAAAACGAAATCCTCGGGCGCCTTCCCAAGCCACACAGACCGCTCAGGTATCCCTGCCAAATCAAGCGAACAGGCAAAGCGATGAGTACAGACAAAAACACTGCAAGACGCAGTAATGCTGTTTTTTGCTTGACCTTAATGACACAGGACTGAGTACAAATGAGGAAAAAATGGGAGAACACAGCAAAAGACAAAATAAACTCAGGTTTTTGTAGTCTCATTTTCCTTCTGAACAGTATCATAAGTTTTTGTCAACAATGGGACATTACTATCACCCCTTTTTTGGGGGGTGAATTTTAGGCAACTCGGGGTAGTTGCAATATTCTATTTTTTACCAATTGATCATAGCATTCATTTTTCAGACCCAGGTGAATGAGTCTTTTACAATCAGAGGCAGAAGGCTAGGCAGGGTTTCTTTAACCTGCATCCAATTCAGGTGTGGAGGTACCTGAAAGAACAGTCAGAAAGACTTCAGGAACCCAAAACTGTGAGATATCTGGGCTCTCTTTCATGAAGCCTTTGAAAATTGTCATTTTGAATACTTCTAAGGGCGAAGGAATTAAATTGTAGTGCTAACAGACCTTGTGCCGTGGTCAGCTTCTTTACAGATTTATACTTGGATGTCAAGAACAGAAGGATCAAGGTCTCTTTCTGTGTAGCAGCTGTACGTTAATCTCTGAATGCATTCACTTGACAACAGGACACACTACCTAAAGCCATTATATGGTTCAGTTTTCAACAATGAAAAAAACCAGTTTAAGAAGGTTTGTAAGACCTCCAGTACTTATCCTGCCAAGAGAGCAATGAACTCATTTGCAAATCACTGAGATTATTCTGTGGATAATAAAATATTGTGAACTTAATAAGAATTGTGAAAGTTATTCTGTACCTGACACGACAGGTTCACCTGCTACCATCTCATAGTTTATTTTAAAACCTTAATAAAATAAAATAAAAAAAAAAATATCAAGGAGAAACTTCTAACAGCCTTTGAACTGCATCTTTATTTCTTGAATGCTGAACCTCGCTGGAACATTAAGGACTGTAGAAATAGGAAATTCATGCACCATTCAAAGGAGGATCTTGTACTACACCGTAAATTGCTAGCAAAAATGGGATGCAAGTAAAACCAAAAGAAAAAAAATCAAAGGCCTCATTTTCCACATCGTCTCGTGTGGAACTGTCTACCTTGAAATAAGTTACGCTAAAGCCTAAACCAACAGCTACCCGTCTTGCAAAAAGGTATCCTGAGAGCAGAGTCACATCTTTATGAGCCAACACTGCCTCCTACGTTCTGTCAGGAGAACACAGGCTGTTAATCCTCCACATCTCAGAAAAACTTTATAATTTCTTTATAATTTGTAATTCAATATTTTGAACTATTAAGTCTGGTATCAAAAATGTAGTCAGAATGCTATTTAAACAAACCAAAAAGGACTGAAACATCGGCTAGGTTTTAAAGTCAACGATGTGCTTATGAGCCTGATGGGCTAAACCTCATTCAAGAGCAGATTTTCTCAATTGTTCTTGGAAACAGGCACTTATATTTTAATCAAACCCTCTTACAAAAACCTAAATAAAAAAAAAATTGCATCTCCCCTCATGTTCCTTTGTATTTTGCACATTAATACATCATGAAACTTTTCCTTGGCCCGGTGGGAGTTGTTTTACCTGCTCTGTTAAGCTACTAGATATTTCTTACCTACTAATCGTGGCATACAAGGTCCCTTCACTCTGTTTCCTGGGTTTAGGCAGGGTTAAGTGGCTACTTTTCAACTCTTTACTTCACCTGTCTAACCAGCTTCTCAAAGTTTTCAGGAATTAACAGGCCCATAGCACCAATAAAACACTGAAAGCCAGTTTACAACACTTAAGTGCCCATCAGAAAACAGCTATTCTTGCACATGACTCTTACTGTCCCCTTGTATTAAGTCGAAGGGCAATCCCTGCAAAAGCTGTTCTCTGTATTTGGTTGCTTTTCAACACGTTGACTTCTTATTTCATCGCGATGGTTGTGATTATTAAACAACTGGAAAACTAAGAACACATTTTGAATGCTAATTCAAAATCCCAACAGTAGCATCTGCAGATTTAAAATATCCAGTATTGCCCTGTAAAAGAGGAACAATCTCCAAAGTTTGACAAAATTTCCAAGGTTCATTAACTAGCATGATAGAACAAGCTTATCTTATAATTGAAAGTGCATTATCGTATCATTAGAGCTGTTGCTAACAGTTATATCAGTCTCACGGTGGGCAATCAGGTACTAACAAAACACAGTCCACACATTCTAACAATAAGGAAGAAAACTGTGTTCTAAACTAATGCACTCAACAGGGCCTTAAAAGGATTTTTGTTCAAAAGAGGAGTTTTAATCACTTAGCAGAAATCCCAATTAGACAGGGATATTTATCACATCCACAACATGAGGTTTTTGAAAGCCTACGTTAAAACCTGAAAAGTTAAAGATCACACCGCCCACAAGTTTTTTTGTGAACTCAGCTAAGTAAAATGCAGTGCTTAGAAGCAGAAACAACATTGACTGCATTAACAAGTGCGTTGCTCTGAAGTCTTTGTTAATTTATACAAAATTAACAAGGAGGAAAATTAACTCATTCTGAACTTTTCACCCAAACAAAATGTCAACATCATGAGAGAATTCAAATATTTAAAATAGTCAAAGCTTATCTAGTCATGCTTATCTTGTCAGGTGTCCCTGCCCGTGGCAGGGGGGTTGGAACTTGATGATCTTTAAGGTCCCTTCCAACTCTAACCATTCTATGATTCTATGCTCAGCATATTTGCAGTAAGGCCATATATTTTTAATGGTTTGCATTGAAGTATTACATACCTGAAGTTCTCTCAGAACTTGAGACAGTTGAGAATTACAGCAAGGGCAGTTCCCTGATGTGAACAATATATAGATTGGTACCAGATAAGCAGATAGGAAATAGGAGAGGAAGGAAGAGGCAAAGTAAGTGGTTTGCCTTAAGTCCCACATCACTGGCAAAAATGAAATAAGAAACAGACCTTCACATTGTCATTGGAAAGTCTTTTCCATATTATGACTCATGAGGTAGATTTTTAAGCTAAAACAATTGAACAGAAAACAAAACACACACACAAAAAAAGTGTATTACATTTTAGCTGTTACTTACACTGGGCAAGTAACTTTTACACCATATTGAGTATTAATGAAAGAAGTAGAAATATAGTGCACTTATCCTCCGAGTAGCCCTTTTGAGGGATTTGGATGTATTACGTATCCAATTTTCATCTGTTCAGCACTTCAGGTTCTTATGCCTGCTACATTTTTGATTTCTGCTTGCTAAGGACTAGGGTACTGGCAGCTAATCAATTGTATAATTTAGGAAGACCGCTGTTCTGATTCAGCAATAATCGTTTCACTGTTTGAGTGGGGACATTTTGTACAACTAACTTAGTAATTTAGAAATACCATGCACAGACTGGAAAATAATACATGCTTTAATCAAGCATTCGATTAATATCAACATATCCACAAACTATAAGATATATAGAGACCAGAGTGATTTTACACATTACACACATTCCCCTAGTCTTAAGTACAACTTCCATTCAATTTCATGGAAACCACAAGGTTGCACTGCCCATATTAACTTTGCTTTATCAAAACAAAGCCCATAACCCAAGTTTATACCAACATTAGATTAGTTTTTATAGGAAGGGAAATAAACACAACACTTCTCGAGTGAAACTTAACCTTAGATTAGGTGATGATCCCACCATCACATCACAAGGTTTGCATATTTACCACCCACTAGCTGAGCTGCACGATCTGGCGGTGCGCGTGGTCTTATTGCACTGGAAAAGGAGTCTAAAATGATCGGGCTACCGCGATGTGAGGTGTTGCCTTTCTGCTAGAGGTTATTCTCCCCCAGCAGGGTCAGCAGAAGAGAGTGTGCCTGCTACAGGTTGCCCAGCCACTACCGTTCTTAGTCTGGTGTGAACTTAAGGTGAAATTACTGATGGTTCAAGTTAACACCCATGCTGTGAAATCTCACAACGTAGGAGCTACGAGGCATTCATTGCCTCTACCTCGAAGTCAGCACTGTCTGCAGAGGGCAAGGCGAAGAGCTGAGGCACTACCTTTACCTGATACAAGATAAAACCTGACAGAAAATGCACTGATTTCAGTCTCAGTGAAGGCGGTCGAATCAGCTCATTCTATCATGCAAATGGCATAAACTAAGAGCACAAACACACACACACGAGTTGCCATGTCTTCTAAACCAAGTGGTGCTTGCTAAAAAATTAGTTGTCCCCCAAACTCATTAGAAAGTGGTTAGCCAAACAGGAATTCTGCAAGGAGCTCAGGGTACCTTTTGCTGAACCTCTTTATACATGAGGATACAATACAAGAACGATATTATTTAATATTCACAAAGGGATGATACAAAGCAAACAGTTCTCTTCAGACCCACAAGACTCAGCCGTGAAAGCAGTTCCAATAAAGGACATATTAAATTTCAGTGCTCAACCCTCTGAGCAAACCATCCTCAAGACACCTGGCCAAGTCACCCAGCCTCCCATTAGGGGAAACCAGGAAAAGAAAAGCTTCTTGGTTAAGGCACCAAAATCTTCTGAGAATCACCATTTACTCACCCCTGAAATGTAAACTATAGATTTTTCATCTCCCCCATCCCTTTCATTCTCTATGATCCCAGAATCATGAATTCTCAGTGCTTACAATTATTTTCCTATAGTCCAACACATTTTTCAAACAGTCTTCTGACTCCAACATCTTTTCCCCTCCTTCTCACTCTCTTCCCCGGCACCTCGTAACACTTCAGGTTAGACACAATGTGAACCCTACCACCAGAATTGGACTGACAGCATTGGTAGCACTCCATAAATGCAGAGATAAGGATGAGGATGTTGCTACCTGTCATTTTTTAATGTACCAACAAACGGGAGGGAAAGAGTGTTATTAGAGTTGCAGGAATTTAAAAAAAGAATTTAAAAAAAGAGGCAGCAGTTACACAGCATTAATGCAACTGGTTTCACATTTTAGACAAGACAATTCTTACTGGGTCATAAGCTACTTAACACAGGACTATTATGCTTGGTAATCTTCTACAAAGCACGTAGCACAAGTGCCCTGCATATGATTTGAGTCTCCTAAATATTGCAGTAATATAAATAAGCATTGATTAATTACTGGAAAATAATCTCTTGGGTACCAAGCTGTGGATTGCCCTTTTTCTTTGACATTCCTTTTTTCTGAAAAAAAATACTAACAATAATAGTAACAAGAACATTAAATTCCAATAATTTTTATTTTCTTTCAGAAAAAGGCTGTATTTTAGAAATGAGTGACAAGAATTAGATGCAGGTGCTACAGGAGAAAGTTGTTCACATACAATTAAGTACTCTCTTCATGTGAGCAGATAAAATAAACCTCAAGCACATTGTTTTTGTAGCTTTATCCATAACTATTATTCCCAGTCACAGTTCCTCCAGTGCATTTGTTCAAGAGCTACAAGAATTAGGTTCAGAAGGAGCTTTAGGAATGTGTTAGTAGAAGTCTCAGGCATTTTCCAGGCAACCGCGCAAACTTCAACAGCTTTAAAATTTGAAAGGGACACAGTAATGTCATGCTGTTACCATGAGAGGTGGCAACAATAAGGTAGGTAACAATAAGCAAATGCCAATTTTTAGCCAATGCCAAAAAAAGGGGTGGGAAGGCAAAAAACCCCCAAGATTAAAACATCACTTCCTCCAAAAAGCAACTCGATAAAAATGGTCTTAGTCGACAGTGTAATTTTACATGCACTACTTTTATATAATGTCTTCCTCTTTTGCTTTTCACTCGTTTGCATATTAAAATGAAGTGAATTAATATAAGAATTAAATGGAGGCTGCTCCTCTGTTTTTTGACTGAAGCAAGGTAAACAATTCTGGTTTACTAGGAAAGACTCTCTCACAGTAAGTAACAGCAAAGATAATTTGCCTCGCAATTCTCCATGCTAAATTGGATCTGGCATTTATTTTTGCACGGTGGAGGGAGACAAAGAAGGAGGGAAGGGGTAAGGGGAGCTTCAAAGAACAACTGATAACTGTACCTGAACAACTTTCAAACATGAATATGTATTTTTGTATCAGGTATTTATCATTACTGTACAGTAAAAAGTAAGATCTTTCAAAAGAACTGAAAAGTTACCCTCTGAGGAGTGGTTTTGGTTTTTTTTTTGCCTGGGTATAAGTAAGATTGTCTGCTAGAAATCTACTTACGGCTGAGTGAGGTCACGTGTAATGAAGTCTGAGCTCTTGAAGAGGAGGAAGATGTCACTGAGAGCTTTGCATTTCAGAGAGCTGTTCATTGCTATCCAGTAGGCATCCTAAACAAAAAAGAAGATTATCCAAAAATGCACCTTTATTAGCAGGAGGGAATGCAAGCTGCAGATGGATGTAAATATTATGCAACATTTGAAATACATGCAGAAAATTATTTTTTTATTTTGAGGAAAACTTCATTAGCTGTAACAAGAGACACAACAGTTATCGTTTTTCTTATAAATACTCTGTGAAAAGCAGAGCAAATCCATTTAAAAGACAAAGGCTTTGCTTTACTGCTTCCAGGCACTTTCTTGGAATGCTTGATTGAACACAAGCTTCCCTTGAGAATATACGATATAAAACATTTGGGTGCGCTCATCCTTAAGGCATAGTTAAAGTACCTAAAAAATAACTGGAGGGAAGTTTATTGGGTTTTGGATATTTTTTTTTTTTAAATGTGGGGATTTTAATCTTTATCCCAGGCAAAATTTTCAACTAGTATCCTAAATGAGAAGAGTCTGATCATCATACTGTTATCTGTGACAAGAATACAGGGTTTTATGTAAAAAAAACAGTGCTGTCTTGCATCAGCGTCACCAAACAGCCCACCAGCCAGCTCTAATCCACCAGAACAATTTGCTGTATTATACTTCACTGATATCTCATCTATCACCTCTTCCTTCATCAGAACCACTCATGTCTTCTACTTTCCAACGCATTAAGATAAAACAAACTAAAAAAATCCTTGTGATAACATCAGTTACAAGTTTTGGGAGTCAGCATTCTTACCCTTGGAGCACTCCAGTTAAGTTTAGGAAAAACACTACCACCCAAGGAACTTATTGCTTCTTGCACTTTAGCTGTGAACTCAGGAAATTCTGGTGCCTGAACAAAAAACAAAAATAACCCCATTTCAATATATTTAATTTTCTAAATACCATTAGAAATACATATTATAGAAAGAACAAACGTGTCCAAAATCAGGAACCAAGAACCCACAAAAATAATGTATTTGTAGAAATAAATTACTTAAGAATCAACTCTGACATTCTTTTAATCAGAGAAAATTGAAAACACATTTTCAGTGCTCACTCTCATTACTAGCAAGATTTCACAAACTTCAGGGGAAAACACAAAACTTCATAATGTTCATCATGAAAGCTGCAACAGCTAGCAAACGTGCAAGTCAAATAAACAGACCTTAAATACATACTTGTTGTTTTATACAAATAAGATCCGAGCGGGTTTAAAAAGAAACTTTCCAAAATAGTTTGTTTAGAATTAAGCATCTCTTTAAAAAACCTAAAAATGCAAATATTGTATCATTCTGTCAAAGTATTAAAAGGTAGAAAGAGACCAGTTCTGTTTTGTAATAATTGCTTAGTTGCATTTAGGAGTACAGTAAAAGAGCAAAAGTAAGTAAATAAATAAAACAGGCAATTTGAGTGACAGCTCCTCACTTCAGCCTTAGTTTTACAAAATGTTGTTAGTAATACTTTAACTAATCAGCTCTTAAAGTAGCTCCTTAATAATATATTTAATCAAATAGAAGATACACTGCAAAGGAATGGGTTGAACTAGAAAAACTTGTCAATATGTAAACAAAAGATAGGGGGAAAACACCTCCTCAGGATGCTGTAAACTCCACTCTGAATGTGGTGCAACAGAAAAAAACAAACCAGATTGCGGACCTTTAAAATAATATGAAAGGCTTTCAGGAGTATGTCAAAGATTCTTCATATAATAGGATTTATCGCAAAAAGGATATAAGAACACTATTTCTGCCTGAGAATTTTTAATCTCAATTCAAAGACTTAAAGATAACCTGTAGGGTAAAGCTAGTCGATGTCTAAAACAAAGCCCTCAAACCCACACAAGTGATGAAAAAAAGTTCATCCATTTTGCCACCCTCCTTCTGCAGCCCCTCCAAATGCAGACACTTTGAAAAACCCTCTCACATTTTAGCGCAGCGGCTTAGACTGAAGTTCAAACATTCTGAATCTTTCCTTAGTACATTACCTAGTCTCCATGGGAAGCTACACTTGAAAAACTGGAAAAGCACTTAGCTTGTTTTACTTTATTTTTAGAGCTTCAGTCAATTCTAGAAATTGTTCCTGCAATAAATAAAACTCTTCATCCGCTGCATTCTGATCCAATCTCCTCTTGTTTTGACAGAAGTCAGGAGTAATACTATATATGTAATACCACCACATACTAAGCCCCCCCCGGGGAAATGTTACCATCATGTCATTTGATTAATACAAGTGAAGAAATATACACAAGAGGTTTTAAGGCTGCAAAAACAAGCTAGATTCTAACATTTCCTAAGTTCTGAATGCCTGGTTTTGCAACCATCGATATTAATGCATGTTTTTTTTAAACACAGAATTTTCTATAATCACATATTCTAATTCTTCTTCAGAATAGAGAAGGGACAAGGGAAACAAGTTCTACCTGACAACTCAGGCGGGTCATCAGATCAGAATAATCACAATCACAGCCCACCTTACTGCTCCCTGAGCCAAGAAACCAATAGAGAATTATAACCTGGGATTTATCATTAGCAAGATACGAATGCCCTAGGCTGACAGCGAATGCAGAACCACGTTTCCAGCCTGTCCCACTATTCCATACACATTACGTTCCCTAGTGTCTCCCTGTTCAACTTCCACATCACTACTTATCCATTCTCATCTCTTGTGGCAACTCCAGATGAAGCTCTGCACCCTTCTGCATTCTCCGCAGGCTGTTCCTTCACTCTCTTTATCACAGTCAAAGTGTTAACAGGCAACACTTAAAAGCAGAAAAGACTATTTCCATTCACTCACTGGCCATAAATTAGTCCCTAGTTTCAGGTAAAGAAAGCAGATTTGGCATGGATGGAGTCTTCAGAGTAATCCTCTACCAAGTTTACGAGATGGTGAAGAGCACACTGTGAAATTCTGCTTCTAGAGTCTCTTTCTTTGACCAAATGTAGGTGTATTTTTGTAGGAACTAGCCACAGGCACAAACCATGTTCATTATTAACCATTTATAAAGTTCCAGGTTTGGCAAAAGAAAAGTCTCTGAAGAAGAGCCACTTTGGAGGCCAAAACACCCCTCTTCTTCCTCTATCCAGCTTTTACTGCTGAGCAGGATGTTATATGGTATGGAATATCCCTTAAGACAATTTGGGTCAGCTGTCCTGCCCTGTCCCCTCTCCTTCTCTTGTCTACCCCCAGCCTAGTCACTGGGGAGGGGGTGTGGGGCAGACTGGGAGCAGGGAAAGTCTTGACTCTGCGCCAGCACTATGCAACGGAAGCTGAAAGGTAACTCCATCCCAGCCAGCCCCAGTAAAGCATTAGCTGTAAAGCTGCCAACCATACACAGTACACAACGCTTCCCCAGCTAAATGGCAATCACTCGGCCTACACCCTTCTGATGGGCATCAGACCTCTTGACTATGTATTTCCTTACCGTGTTGTACACTATAATGAAACCCGATCCAAAAGTCTGATATTATAACAACATTAACAGGAGCTTCACAGAAGATAAGATACATACTAAAACCCTTGTTCCGAATAATTTACAATCTAATGCATCTAACTTTATCAAAGCTTAGATATCTGAACTGAAACTATTAATGTGCACAGATTCGGCATGTATGAGTTTTTAAACGTAGGCTATAAATTCCGCGCTGGCACATGCACAACTCAAAGCAGGGCTGTGTTTCTACTGCACCTATTCCAACGTGAGCAATTCAACACCATGTTGAACATTAGGGAGCCAACAGGACTGAAGTAACAGTATCAACAGCAGACAAGCGATGTGAGCAAATTAACTCTGACAATGATAGGGCAACAGCAAGTTTCAAAAAAGATGTAAAAAAAGATCATGGGAGCCTGGTTTGTATCCATCATGATCCCAATTCTAAGCAGGCACGGTGAAAGGGCAGCATAAAGACAGGAGAAGGGGAAAAAAAAAAAAAGAGGGAATAAATGTACTTTGGAGGAAATAATGTCACAGGTGTAAGAGAAGAGCTGTGAAAATTGAGCTGCAGGGGCTTCATTTCTTCTGCATCCAGTCTGATTAAGTAATTGGGATATTCAGAGTGGTGAAAATGAAAGACAGCTATATTTAGAGCCATACTTCAGTTCATTTCCTATAGTCTGACACGTGTGTGATTGTTGCGGATAAAGAAAAGTATTTTATTTTTAGTTAAATAAAATAAAGCCAGCAAGACTTTTTTAAAGTTACAGACAAGTCTACTGCCATCCCTCCAGAATGGTCTGAAAAACGTTAAACACAGCAACAGATATCTCTAACTGGCAACAACAGTTGCAACAGTGGCAACAAGGTTGCAGAAAGGATTCCTTTGACAAACCCACGTTAGGCTTTTACCTTGAGTGTTGTAGTATTCTCATCATCCGACCACTGTTAAAAATAAGAACAAATCAAAGGTTACCGGTTTCCTGAGACATCCTTTATAATTTATGAGATCAGAGTTAATATGGCTTCCTACAACATGTCGATTAAATGACTGCCCTGGAGCTCCTATAGCATAACATCACCATAATCCAATTATTAAGGTTGTAAATTAAGACAGGAAAAATACTACATATTCAGCAGAAGTACTATCCTGAAGTATGGATAAAAGACAATACCTATATATTTTAATTGTGATTTATATCACAAACTTGGACATTTCAGAACCCGACAGTCTTCCCAGTCTAAAGCTTGTCTCCAGCTCCAGAGTCTCCATCCTTACACCCATGATCCATTAGTTTCACTTGTATTTCTTTTTCACCTTTTTCTACCCCCTGACACCTTGTGCTTACATTTTCCAGCCTTTTTCTTCTAGAATCCTCTTCTGAGCTATTATGGCCTCAGAAAAGTTCATTGTTTCTTGAAATAACTCCTCCAAATATACTCCGCCTTCTAATTTTTCAGGGCATGAAACAGTATCAAGTTCAATTGCAACACCCTTCATCATTCTCTACTCATTATTACAAATGCAATTACCAAGAAATAACAATAAAAAAATCCTTCTGTGAAAGAACATAGAAAGATTTTAAACATTCCCTAATGTCACAGTATAAATAAAGTTTTTAAGTTTTTCAAGGCAACTACCAGAGATTATTATTTTTGTGAACGACTCTCCTCACCTATAAATTATGCAGAAAAGGTTACACGTTCATATTTTTCTCAAGAGACTTGACATTAAGTCGCATTGTATACTGACCTGTATTTCCTCCGCATCGTCACTCCTCTCCTGAGCATGACTCGGTGGATCATCTCTAAAACAAAAAATTAGCATGAAAAAAAATTAAACACTGGAGTTTTACTTGACCATGTATGTTACATTTCCACAGCATCTACCAGCTGTTGTTTTCGTAAGGAGATTAAGACTCAAAAACCCCGGCAGAGAAAAATCAGTGAGCCAGTACAGAAAACTGAAGGCGGAATCCCCTGGCATTAGACTTGAGCCCTTCCCAAAACACTTTGCTGCTTTCAAATTAGCAGATCACTTTCTGTTCTGAAAATGCCATAACTGAAGCTTTTCAGCACCCCATTAATCATTATTTTCCAACTTTACTGTGCTCTGACAGAAGCACAAATTAAACAAACTCTAAAAAAAAAAAAAGTTCCATTTAAATTGTGCTCTACCTCCATACTCCTTTTCCAAGTAAAAATTTGTAAAACGTGGGTTTCAGACATTGACCTGTGAATTTCTGGGTCTGAAAAGAAAAGAAGATCCTATGCAACGTGAATACGTAGTCATTATCTTCTTCCTGAAAAGTTTCTTTTTCTGCACAGATGAGATCTGTTTGCTGTTGCAAACACTAGCATATCTGGGAGAAAGCACTTGACTGCAAGTATTGCCTTGAAATTTTAGGTGATTTCTGAAGTTCTTTAGCCAATATAACTAAATGTGAAGATCTGAAAGGAGAAGACCAAACTCTTGAAAAAGATTATTATTCACAGCAAGTCAGCATTGCGAACAGGGTAAGTTCAAATGTGCAACCCTGACAAAAATCAACTCTTAACAAGCTAAGTCTCTGCAGCTCCTTAATGCATTTCCATAGGGATTAAACTATCAACTCAGTTTTTGAGATCTAGAGGTCAGATATCTGACTGAAGATTAAAAGCAATCTTGGCCTTGACTACAAGATCATATTCACTTCTAGCTAATAAAGTTCAACTCAGAGAAAAATTGGCTTCTAAAAGGAATTTTAAATTGGAAACATCTTAAAAAATATAATTAAAGTCAATTATACAGCTGTCCACTACTCCATCGAAAACAGCAGAAATTGTTTGTATGACACAGCTGTGACGTCAAACCTTCAGTATGAGCTTTTCTGAAGGCTTATTTGAAAACAAGTGGCTGCTACTAAAATACATTGCACAATTCTGCAGGAGCAGGGGACAATATTATCTCTTATCCAAAATGGTTTAAAAAACAGTTCTAATTTTCTAGATACCTTTTATTAAAAAAAATAAAATTAAATTTAAAAAGACCTTTTGTCTTTATAAGGTGTTTAAACAGCTTCAATTTTATATAAATTTATTCCTGAGAACTTAGACATAACTCCCTTACTCTCACAGCATAATTGGTTGCTCTGTGAGATGCAAACTACTGGTTAGGAAACGATGGAGTGTGGACTGATTTCTGATCATTAACAAGACATATGCATGCAATAATCTATAATTTATAAGGAAGCCATACAACGAGATTCTAAGCAGAAAGCAAAGAAAAAGGACTGGGTTCTTACCAACTGTTTCTCCTATCTATTCACCTCATTCTTCTCCATCCAAAATCTTGGCATAGGTATACATACAGGATGTTCAATCTTATCATATGCATGGATTATATGTATGCAAATGATAAGTCAAACTCAATCATTACCAGGATTTTACATATAGCTTATGTTATTGAGAATTAAACTCAGGTAGTGTCACTTCACTCCTGGATAAGGCAGCAGGCAAGTGAATGGCATGGGACAGAAAGCCTCTGAGCTGGAGCTACCCATATAAGAGCAACCACACACAAACCAGCAGGCTGTGCACCCCACAGACTAGTAGACTTCACAAGGAAAGGTGGATCAAAAATAAAGGAACTGTCTCCACTTGGTCTAGAATGAAAAGTATTACGTGTATTTTAGGATCTGCATCAGGCAGTAGCAAGTCCTTTTACTAACAGCAACAGTCAGCCCATTCACATGCTCGTACAGTGCGAGGTTTACTGCAGCCAGACTGGTCAAATTTAAAAAACTCATTATGTAAAATATAATACGCGTATACAAAATAGCACTGTGAACATAAAACAGCATTAATGCTTGGAGGGTGGGGGGAAAATACTCTTTACCTTCCAGAAACCACAAGTGTTCCATCATCCAGCAAATATTCTTTCACATTCTCTGGTAGAGGAAGTATAACACTGGAAGAAATATGAGAATTTCTTTAATAATTTATATTAATGTTACTTGTTAAAATAATAAAAAGAGTTAAACAGAAATAATTTGGGGTTTTTTTTTTAATTAAACGTACCTCAATAACAGTATCTATTTAAAAAAAAACTATTTCTCATTCTCTCCTCTCATCCCTTCCCAAAAAGCAATGCCCATTTTCCCTCCAGTGAAGTAGAGGACAAAGAGGCAAAAATTTTACATGAAATGCACAAAAACGCCGCCCTCCTTCAAAGCTCTAAGACATTCAAAGAAATAGCATGTCCAGCCAGTGAGAAGGAGACAAGATATTGCTTTAACTAAAGGTTTCCCTTGTGAGATACAAACCAAAATATGCCTATACCACCCAAATGTTCTGAAAATGCAGGACTATCACTAAACTTACAAAAAATATGCACGTGTCAAACACTAAAAGCCATAAAAGATTAAATGTTTTGATTACTAAAAGTCTGCTGTCTGCACTTTTTGATCCAACTATCCTGAGGTTGACTTTCCAGAGTTACCAGCAATTCTCCCAAACATCTCGTGACGTGCAGCAGCAGCACCTTAGAGACTGCGGAATTTGCTATACCTCCCAGAAATACACAGAAAGATGAAATCAGCCACTTGGTTCAAGTGGGTTCAGCCTCAGTTTCTTTGGACAACCAAGCAGGAAGAGCAATGATGTGGCTATCAGCTGGTGCTCGGTCCCATCAGGAGGGCAGGGGTGCCTGGCCTACCCAAAACACCCCCTCAGGGTGTAGGGAGGAGCCCCCAACTCCTGGAACTCCAGTTTGGTCAAGCCTTCCTCACCTCCATCCCAGCTCTGTAACACACGGGTCCCCTTAATCTCACCCAACACAAGCCCATTTCCAACCCAGCCCAGCACCCCCCCTCCCCACAGCTCCCCTCCACACACCCCG
>VXAK01012591.1:420701-445850 GCA_013399435.1 Arenaria interpres
GGGGGGGTCGGACTAGATGACCTTGAAGGTCCCTTCCGACCCAGATGATTCTATGATTCTATGACTTGGAGTAAATATTTTTTTTCCATATTAGCTACAGGAATGTTGTTACACGTTCCTGCATGTAGTCTGATGCTGAGATTTTGTCTTCGAAAGAATCCAAAAATAGTTGTATTGTTTCTCTCCTTAGGCCCCAAGCATCTTTGGGATTGATCTTATAACGTTTATAACAAAGAATTCTTTATTTTAGGTAATCGTAGAAAGAAAATGGTTGAAGCTTGAAGAAACAACTTACACTGATCCCTTTGGTAAAACCAGGTAATTGCCCTCTGGCATTTCAGATTCCTGTAATGGTTCCCAGTTGTGCGGGCCAGCCCCAGGCTGGAGAATGTGAGCGTTACAGACCTATTGCCCAACACCAGATGAGATCTCTTCGTTGTGCAATTCCTTTATAGCTCGTACTGTTCAGAGAAAAAAAAAAGTCTTGCTCTGGCAGATGCAGCAGCGCGTGGGCTCAGGTTTGGCTCCCAAGTCCCTTTGGGCACATTGGACCCTGGGTTACTTTGCAGTTTCTGTCCCTTGTAAAGAGGCTGCGCAGAAGCAAGTTCTAACTCTGCAAATAGACCGTGATGATCAGAGAATCTATCATGGCTCTTCTGCTTCTTCATTAAGGGATTTTTTCCCTGCTGATGGTGCTGGGTCTTGCACACTATTGACAAGTTACTGGCCTGTTGTATATTGTCACACCCGTTCGGTTCTTCTCTGTGGGTCAGTTTTGCTGTATTTATCTAGATGTGACACCACGGCTTTACTTCCCTCCCCTTAATCTATTAGATTCTGTGCTGTTTGCTTTCTCTAGTACCTCCCAGTTCATCACCAAAGTATCCTTCTAAAAAATAGCAAAGATTGGAGCTTTTGTGAAAGGATTTCTACTGCCGGTGGATTTTTGTTTTTCACTCATCCCACTGCTTATTTTGCGAGAGAAGCTTTGCTCTCCCTTGCCTTTGTGCTCCTCATCTGCTGCAGTAACCGAGCTGAGAGTTCACAGTGACTTACACTATAAACCTTATGCAAAAGCAAGATAAAAGATAGAAGGCGCATGGTCTTGTTACGAAACTGTCTTTCAAAATCTGACATGTTTAATATATAAATTGCTTTATTTTGCGCTTTTCCAGAATTGCTTTTATAAGACCTTGTCTGTTCTGTGCCAATCATTTATGTCTCTCTCCCTTCTTCCTTTAAGTTGGCAAAACAAAATTCTACTACAGACATGTTATAGTGCCAGCACATGCCAGGGCTTGCCTAAGGCCAGCTGCTTTCTTGCCAGGCCTCACTGTGTGATGGTATATTTTGCTTTTAAGCAAGGGGAGAAGACGACTTACAAGTAAACTGGATATTGTTCCTTTTAATGTATTCATTTGTTCTTTTCACTCTGTTAAACAGAACTTGGGAAACGGTAAAGCGTACTGGCAACAAGAAGGGCGTTTCAGCTGATGGTAAGACATTGGTGACTTTTTTTTTCTCTTTGATTTTTTTCCTGTGATAGTTCTTCTCATAAACTCAGCGCAGTGTTAGAGCCCGTCTGTTTCTGGATGGATGAGGATGCAGAACAGATAGCTCAGCAGAGCTTGTTGTGCCCCTGAGCAAGAGCAGGCTAATGGAATGCTGACTTCAGTGCTGAAGAACCAGAGCCTCGCTGGAAGGAGTGTTTTAGGAGAAGGTTCTTTACTGTGAGGGTGGGGGAGCACTGGAACAGGTTGCCCAGGGAGGTGGTTGAGGCCCCTTCCCTGGAGATATTCAAGGTGAGGCTCGACGAGGCCCTGGGCAACCTGGTCTAGTTGGGGGTGACCCTGCTGACTGCGGGGGGGTCAGACTAGATGACTTTTGGAGGTCCCTTCCGGCCTGGACAATTCTATGATTCTATGATTTCCCAAGATCATTGTATTCACTTTAGAACAATGGAGCGATTTCAAAGACGTGATGGTTGCCCTGATAGAGAGCAGCTCACGGACCGGTGAATTGGGTCTGCTGGTAGGGGCAAGTGATACGCTTCTCTTTGGGCGAAAGAGGGACGTGGTTTAGCCATGAAAGGAGTGTAGGAGGGGATTCCACACGACTTCGAACGGTCTCCACAGGCAGGAGCCCCCTTCCCTAGGTATTGGTGGGCTGAGGCTCGGTCTTGCTTGGTACGTGTGCCTCTCGTTTGCTGGGGTATTTTGAAGACCCCATTTTGGGCTTTTATCTCTCGTTATGCATGATATAAGGGAGCTTAAATTCATCGCTCGGGATTCTGGAGGAGGCATCTAAACGTTTAATGCTCAGAGTAACACTGCTTGGCTTCCTTTCCAGATCTAGCACTAAATACTTCCTGCTCTACTCAAATTCTATGTCCTTGCGTCTTCCCTGGCTGTGTGTAGGTGTAGCAGTGATAGCCGTGCTCCAGAGGACTCTGCACTACGACTGCATCGTCCTAGTGAAACAGTTCAGGCCCCCAATTAACGGCTACTGCTTGGAATTTCCTGCAGGTAAGTGACTGGAAGGTGTCTTTAGACGTGCTCAGAGTGCCACGATTGATGAAGTAGCTCTAACTGGAAAATGGCGGTGAGCTCTGTTAGCTCAGTGTGCTCTTCACAAATAGGAATACTTGATAGTGAAGAATACAAAATAAACGCAGTTCCTTTTAGCAGAGTGGAGGCATTTGCAGAGTAACCTGCTGGTAGAATATTGCATTTCCCTCCGCTCCTCCTTTCTGTAAGAGTTGAAGCATTTGGCTTCTTTCCCTCATGAGAACATCAGTGTCATTTCCTGGGAAGACCACGCGCTTCTGTGGGTAATCAGCTGAAGACGTGGGCAGCAGCGCCATGAATCCTGCAACTGGAATCCCTCCGGACGCCTCGATTTATCCCTCTGTAAAAATAGGGCAGTGACACAATGTTTCACCTCATTTGCAAAGCTGGATTAGACCTCGGGATGGGCACTGGGGGTAAGTGGTGACTTTTAAATGGTTCTTGTGTAATATTTCTCTCCCAGGCCTCATTGAGGAAAATGAGACCGCGGAAAGCGCTGCCTTGCGAGAGCTGGAGGAAGAAACCGGGTACAAGGGGGAAGTCGTTGAATGTACTCCAGGTCTTTGCTCTTTTTTTTTTATTATTTTTTTATTTTTCCAAACTAAGTCTGTCTTTGATGGGTACTCTAAATGTCTAAAATGCTCTAAACTATAGGAAAAATCTATGCAGAAAGGTCTGCAGGTCAGCAGGGAGCAGGATCCCAGTGAGACTGAGCTCCTGTTAAACACACAGGGCCGAAGCAACGGTTTGATGGCTGTAGGGGAAAACTTTGCTGTTAAGATACTTCACACGAAACTGAACTACTCGAGCTGGGATTTGGCATTTTAGTATAAAAGTCTAAATTACTGGACTTAACGTGAACAACATCCGTGAACTTCGGGAGAAAAAACAGCTGCATGATGCGGTCTGAGCAGAGGCCACCCTCACGTCAGCCGTGGGGAGGTGACAGCACACAGGTTCTCCAACCAGAAGGAAGGAAGGAGAGAATAATTGGAGTAAATCCGGAGATCCTTTGGAATGTGGCTGTTGCCAATCCAGTGCTTCCTACATAAAGCAAAATGGAGGCAAAAGGAGAACCGTAAATAAAATGGGAGAAGGTGGGCAGGCAGGTGAGGAACTTACATAGGATTTCGAGTAAATGTCATTACAGCTGAGACTGGGACATTTTGGGTACGGATGTTTGCTGGGGACTGAGAGATGGAGACAGGTGAGGGCAGAATTGGACTGTAATGGGCTGAGGAAGTCTATAAGGGATGGATATATATATATATGTATAGGTTACAGTTTAATCTTCAGTCTATGGAATGGAAAGCAAACCTTGGCGCTGAAAACAAGTCTTAAGAGGAATCTTACAGAAACATTAAGAACTTGTGAAAGCAAACTTTTCACAAGTCTTCCAGCATGAATATACACCAAATATACGTTCTCCTGTTGTATCAGATATATTTCTGTGACGGCTTTTGTTAAAATATCAAGGTCCCCGAGTTCCGCTTTTGAAAAATAACCCTCTTCATGTCCTTGTCGGCAGCTCTCTGCTTGGACCCAGGTTTGTCAAACAGCTCGACACACATCGTGAGCGTCACCATTAACGGAGATGATGCTGAGAATACAAGACCGAAGCAAAAACTCGGTGAGTTTTGTATTATTTATTTAAAAATTCTGGTACAAATGGTACAAAAATTTGTACCATTTATTTTTATTTGGGCTTGTAACTAAAAATAACGACAGGGTTTAAAAGAACTATCCCTGCCAGTGCGTCTCTTTGGTCCCAGCTGACTTAGATGCCGTACGTCCTTCAAATCACTCTAGATAAGCAGAGCCCTGTTTCTTTGCTAAATTCACTGGGGAGCCTGGATGTTGTGTCAGGTGCTGGCACGCCCAGAATGAGAAATTGAGGTGCCAAACATCAGTGAGGGCCATAAGCACTCGTGAACCTAGAAATTCCTCTTACTTGTGGCTTGGAGCTGGGAGTAATGACAGAGTCACTCGCTCACTCACCTATCAAGATGCTTTTTAGCTGTAAACTCAAATGTATTTCAAAATCCTTAACTTACTGCTTCTTTGGTTTTAATTACAGATGATGGAGGTACGTTACGTAGGTGACTCAGAGTGACAGTAAGGTCAAGCGTGATCTCTGCATGGCAAGTTTGACTTAGAAAATGTCAGTTAAAACTGTTTTGTTTTTTTTTTTTATTTGGGCTTGGTTAATATCCTGCCCCTAGTGAAACACGCACGAGATTGGCTTTAGCTTAGGCGTGGAAATTCCTGAGGGACATTGTCGCTTCGAGTACCCCATCGCCCCGGTATCTCAGGAAACACAAGTGACGGAATGCGCAGCAGCGGTCGATGGAGCCCCAGAGACAGGGGATTCAGACGGAGGGGGGAGGTGTGCGCCAGCACAGATTCATCAGGAACAAACTCGTTTGTCCGAGTGCTCTTTCGGTTTTCAGATGCATCTACAATCAATCCATCCCTGTACCAATACAAGCCAACCCCAAGTCCCCTCCAGCAGCGTATTTCCCACACTCAGAAGGGAGGTCTCCTCTCAGGATTCTTATCCCCCATAACTGTCACTTACACTGTTTTTCCCAGCTCTTTCTGCCAAACCTGTTTTCTAATTACCCTGGTCACTGCCTTCCCCCATTTAATTGGCCTTTTTGGCGATACGTGAAGGCTCACAGCTTTTGGCTGGTGATGAGCGTTAAGCCAGTTTGTTTCCCCTTCTGAACTGTAAGAAACAGGACGCTGAAGTCCACTTCCTCTACCGTTCACCAATTTTAAGGTGCATACGTTTATTTTTCTTCTCTCTTAGAATTTGTGGAAGTTATTTCACTTCCAAAGAACGACCTGCTGCAAAGGATTGACGGTAAGAGCTTTCTGACATTATAATAACTGCGCAACGTGAGCTTCAAGAGACCTTTAGCTTCTCACCTCGTAGCTCCTCGCGGCATTTCTCATCCCAAAATACTGTATCACCTCCAGCAAAAAGCTGAGAGCGCCTTGGCCAGGTCTCGGTTAGCGACAGCATTAGGTGTTAGCATTAAAAACTCATCTGGAATGCTTCGTTTTAGTAAAGGACGTCAATTTCCGTAGAGAAATTCTAACAACATCTCATCGTTTATTTATATTTTTTTTAATTTTCAGAGCTCATAGCAGAAGAGCACATTGCAGTGGATGCCAGGGTCTACACTTACGCCTTGGCCCTGAAGCGTGCAGCAGAAAAACCGCTCCAAGTTCCTTTTATGAAGTTCTAAAACCAGGCGACGAGAAATGGAGTTGAAAACCGCCTAATTCAGATGGCTTAGAAGTCTAACTCTTGTTGTAACAAAGGTCCTCTGCTTTACTTGTAGAGCAAAGAAAAAAAAAAAAAAGAAAAAAAAAAAGGCATTTGTAGGAATGATTCTGATATTTTTATCTGGAATTATGTAACTGACAAAAAGCATTTCTTCTGACTGCTCGGTCTATCAAGTCCTGAGGGAATAATCATAATAAAAACGCTGCTTAATTTTCAGAAAGGCTCGTTTCTCCCTGTATTTGTCATTGCACTCCCACCTCAGCGGAGGGAAGCGGTAGCTGGCGCTGTGACCAGCCGAGGCCAGCGGGAAGAGCGCTCTTTTCTCTCCTTCACAAGCAGCAGCGTTTCAACAACTGCAGGACCTTTTCTGCGGCGGGAGCAGCAGGAGGTGCCGAGGGACAGGCTGCGTGGTGCGTGCCCAGGCTGCAGGGTTTGGAACAGCAGCCCCAGGAGCTTCCTTTTGTGATTTAGACCTCAAGATGTTGCTCCCTTCTCCCAGCCCCAGCTAAACGATCCGGAAAAGAGAGAATTGGGTTGTTTCATGTAAAAAAAAAAATGACTGTGACAATGATGATGATGACAGAATGACGAGCCCTCCGCTGGGGTGCACCAGAGGGTGTAGGACGCAGCTCTCATCACATCTAGGTATGTCGTTGGCCAAACAGACCCGCAGTGTGACTGCACACAGTCCACAGCTTCCGATATGGCCTCAGGTTACGCCAGGGGAGGTTCAGGCTGGATATTGGGAAGAATTTTTTCACCGAAAGGGTGATCAGCCATTGGAATGGGCTGCCCAGGGAGGGGGTTGAGGCACCATCCCTGGAGGTGTTCAAAAGACGGGTTGATGTGGGGCTGGGAGATATGGTTTAGTGATGGTGTTGCTTTTTGTTTGTTGTGTGGGTGTTTATTTTTGTCAAAATTAGGTTGACGGTTGGACAAGATGACCTTTAAGGTCCCTTCCAACCTAGAAGATTCTGTGATACCGTAACCAACCACCGCTGCTTAAAGGTTAAGGTCTAAGAGTCGCAATAAACACGTGCTAATATCAAAGCCTTGCTCTGAAGTGAATTTGGGTGAGCATGCATCATCAGGAAGACTTTTCCAGCCCAGACACGAAGCAGAAAGCTTGCTGAAGATTTTCTTACCTTCACCAACCACACAGTTACTTTCAAACTAAGCGTGAGAGAAGACAGATCAAAGTGTGAAATCGAAGAGAAAGAGCCATTGATTACAGCTGAGTGGAAAAGCCCAATGAGTTTTAAGGGGAGGAACCTTGAGATTTGTTCTTTAATTCAGGCAGCTAAAAGCTGATCAGAATTACATTCTGGAAAGGATAAGGATTAAAAAAAAAGAGCCTCCCAGAGGTCATCCTGCCCCTCTGCCCTGCCCTAGTGAGGCCCCATCTGGAGCACTGTGTCCAGTTCTGGGCTCCCCAGGTCAAGAAGGACAGGGAAGTGCTGGAGAGGGTTCAGCACAGGGCTACAGAGATGCTGAGGGGCCTGGAGCATCTCCCTTATGAGGAGAGGCTGAGGGACTTGGGTCTTTTTGGTCTGGAGAAGAGAAGGCTGAGAGGGGATCCGATCAATGCTTATCAGTACTTAAAGGGTGGGTGTCAGGAGGATGGGGCTGGTCTTTTCAGTGGTGCCCAGGGACAGGACAAGAGGTAACAGGCACAAACTGGAAGATAAGAAGTTCCACCTAAACATGAGGAGCTTGTTCACTTTGAGGGTCTCCCTCTCGACCATGCTGCCCGGGGAGGTGGTGGAGTCTCCCTCTCGGGAGACATTCAAACCCCGCCTGGACACATTCCTGTGCAACCTGCTCTGGGTGGACCTGCTTTGGCAGGGGGGTTGGACTAGATGATCTCCAGAGGTTCCTTCCAACCCCGTATCATCCTTTGATTCTGTGACCTCCCTCACTAACAAAGCATGTCAGAAGCGATCAAAATTTGCATATGAATTACATCTGGCACAGATAAGACACAGGAGAGAGCTTAATTAAATAAGTTTATTGTCTACCCTTTACAGTTGTTACATTGCCGCTGTAAAGCGCGACAACGTCAATAAATTTTCAGCAGGAACTCCTCGTTCCCTCCCCGTTCCCTCCTCCCAACGCCCATCGAGGAACCGGGCCTTGTTCTCGGGACTCACCGAAGCAAAGTGGAGGTGGAGTTTCAGTGGCACAGTTTGCACAAGTACATGTTGAAACAAAAAAACTACTGGGCTGACTGGTGAGCGCGACAGCGGCTACCGGGCTGTCTCACGGGGTGGCCCAGGGCCTGCCATGCAGCAAATCCACCACAGAACCGGTCCAGGGGCGAGATGAGTAGCAGCGGCCGGTAAAACATCCGCTCTCCCACCCTTGGAGCTAAGAGGGAGGTGCCCGGGTGGAGACAGCGCAAAGGACTAAGGAGCGCCGAGTTCAGTGATGGGGAAATGCCAGTTAAACAGAAAAAAAAAAAAAAAGTATAAAAAACTTAATGTAAAATACAGGCTACAAATAAATTTTGTCGAGAACACCAGCACGTGGCAATCTGAACTCAGATTTCCTTTTTTTTTTTTTTCCTTTTCCTCTTAAGGACAGGGAAATAATTTTAACGTTTTTACGCTGTGTGCAAAAATGTTTACCGCTATCGAACGGATCCGTTTTCCCATCTCACTGTAGTGTTTGAACAGCAAGGTAGATGAATTGCTTTCCAGCATTACAGGCGACACTAGATAATACTTAAACAAGATAATGTAAACTTTATTCTTAAGGCAGCCGGTACTAATGCTGCGCACGGGCATCGCTCGATGCCCATTACAGTCATGGGACACGGAGCACTTTAAAACAAGTCAAAAGAAAATAGCGTTATTGGACTAAATGACAACGTGTCGTCAAAATACTTTCCCTTTCACACAACCCATGAAATATTTTGGACATCTAGAAAAATAATGCACCTACTCCTCCGACCTCAGCCTGTTCTTTTACAAAGATTTCAAAATACTGATAAATGATAGTGACGGCGAGCAGAATGCCAGTGCCCGACCCGATGGCTCCCAGAAAGTCAGCCAGTACCGACAGGGCACCGATGCACAAACCACCAAAGGCAGCTGCTGTAGGGATGTACCTGTACCAACAACAACAAACAACAACGGATTCGTAACCAGGAATTTTCACCCAAGGATTCTAACGATACATCAACTATCAAAACCACCAGCTAGAATATGGAGCAACAAAGTTGGCGTTGCAAATGCCATTAGCTCTCCCATTAGCTCTCCCCATCTTCCGTATCTGCACCAAGAAGAAACTAAGAGCAATACTCACGGATAGGAAAGCTGTGTGAATAACTCAGCACTGGCAAAGCTTTCCAATTAAAATTCTAACAATTTTATACACATGCGTGCTCTGTAACCTCCGCAGGACCAAGAACTGCTTTGACTTAAATACGTAGGGATGAATCTCCCTTGCAGGCTTTGCCTCCTGCACAAAACACCGCTTTTGTAGTGTCATCTTAGTTCAGTAACGGTAAATTAAACACCTGTGAAAAATCAAGGTATCTTCCTTTTACAAACATGGAGGGGATTCATCCCAAACTTCCTCATTATGCCGCTTAAAGAAAAGACTCAGCCGGTCAATCTCTTACCTACTGCTGTAAACATCTTCTGCGTTCCTAGGAGAGGAGCTGAATGGGAGGAATCTTGATATTTGCGCTGGAAACGGGTCTCAGATTTTTCTCGGAGTATCCGCTGCGTTTGACACCCCCCCCAGCAACTCCCAGCCCCCCGGCACCGCCGGGAGTCAGCCTTCCCTTACCTGTTGAGCTCGTGAACCATGGAAGTGTCCCTGTGGCCTCTCATCACCATTTGCTGCTCTTTGAGTTGCTTGGCAACCTGCAAAAACCAGCGTTTTCTGAAAACTCCTGCCGCGTTTCACAGTCACCCACTGTTTAATCAGAGCAATAACTGATCAGTGAGGAACCAGTCAGCTCTTAATTAAGGGCAGCGTTTGAAAACATTTAGGCACGTTTATCAGAAGACCTACGTCTTTTGCTGATGAGCCAGACACCTCAATCCAAGTCTTTGAGAAGAACGCACAGGATCCCAACATAAATATGATATAAACTATCACGTGGACAGGGTCCTCAAATATTGCACCCATGGATTCTGGAGGGGACAAGTAGTAGCACAGGCCACCGACGGGGTAAGAGCGAGCAGGGCCGCCGCCACTGACGTCCTGTGAGAGGGGAGGAAAAAGGCAATGAATTATTTCTCACGGATGTCTCGCCTTCCGATCTCGTATTTACAGAGGAATTCCTCTTCAACGTTTAAAACGGCTTTTATACACAAATGTGAGAAAGTAAGCATTCCCGGTTTCTGATGGTTAAATAGAATCACAGAATCAGAACTGTCCGAGTTGGAAGGGACCTTTCAGATCATCTAGTCCAACCATCGACCCAACTCTGATAAAAACCCATCACTAAACCATGTCACCAAGCACGATGTCAACCCGTCTTTTAAATACCTCCGGGGATGGTGCCTCAACCACTTCCCTGGGCAGCCCATTCCATGCTTAATAAGCCTTTCAGTGTAAAAATTTTTCCTAATATCTAATTTGAACCTCCCCTGGCACAACTTGAGGCCATTCCCTCTTGTCCTATCGCCTGTGACGGAGAAGAGACCAACCCCCACCTCTTTACACCCTCCTTTCAGGGAGTTGTGGAGAGCAATAAGGTCTCCCCTCAGCCTCCTCTTCTCCAGGCTGAACACCCCCAGCTCCCTCAGCCTCTCCGCATAAACACCAGAGTTTCCCAATGAAATAATACGTAACACAAATGGATTTCTGCAGTTAAAGACGCGGTACGATACTTACCGCCCACTGTCCTAGTAAATTCACCAAGAAGTTGCCGCTAAACCGAACAGACAACATCTGGGAAATAACGTAGAGGTTGGAGACTAAGGCAGACTGCAGGATGATGGGGATGTTGGAGGTGTAGAAGAGCTTGATGGGGTAGCTGCTGTACTGCCCCCGGTAGCGGGCAGACTTGATAGGTAGATCTACACGGAATCCCTAGGGGAAAGAACACAAAAGCACCAGGTTTATTCCCAAGGCAGGAGGTTTTCCCAGGATGCCTGAAAGCAATCCCCGACCAGAGGGGTTTTGCCAGATAAACAAGGAGCGCAAGGTCCAAGACAGTAAAACCCAAAGGCTTTCTGCTACAGTCTCAATTACAAATTTTAAGGATTTATCAGGGTTCCTGCTTAGTTGCATTACATTCTTTTTACATAAGTATTATCTCTCATCTGCTAAATTATATACCCCTAAAATACACTTTATAGCATAGTTTTGATAAAAACCTTTAATGGCTTTTAACTTAAGCAGCCAGTTTTTGTGCAGTAAGCCCAGGCGCCTGGTTTCTGGGGCAGGCTCCCAGCTGAGGAGACCCAAGAAAAGCCACATGGACTTGAAAACCAGATAATTCCATATTTTTTTGCCAGCGCTCTGACTCAACAGCTTAAAATAATCATAATGATGATAATAAGATCACATTTTAGCCACACCCATGAAAAATATTTACAAAAATAACGTCACCGAATGAATCTTCTTTAGTGCCCATTTTAGTAAATACTTAATATTTAAAAAGCAATACTAAGTATTTCAAGAAAATGAGGTAAAAACCAGTAAGTTATGCATTAAGTACACGGTTGTTTTCTAAAATAAATCTGTACCATGCACAACCCTAAAGAAGCAACACTCTTTAGCTCTACCCAAAGGTATTCTCTTAACTCAACTATGAATATCGAGTATATTCTTTGAGTGACACCAACACCGCGGTTCCAGAATCCATTTTTAGTAAAAATCCTTCTCCCAGCGTGTGTGGCATTTCATGGATGTGCGATTACATCTCTGAGCACATTGGCTCTAACCCTGAGCCGCTGTACCGTCACAGAGCTACGTTACTAAATATTGAAATAAAAAAAGAGTTCCTTCCTCCAAGCTGAGCTGCTTGGGTTACTCTAGTTTAACTTCCACATTTTTCCACAGTGACCGCGCAGCTGTTACCTACGCAGCTGCAGAGCTACTTTGAGGAATTCCTCGTTTTACCTGAAAATAAATGACTACAGCAAACACAAACACGGTAGCGATCAGATTCATGAGATTGGGCAAATTCTGTCGGTAAAAAGCCTCCCGCAAAGCCCGGACTTTGTCGGTTCGTGTAGCCAGAAGATGAAATAATGCAATCACAGCACCCTCAAACTCTGTCCCTGCAGGAAGCAAACAAGTAAAAGAAATGTTAAACTGCAAATTAAAACCACTACAAAAAAAAAAATATCTTTCTTTTGGAAAGTTTAAAAGTGAAACATAAAATCAGATACAATAGGACATAAAATCCATTATAACAAATATATCACAATACAGGACTCTAGTTTAGCTTACAGAACGTAGAATAAGCAAACAAAACATTATTCCTGGTTGAAAAGAAAAAAAAAAGGGGCAAAAAAATACTCTTTTTCTTTCTCTTCTGCTGGCAGGAGATTGATTGGGAGGAAGAAATATTAAACGAGGAGGAAAATAGCTTATAGTCTATCGTATTGTAAAAGTAGCTTTAGAAAAGCAGTAATAAAATGCAACAGACAGAACTGTTATAAATCAGGTGAAAATGAAAGCAAACTGAAAACACAGGTCAGGATTTCAAATGTACACATGAAACCAGTTAACTTCTTGATGCAAACAGGCTGTGTCTTAACTTGGTATTTCGAGGGGACAACCAGATGTTGTCAAAGACTGGCTGAGGAATTGAGAGATAAACGTCTCTGAAGAACCAAACTAGCTGAAAATCATTTGGAGGCACCAACTCTAGAAGTATCCTGTAGCCACAAACAACAGCTGGACCACAAACAGGCCGTCTGAAGATACAGAATTCCTTATCTTCTCTGTTTCTATGGACCTAACGATGCTAAAACAAGACTATTTCGGTTTGGAAATCCAAAAATCTTCAGTCAAGGGGCCTCTAGTCCCATTTTAACTACTGCCATTCACATCAGCCAAGGCACACTTGTAGGTTGTTAACCTTCACGTTAGTTGGAAAACATTTTCATCTTTAATGTTGGACAATTGACTTTAGAAGTTAACCATTGCATGTTAAAACATTTTTTTTAAGAGTCATCTGATAAATATCTGATAGTTGATGTGTGTACATCCACTGGAACAGGTTATCGCTAACGGTAATCGCAGACGTACCTCTGCCAGTGTTGATGGTAGTGGGACTGAAAGCCTTCCAGACAATGGTTTCGCAGATATTGGTAGCAATGAACAGGGAAATACCAGACCCCAAGCCATAACCTTTCTGGAGCAACTCATCTAACAGCAGCACAATCAAACCAGCAACAAACAGCTGCGGGAAAAGATACAAAACCGAGCAGAAACAAGAATAAATCAAGTCAAGAATCATGTAATAATTCCCTGCTTCGGTATTTTCATCACGTTGGAGAGCGATCGTTAAGTTCTTCATCTAAATATCACTCGTGCAGTATTTTTGCCCTCTCACGTACAAACGCATCTCACCTGGCAATGGCCCCTGTGACTGTTCAACACTGACGCCAGCAAACACATTACTTTGAAAACAGGTTATTTATGAAGTTTGTGCATTTAACTGCTTTGCTCTACAGCACGGCGTCTCAAAGCGGCATCCGTGCCCCTTAATGAGAAGACCTCCACGGTACCGAACAGCAGCTACTGCTTTCAAAGTCTACTAATTCCTGTATTTTGAATCAAACATTTTTGATATCACCTATCCCAGCTTTCTCCTCCTGTATGGAATATTTAGAATTTCTCACATATAGACAGACAGACATAAAGGATGATGCCTTATAGCATTAAAAAGAAATAAATAAAAGGCAACCAGACGCAGAAGGATTTTTCCTTCCAGCTATACTGGATCTAACCAGGCTCAGTTACACACAAAATAGCTCATTACGAACCTGAATTATAATAAGAAGACAAATTCCAGCACCCATTTCAGCAGGATCTCCATACATTCCAGTCATAACATACACAATGGCTTGCCCAATGGTAATAATCATCCCAAATACTAAAACAAGAGAGAAAGCATATCCTTTAAAAAAAAAATCTGCTGAAATCTCCTACCAAAGAAATCTCACATCTAGCATCACTTAGGCAGGCTGCTTTCCCAAGATGAAAATCATGCTTATTCCTTTTTAATCGGAACAGCGCTTACATTTCTGAGCTCCGTTGAACAAGGCTCTGTCTTTTGGAGTATCCCCAACTTCAATGATCTTCGCTCCAGCAAGCAGCTGCATGATCAAACCGGACGTCACAATGGGTGAGATACCTAATTCCATCAAAGTACCTGAAGGGGAAAAAGAAATTAATAGCATTGCCACTCAAGCATCTCTCCTGAAGAATGAGGTTCTGAAGATACTAGGTCTGTTGAAAGGTTTCTGACCTATAAGGAGCCTTTCTCATAACTCTTCAAACACGTATAACCCAGTACAGGTATGATCAAAACCAAGACCGTTATCTCCTCACAAAAGAAGGCTGCCGTGTTAAAATCTGCAATTTTGAAGGCAGCATGAAAAACCTGTGTAGCTTTTCACTTCCAATATTTTTGTGAAACCATGTGAACGCTCAAGGTCAACACACACGGAAGCTCAGCTTTTTGGCATATTTTATGAAGGAACCTTTCACTGGAAAGTATCTTCTCCCTGGTTGTTTACTCTTGTCAATGCTTCAACTGTCACGTTTTCCAGAAGTTTAATTTTGAAGACCACAAGAAAGATGCTGCTGGTCCACAGAGGCTGGTAACACTACTCTTGGACTCCGTTGAAGAGCACAGAAGTTTAGGATTAAACCAGTTCTTAACAAAACAAACACGCCATGAAGATGCTGCCAACTCACCTACTGGTGCAACGTCACCGAGGTATCAACTCCCAACTGTACACCACTCAAACAGGACGATACAACTTCATACACCACCTCTGCTGCAGTGCAGAAGCGTATATTCCAGAAAACCATCTCAACACAGAAACACTCTTCCACATCACCCTCTTGGAGCCACAGCATTATAAAGAGATTGCTTTTTGAAATTTAAGTTGTCCTTCAGCTAATTCCTGAAAAAATTTCACCTAGCTGAAGATATTGAAAGCTTAAAAAAACCCAAAATGTTGAAAATTCAGATGAAAATTAAGACTCTAGAACTAGCAGGTGATCAAACTTTCCACATTTCTCAAGTTGGAACCTTAAAATAAAAACTGTTTGGGTAAGGACACATTTTACAAGTTTAATATTCAATTAGGCCACATTAAATTACTTCGTCACCACCTTTTACATGGTCAGTCAAGGGTGATAAATAATGCATAATTTTTCTGACGTTAAGTCACAATATCTACCAGGCAGATTCAGAAGAGAATCAGCTTACAGTTCTTTCCAATTCTGTTCCATTTCAGTGCAACTCCGCTCTCATGTGTAGCAGTGTTCCCTCTTAAACTTACCAAGAGAATAATTAATGAACCATTTAGCCACTGCAGACTTGTAAAGTCTCCACAAGAACCAGTGAGAGGGGAAGACGACAAGCAGTAGAAACACGTGTACCCACGGCTGCTCAGCCTAGGAAATGATCTGTCCTCATGCCTCAGCTCTGAAAAGAGCCCTTCTTTGGGGGAAGTATCATTCTGTATTTCCCTTTTCCCCTGTATCAATCATTTATTCAGAAACTTTGAGTTACAGGTGCTGCTTAATAATACCACTGGCTGCCCCTTCCCTCTTACAGTATAAAGAAAAAGCGACTATCCATTCCCTATCCACTTTTTGCCAGAGATGAAGACTTAAAAGACATTTGGCATATTTCATGGCAAAGAATCCTTATTTTTTTAGGATCTCTTTTTATACATTAATATCTCTTTCTACATATTAATATCCATTAATATCTACCTAATAATATCTTTCCCTGGTGCCTTTTCCCAAGTGTTTTTTTAACTCCACTGTATCCTGTGTGGCATGGCAGATGAGAACCACACGCAATATTCACTTTGTGGCACCTTAACAGATTTGTACAGATATTTCTTCTCATCTCTGCAACCACTTCTTAAGCCATTAGGTCTTCCCTCTTATCCCACAATAGCTTGATTCCCTGAAGAGCCTTTAATACGTAATCTGAATTTAAGAAAGATTTTTTGAGCGCTTCCCCTCTTCTCTGGAGTCTTCATTTCTGCCTAACTGCCAGAGTCTTCGTTTCAGTTCCAACTTTTAAAAATTTTAAGCATTATTACACAGATTTTTCTTCTAATTTTTTTTTTTCCCAGTGTTTTCCCTGCTACCAAAATGTAAAATGTGAAAGCACTAAAGTCATTATTTTAATGCGGTTCTTTCATACTTGGATCCTAGAGTTTATACACTGTTCAGTACCATGTTAAATATTACGTCACCTCTCACGGAAATCTCTACTTCTCCAACAGCAAGAAAATTAGGATGTCAAAAACTTTAGCCTTTACCTCACATCCTCCAATGACATCTGTCAGTTTACTTAGGCGAAAATTAACTTTCCCACTCCTGCTTTTTGTCGCCTTCGCATTCTCTCTAGTCCTTTCTCGGCCACTGCTACCATTCTGTCTGGGTAGTGGACAGCATATTTAGTATCACGTGCTGCTAGCGAGACACGGAATTTTATGTGCAAATTCTGCAGGAGAGTTTGAAACAGGTAACGTATTTACCTTAATTGATTATTTTCAATGGTGTGACAAGATTTGCCATCCCTAAATGATTTGTACCTTCACATTAGAGGGTTCCACTGATTTGGTTACTTCCAGTTTTCCAAGATACAGATGAGGTCAGTGTCTTCACTTAGAGTCACGCGTCTTAAGTTTTAGACTTCTAGCATTAGTTTAATTCTTCTTATACATTTGGTTAGGATCCACTTGTCTAATTTTAAAGTAAGTTAGTTTGGCTGTGCTAAACTATAATCCTAACCACCTCAGAATCACAGAAACACAGAATCTTCTAGGTTGGAAGGGACCGTAAAGATCATCTTGTCCAACCGTCAACCTAATTTTGACAAAAATAAACACCCACACAACAAACAAAAAGCAACACCAAAAAGCAATCACTAAACCATATCTCCCAGCACCACATCAACCCGTCTTTTGAACACCTCCAGGGATGGTGCCTCAACCCCCTCCCTGGGCAGCCCCTTCCAATGGCTGATCACCCTTTCGGTGAAAAAACTCTTCCCAATATCCAGCCTGAACCTCCCCTGGCGTAACTTGAGGCCATTGCCTCTACTCCTGTCGCCTGTGACTTGGGAGAAGAGACCGACCCCCACCTCTCTACACCCTCCTTTCAGGCAGTTGTAGAGAGCAATAAGGTCTCTCCTCAGCCTCCTCTTCTCCAGGCTGAATAACCCCAGCAATATCTGCCCTCAGCTTTCCCACCTATAAAATTACTCACCCGTACTGTTCCCAAAATATTCTGAGGCATAACTGACCTGCACACAGAAGGTATTTTCTGTTCAACGTGCTGCACATTAGTGCTGTTCATTAAGCGGTGGGCAGAACACTCCCCGCCCTTTATGTTAATCAGCAAGAGACTGCTCTATGATTCGAAACAGAATCGTCCTTAAACTCGTGAATCAAGGTTAATCTCATCTGCACGTCAAAGGAAACCCCATTCCTACAGTGAAATACTCCTTAATCTTACTTACATCTGCGTTAAGAACTTTACAAAGTGTTCCAACGAGACATCTGAGTTGTATGAAATTTAACAGCCAACCGATTTTCTCCTGGTCTGTTTATGCCACTACAAAAGAGAGAGAAAGGAAATAATCTACTAACCTCTGTTTGACGCAAGAATGACTCGCATCCAATAGAACGGATCCGCAGAATCCGATGACATGATTCCAAACAAAGGTATCTGTCAAAGTGCACAGAGGTATGAAGCAGATAGACAAAGAACACCTCCATTAATCCCAAAATCTTAACGTGTAATGATTCAGCTGTTACACTGTTTAATATAATTCATTCCACTTTTCTTTTTTTTTTTCTAATTACACCAGAGCACACAATAACAGGAGATACTGACGATACTGACACCATCTCACAAAATCCTCCAACTGGGGTATGACTCAGAGGATTAAACTATGTCAACTAAGACCCTTCTACAGGAAAAAGCAGAAACCCCTCAAAGAAGAGTGAGCGCACACAAACCAGATGACTGGGGCTGAAGATGTAAATGCCCGACACACGCGACTCTGGAGTACAACAACTCCCCAGATGAACAGAAGGAGCATAAAATAAATAGGTTAGTCACCACAAATCATTAACAGAATGAGGAGAAAATATTAGATAATGTGCCATTACTTACGTCACCAAAATTTTTGCAGCAATTTTGTTAAAAAAAAAAAACACAAAACAAAACAAACAAAAAAACAACCAAACAAAAAAACAACCAACAAAAAAAACCAAGAGAAAACTGTAGGAAAACATCTTTGAGAAGACAGAAAACTGGGGTTTTATTATTTTTTAAGCAGTCCTAAGCAGAATTTCTTTTAAGTACAAATTAAAGATAAAACATGAACTACAATGCAAACATCTTCTTCCAGCTCGTTTAAATACTCAAATTCTACAGTTGGGAATATATTTTAAAATATCCCATAGGGAACTATAAAAGTTTATACAAAACTTCCAATATTCTGTATGTCAATACTGGGGGATTTTGAGCTCTTTAAAATTCTTCTTGATCACAGAAACAGTAGACTAGGAATCCAGGCAATCTTATAGATTAATTCCTGAAAACTATAGTCTGCACCATCCGATTTCCTTATTCAACTCCTACAATCTTTTGTACAGATTCAAAATCTTCATTATGCCCTTATCCAGCAGATAGGAAACACAGATTAACTACATGTTCTTCTCGTCTAGTATCATTCCTGCCATTTTGGAAGGAAGCTTCCAAAAAAACAGGCAGGTACAAGAGCTGGGTTTTAGCCTTTCAAAAGCCCTTCAGAGTTGTAAACAAAAATTGTTAAACTACTGCTCCGGAGTCTGGAACGGGTAAGTTAATAAATACAACCTAAAAAGCCTGATTCTGAAGATATGCGGTTCATTTTAAATCTTTTAAGAGCTCTACAAGTTCTGAAAAATATCTATCAAGTAATACATGGATTCTTATTTTCTGCAATATCTAAGCATTCTTTAAAAAAAAAAACAAAACACTATCTGTTTACAACCCATCTACAGGTTCCAGGAACTCCTGCAACTGTGAGTAATAAAGATCACATAAATGTTTACAAAGACAAAATGTTTTAGCTAACATTTTTGTCAGTATATTCACAAAAAAACAACGCCAACTTAAACACCTCAAAAACATTTTTCTGCAGTCTTTACAACCCATCAGCTTGTTCTAGAGGAACCAGGTAAAAACAGTCACTTTATTTCACTTTCACTAAAATATTAAATTTAAATTAAAATTTAAAATTAGATTTAGCTATAAAATTAAATTTAGCTATAAAGAGAGGGTAAAGAATGCATAACGTTGCTCATTTTGAATAGACCACTCAATGAATAATTAACTTGGCCGCTTATCCTGCAGCCAGTATCATCATTTGATAGGACCTTTCATATAACAAGGAAAAACATTAGGAATTTTAGGCTAAATAGAAAGCATGCGTTTCTGAAAACATATACAACCAATAATAAAAAATACTTCAGAGAATCAGGTTTCTTTAACTTGTAAATAAATACTTAACCATAAAAATACATAACTGAAACTGGCAGGTCCACACGAAACCCAAACTTCTCATGCTTTTAGCCTTCCACTCGATAATGTGCAAAACACATTTTCTGAAACACAGAAAACATCACTACCTACCTGGCAGCATACTAAGAAAATGAAGAGCGTGATGGCCGTCCATAGTACCTTCTCTCTGAACTGGATCTACAGAACAGATTGCAGAGATAAACGTGTTCACTGTACGTAGAATTGTCACTGTACTCTCACATTAGTACCAAATGCTATATCATTCAGAATGAAATGCAAAGATATCGAACCAGAAGGCATCATTTCCGATTAGAATTTATTTTTAGTATTATTTCAGATTTGAGAGAGACAGTCAGTCATGGGGTTTTGTGCAGTCAAAGAAAACTTATATGGGATCTGGCAGACAGTGTGGCCCACATTCAGTGAGTAGAATGCATTTTATATATAGTATTCTAATACAGTGGGTATTTACAGAAAAGCTATAGTATGGCTAAAAGCATGGATATATACGTGAAAGATTAATGCAAAAAAACTTCTATTCAGTGATTAGTGCCCTAGGCTTCAACAGACTGCAGGTACCGTTTTATAAGGCTGGAAGTTATTAAACTAAAGCACTATAAAGTTTTTGAAGAGATTTAACTGCTGGGAAGACAAACGATAAAAACCAGAAGAACCATGAGTTTTGGATAGCAAATCAGAATATTTAGAATTAAGTTCTTCAAAGAGTGTTAGAGGAAGCTTACATTCATCGTTACGTCCGTGGACACAGACCGCAAAGTAATTTTTAAAGATTCTTTCCCTCCAAAATATTTTTATGGATGTTGATTATACATTACTTTAAAAAGAATGTCAGAAGGATGATCATTAGCCACGAATGCATTGAAGAGAATCTCAGGGTCACAACATTTGAGGCAACTGTAACTTGTGCCAGGTGGAAGAAGAGAAGAATCACCAGATTTAGGTCTGAACCAGAGGATTACTCAAAGCATGAGACAGAAAGCAATGCACGTGAAGAGACCAGAGAGAGCTAAGATGCAGTGTTACGTTCAAGTTCCCACCTCTCCTCCATGGACTGTAAATTTTAGGGTGTGTTCACTGTAGGCAAGAGTACAGCAGCTACTAATGAGTGACGTGAACTAACATGCAAGGTAGAGACAGCAGAAATACTAGCTCTCTGCCTCCCACCACTGAATCTGCTTGTAGAGAATTAACACGAAAAATGATTAGCGCCTGGTTTTATAGGTAATGAACACCCACAGATGAGAAACTACAAACTGATGCAGAAGCGCAGCTGCTCAAGCAAAAGGAAACCCAGAAGTAGTCTGTATCTTTGTAAGTGAAATCATGCACTTACTTAGAAGCAAAATAATGTCAGTAATTTAATTTATTTACTGATACTGCCTCGCTCTCTTAAAAAAGAGGCCAGATGCTAAAAATAGCTACAGGACAAAGTTACAAAAAGAAGCATGGTGACAGCGGCAAATAAATGCAAACTATCTCCTGCTAGACTTTAGGCAGCGCAGACCCCCTTTGCCAAGTGCTGTTTGAATTCTACAATTCAGGTTTGAAGTCCAGACTTCCGAAAAGAAAAATGCTTAACCAAAATGTCTCTGCAGCCCAACAGTTAGCCTTAGCTGCTGAAACACCAGCCAAGCTCTACAACTGCTCTGGCTCTCTCCGTAGCTGCGGTGATTATCAGCATTAGAGAAATTCGGCATCACCCAAATCACAATTATTCACAAGGAAAACAGTCTCTATGATTCAAAAAGGCAAAAAAAGAAAAAGGAGGCCGTATGCCAGGAACAGCAAAATACAGATTGGTACCGAAATATGTCAGCCACAAATGATAACAAGCACAGGGACAGTACATTTCATCATCCGATCAGATTCAATTGGACGTTTTATCCCTTTGACATTTTTCTTAAAACTTGTGAAAACGAAGGGACTTCAGCATCATCTTCTTCATGTTCTGAACAGTGTTTCTACATCGGAAAATCTGTGCAGGAGGGAAAGAGGAACCGATACTACTAGCTACAAAAGTAGCAATTGCTTCTGTTAATCACCTTGGCCAAAACACAAAAGCAACAAAGCAACACTCCCTCCTGACAGAAAAAGCCCACTTCCCCCATCAACAATAATGGCAAAATGATTCAGTGAGAGCCCAAACAAATCAAAACTTCATCTTCACTTAACCATCGACACAAGTTTAGAGAAAACAGATATCCTTTTCTATTTTGTTATCTTCATTTCTTTTCCTGGCCTTAACCAACCCACTAAACCCGTTACTGATGATGTCTGCCAGCGGCAGCTTGCAAGAAAACCATAAATAACAAAGAACTACAGTTATATAGAACGACCTAGGTCACTTGATAAACTACACACAAACAAGGACCATAACTTAAAAGGGTTAAAGGGCTCTCCAGACCAGGAAAGATGTTCCAAATTGTATTTTCACTTCAAATCTGTACAAAGCTGGCAACTGACAGTCATTGTCGAGACAGTGACCTAGATAGTAATAAGGACAAAGTGACCCAAATAGAGAGGACAGGAATCTCAGCACCTCTCTAGGCATCCTTCATCTACTGATGGAGGACACGGACAGATCAACCCCTTCTTCCTCTCTGGCGAATAGAAAGGGAGGAGAAAAAAAAAACCAAGAGAAAAATCGCAACTCTCAATGAGCTTTACAGAAACATCAGTATCTGTAGACTTGTCTTGGCTTCCTCTTCCCATCCACGTCACTAGACGAAAATGGGATGGATGTAACCAACTAATCCCAGATACACCATAAATCAGCACCAGAAGATAGCACTAATGTTCACTGTTGCAGAGACAAAGGTGGGTACCTGCTGCCCAGACCTGGTGCATCCGGATCTCAGCACAGGGTCTGGCTATGGAGACTCCTGCTCTGAAGATGCCTTCGTCTGACCTAAATAATTTGTTTAGAAACCTGTCCCAAGAGGGAAAGATGCTGGAAAGCAACAAGGAAAGACAGATGGAGCAAAGAGCCAGGGAATAATCTTTTTAAAATCAGTTCCAGAGGGGAATAACCAGCAGTTTTTACTGTATCTTCTCCATTCAATCCAGGTTACTGGCACAAACATCTCTGCATCCAGTCCTAACCTTCAGGAATCTCTCATCAACGAAAGAGGATTCTCTCGGATGGTGTCATGTTCCCAGCTATGCATTTCCTTTTAAGAATATAGAAATCAACATTTAGCTCTTACGGTCACGACAATAAATATTAGGTAAATTGGTTACTCTAATTAGAACCTTTAACACCTAGGCAATATGTGCTTGCTTAAGTTTTGGAAGTAAAAAATGAGGGTTTGGGGTTTTTTTTGACATGGCATGTTTCTTTCTAATCTGCAGAAATTAACTAATTTTAATTAGAAAACCCATCAAGAAATGTGAGGAGTTTCTAGGGCTCAGGGAACAAAAAGATCAGCTGTAAATGAATTCAGCTCACTGATTCCAGAACAAAGTGTCACATCCAGCAGGTGAACAGGGAGCAATTACCTGAACTACATCACAGATCACTTTCCCACTTCATCAAGGTGAATCACAGATATGGGAGGAGAAGATATTTTATGGGAAAGGAAGAACTAAATTTGTGGTTCTTGAAGTACAGCACAAGCTTTTTCAAAGTAATATATAAGCCAGCTCAAAGCCAACAGTGGTATCCATAGGAGAAAAAAAAACAGAAAGCTTAAAAACTCTGTTCTAGTATGTTAAAACATAGTCAATCATATGGAACTGAAACTAAATAAACTTAGTCTAAAGATGGGTCGGTTTTTTAAAAATTAGTTAGCATAATTACCAAGTGGAACAACTTATCTGAAGGCTGTGAAAAATTCATCGTCATGGTAATCTGTAACTTTAACATGGATTCCCCTCCTCCAAAGTATACATCCTACTTTAGGGCCCAGTGACTGTATTTATATTGGAGTGTGGACTCAAATATCATAATATTCTCTTATCTGTGATCCAGTAAAAATAAGAACATAATATGGAACTCACTTTTCTTTCCGGTTTCTGGATTTCGGGTAACACTGCACAGAATGGCTTAATAACTTCTAAAAATTTTACTGTTCCAGAGAAACAAACACACACACACAAAAGAAGAGAGAAAAATATATTAATGAACTTCTATGAATTAACTAAACTTGATAGAATTTTGTTTAACTTCTAGGTGGAAAAATAAAGTGTAAGTAGCGGTTTATAAGTGATTTCATCAACACATACTCTAATTCAACGCCTGGAAACTAATGCCTTCCTCTTAAAACAGTTGAAAACAGGGCAAAAACGTGAAAGAGAATTCTCGTTCTAATCACATTTGGCCTACTCTTTTTTCCACAGCTGGAAGCATTTTGGATGAGAAGTGACACTGTACGTGTCACCAGAATTGAATTAAATCATATTCCATCTAAAAATAAGTGACCTAGTATCAGTCTGCGCTAGTTTAACATAGAAGAAAAGGATACTGACACCAAAAAGTATTCGTGCAGAGATTAGTATCTTGTGTTTTACAGAAATATTTAGCTGAGAAAAGAATTCAATAATGTATGGAAATCATAATTTAAATCACTGCAACACATTCTCATCAGAACTTTGGGGGATTTTATTTTAACTCTTGATACAACTGTTTTCACATATTCTGCTTTAGAAATGCAGAAAAGCTCAACAGTTTGAGCTCTTTTTCTGGGGCAAAAAAATAATAGTTCAAAGCACGTATGCTCGGTGGGTAGTTTGTCTTCCAAAACTTATACATTATTCCCAGCCCCAACACATTTGGATAGCCACAGAAAACAATCATCAGTACCTCTTCAAAGAAAATGTATTTATTACACTGCAAGCCAAGTTCAGTAACGTTTTAGTTTAAAGACCATGTTTACTTTTACACTTTGCTGTGACATATTTCTCTTTTATTTATTCCAAGCCCTCAGACAGCTCATCAGAAGATGCATCTCGCTCCACAGAGTCAGAGAATGGTTTGGGTTGGAAGGGCCCTTAAAGATCCCCTACTTCCAACCCCCCTGCCACGGGCAGGGACACCTCCCACCAGACCAGGTTGCTCCAAGCTCCATCCAGCCTGGCCTTGGACACCTCCAGCGATGGGGCAGCCACAGCTTCTCTGGGCGGCACGGCTCCCACGTGAAAATACTAAAGCCCGGGGGGAGGGGGAGAAATAACCCGGCACAAAGCGGTGACTCGCCGGCCCGGCAGAAGGGAAACCTGCTCGGAAGGTGGCTGCCCCGCTACCACCACCACCGCCGCCGCCTCTCCGGCCTGCCCGCCCCCGGCACCTCAGGCGGGGGGCCACCTCAGGCGGGCCGGGCCGACGACCGACCGCTTCCTCCCCTCACACAACCGCCGACCCCACACCCCAGAGCGGCTTCCCCCCCATTGCCCGAGCCGAGGAACGGCACCGTCCGTACTCACTGCCCATGGCGGCGGCGGGACTTCCCTCAGCCCGCTGTCACCGCCGCTCCCCTCCGCCGCCGGCCGGCGCCCTCACGTGACGCCGGCCTCAAGGCC
>VXAK01012591.1:446378-457356 GCA_013399435.1 Arenaria interpres
AGGGCAACAAAGATGATTCAAGGATTGGAGCATCTCCCTTATGAAGAAAGACTGAGAGAACTGGGGCTGTTTAGTCTGGAGAAGGCTGAGGGGAGACCTTATCAATGCTTACAAGTATCCAAAGGGTGGTTTGAAGGAGGAGGGAGCCGGACTCTTTTCAGTGGTTGCCAGTGAGAGGACGAGGGGTAACGGGCATAAGTTGGAACATCAGAGGTTCCACTCAAACATGAGAAAAAACTTCTTCACAGTGAGGGTGACAGAGCCCTGGAACAGGCTGCCCAGGGAGGGTGTGGAGTCCCCTTCTTTGGAGATTTTCAAGACCCGCCTGGATGCAGTCCTGAGTAACATGCTCTAGCTCTGGGCAATCCTGCTTCGGCAGGGGCGTTGGACTAGATGATCTCTATGGTCCCTTCCAACTCCAAAAAAATTCAGTGAAATTCAGTGAATTTTTTCACCGAAAGAGCGATCAGACACTGGAATGGGCTGCCCAGGGAGGTGGTTGAGGCACCATCCCTGGAGGTGTTCAAAAGACGGGTTGATGTGCTGCTGGGAGATATGGTTTAGTGATGCTGTTGCTTTTTGTTTGTTGTGTGGGTGTTGTTTTTTTTGGTCAAAATTAGGTTGATGGTTGGACAAGATGATCCTTACGGTCCCTTCCAACCTAGAAGATTCTGTGATTCTGTGAAATATCTCCCCTGTTGAAAAAGCGCAGGCTTAGCGGTTTGGCAGCGGTGCGTTTCCCGAGTAGGCCACTCCATCTCGAGGAGCGGGTGTGGTGATTTTCACGGGTAATTGGGTAAAAGCACAGGGCTGTGGGTGAAGCCAACCTGACAGGAGCGCCTGGACCGAGAATAGGTGTTACTGAAACAGGCATCTAACCTTCTTCAGAGCTGGCCCTTACAACGATCTGTAAACTGGGGTTTATCAAAATTTATTGCAGAACTTGGTATATGATAATTTAAAACTATATATTCTTCCTGAGTTAATTCATCCCATTCTTCCCCATCAACACTGCAGGCGTTTTAGGCTAAATTACCAAGCAATAATATGAGATGGGAAGGATTATGGCTCCTCCCCAACCTTGAATCTCTCTATTGGATTTTATTACGCATTCCCTGAGAAGAAATCCTCTTAACCAAGACCTTGCTACAATATCTTTGAAGAATTTTGTTCATGAGCCTCCATCATCTGAAATGACTTGCTGAGAGACTTTTTTCTTCCTGACCATGGCAGGGTGGGTGTGTGGAACTAGATGATGCTTAAGGTTCCTTCCAACCCAAACCATTCTATGATATAATTTTACAAATACTAATGAGGGACTGCCAGGGCTTTCCAGCCAAGAGCTGGACACTGATTGCTGGGATACAGAGCGTGTGGCTACAGAAACATCTCAGCAGCTGGGAGTGGAAGGCAAAGGGCTTGTTTTCCACATTTCTTCCAAACACATTAAAGTTGAAAGAGTCACACAAGCAGAAGGGCAGGAGCAGTGGTGTAACTCCTTCAGGGAGTCCTAGCAGAGCCCTTGTGGTGCTTTAGGTGACACACTAGTCCTCCAGATGGATGCAGAGCTCCCACATACTGCAGGGGAAAGAATTGCTCTTGGTAGAAGGAGAAGATGGGATTCAGGAGAAGCCTTCTCAGGGTCCTCAGAAGAAGCTGCAAGAAGGGGAAGATCCGTGGTCACTTCTTGCTTGTAAGGGGCTAAAGCCAAACTCCTTTTAATCACTGTCCTCTCTTGCTCACCTTGTCTTGTTGCTGGAATAAAGGTGCACTTTGGGAACTTACTCAAATGGGCTTGAATAGCTGTATCTGTTTGAGCTCCTTCAGAAAACCTGGCTCATTACCTTCCCGTTTTGTCATTTGCTGCTGTTCTTTTCATTGATTTCTTCTATAACCAGTTTTATTAATGTATCTTTTTAAGACAAAGCCTGCAACATCTACACTGCAAAGAAGAGGTTTTGCTCAGGAGCTCCCAACAGGCCTCCAGATGAGGACCTCCCCCGGTGAAAAAACTAAACCAACAAAAGCCTTGATGTTTGGGTTATTTTGCTACAGCTGTTTTTTTGCCAAGTCCCTTCAACCTCCTCATTCTCCTGCCTCTTGCCCTTCCAACCTCTGCTGTATTTGAAAGAGGCCTCACTATTACACCTTTCAACAAGTTATCCCTCAAACTCTTTGCAGCCTGCCTTACTGTACTTTTCTGCTCAGCTGGCCACAGTTTTGGCCTCTCTCTGTGCTGCTCCTCCTCAGTCACAACTTCAGCCTTCTTCCAGTGTGGGAACTAAGGTCCACTCAAGGAAGAAACTGAGCCCTTGAAAGTACATGAGGCCACGTACATGAGAAGTGGTGAAACTGCACAGCAGCCTGGGACTGGAAAAGAGACGGTTTCTTAAATGCACTTCTTTTGGCCTTACAAGTGAAAAGTTACACATGCTTTGCCAACACAGAAGACTAAACCAATGGACCAATTTAACAATCTTTGGACTATTAAAAAAAAAAAAAAAAAACCAAAAAAAAGCCACCAAGAAACACAGCAAACCAGAAGGACACTGAGAAGAATCTCCCAGGTAGGAGGTACCTTCTAGAAACTGGTTTGGCCTCTGCAAAATATGTGTCTAAAATACGGCACGGTACCTGCAGCACGCCTCACCCCGTTAGCTTGATGTGAAAGCACCGCGTCTCTGGGTGAGAGACACCGTGGTGCCCGAAGCCTTCAGGAGCCATCCTGCAAGGTCTCCCCCAGGAATCCTGCTTTTACAACTCGTGCGTTGAGAAGAGCGGAAGCAGCTGCAATAAATTTCATTCCCGGCCCACGGGAAAATAAATGAGAAAAATCCACAGCGCTGGTGTAGAAATGGCTCGTGCCCGGGCAGGGGAAGCATTTATTCAAACAGACTAACATTTCTGCGGAAACAGAAACGGTTTCCACACAGCCACCGTCCCAGGGAACTGCCAAGTGCAGACAGGCAAGGTGCTAGAAGGTATTTTATAGCCACCTCACCAATCTGCTCCCTGGACTGCATTAGTTAGGTTTTTTTTAAAACTTTAAAAATATGTTTTGTAGAAAATACTACAAGAGAAAGAGAATTATCTAGAGTAACAGGCATCACCTCTCATCTTTAGGTATTCCCCTACATGAAAAAAATGCTTCAGCATTACAGAACTTTTTCTGTTCTTTTTTCCCCCATTCTGGAGAACGAAGAGTCTTAAGGCTCTGGCTTTTGTTCTTCTTCCTAGGAGGAGGCACCAGACATGACTGGCAGCAGGAGTTGTCCATCCGTTGAAAATTTACATAAACGTGTTGGTAAGAATCTCTTCCTGCTGCTGGTGGTGTAGAGTTCCAATGCCAACTGCTGGGGCTGGTAAAGGAGGTCTGCTCACAAGACGGAGCTGAAATTCAAGTCAGGAGGAAACGATTAATGAAGCACAAGGATAAAAATCCCATCTTGAGGTCCTCTGATGCCATGGTGATATCTACTGTCAGATACTGGGCAGTCCCAGCGGCAAGAAATGCAGGAAGTTATCCTCCACCTCCTAAAGACCACGACTCCAAGAACATTACAGGGCAGGATCTGCCAGAGCAAATGGCAGCTTTGGAGACTCCTCCTACTCCCTTCAAGCATGTTGTTTCCTACCTGGGACCTTTCACCATCCTGTCTACTTAAGATTAAACATCTGGTAAGAGAAATCTTCAGACCTGCTCATCATCACTAAATGGTGCTACAAAGAGCACAAGTAGCTTAAATTAGAACACACATTTGGTTTAGGCATTAGGATTAGGTTTTTGTGAAAGCATCACAGAATTTTGCATTCAAGGAGACCTTCAAACTTCGTTTTAAAGGCTAACACACCACAGGGACATCTTACCTTAATCCCCACCTGCTTTTCAAACCGTGGTGACACAAAGGACCATGGACCCATGTTCTGTGGTTCTTCCTGACTCCAGATAAAGGCTGAAGGAAGGATAAGGGTACATTACAAATGCCCATAGTTATCTTTTCAGCAGCTCAAGAAAAACAAGTGGTTTTTTTTCTTTTGTAGCACCTCTGCCTTTTTTGTCTTGGCACTACGGTTGAAATGAAAACTGCCCAGATTGAATTCCCTTGCAGCTCACAGCTTGATGAAGTCAGACTAAAAGTACGTCCACCGCTAGGGTACTAGTGTGGGTATATTCTGCTTTTCTACTGCCGTTTTCAAAAGCTACTTAAAAGGACTGGACTGCAAAGACCAATGCAAAAAAAATGCCCCAAATGGTTCACTCTGATTTTTAGTCTAGAAACACAACGGTAGAAGTCTGGCTGACCTTTGGCACGGCTGTATTTGCTCAGCTCTTGCTGTAGAGCTTCCAAGGGGAAAGGACAGAGTTCCTCAAGTCTCAGAATCGCTGTGTTGTGCTGTTTCTCTCCCAGTGTCTCTCTTTGCTTCACCAAAGCATAGTAATGCTTACCGGAGCAGAGCACCACTCGGGTGACACTGAAGAAAAAGAGGAATGTTTCCAAGTTTAGCGTTTTTACAGACACTATGCAAAACAGTTTCACGCTTTAAGCAAAAACAGTCAGCCAAACTTTAAAGGTAACTTTATGAAGCTAAATTCCTACTCTAGACCATCTTTTCTCTTCTTTGCCTTCCCATCCCTCCCACTCCCCTCCAACAGCTGAGAAACTAACCTTTGGGTACAATATACCAGAGCCCAGAGGTTCTGCTTCTTCACTAATCCTGGGACAGTTACCTTACAATGGGATTCACCTCTCTTATCTTTAACTATCTAAAAATTAAACACCTAGTCAAAGCTAGTCATCTATGCACTCTCCATAGAGAATACACCAGAGAGGGAGAGAAGGAACTCCAGAGGACAATGCCCTCCCATGCCAAAGAGGAGCTGCCTGCTGGAGATACCTTCCAGCCACCAGAGAGGCCTTGGCTGCCTAACCTTACTGGACAAAGGCAAGGAGATAAACCTCACCATCCCACCTAAAAACCCCAAGATGTTGAGATACTAACATCAGGGATGCTGCCAGACTGAGGTACAACTGGGACAAGGACCAGAGAAGAAACTTAGGAGGAAGGAAAAAAAAACCCGAAGGCTGGAGTTACCCACTGTCAACGGGATTCTCTACAATATCTGAGAGGAGGGAGATACACACACACACACAATTTATTATTGCCCTAACTTCACTTCATCAGCTCGGGTCATCCAACACCATCAGATCAGGAACTACAGTCCCAGCCTCCCTGTGGGGGCAAGGGCTGAGAGCCTGGAGACTTTACTGTTCTACAGACGGATATCCTAACTGCCAACAAGTAAGCAGAAGGAAAGGAGTGAAACAAGTAAAACTAAGTCACCCACCATAAAACAACATTTCCCCCCTCCCCCCAAAATTAACTCTTTCGTATCACCTCCAACTTGAGCTGTTGTTAGATAGGAGAAAGGGACAGGACATTCTTTCTGAGCTCTTCCTCAACGAAAGTAGAGCTACCTTTTAGGATCTACAGAGGAGTCACCGATGACAGGCTTGAATGTTGTCCTTGGGGCCATTTCTTCAAAACTGGATACAGCAGCCTACGTGGGGGAAAAGTTGGAAGTTACCAAATCTTGCTGTCTTTTTCCTCAGGCCAGAGTTGGAGAGAGGATACCGAAACAGGATTTCAACAAGTAGAAAATACACAACCTTCCCTCTCCCACCGATGAAAGGTGGGATGCTAAGATTCCCAAGAACACCACCAGGCCTAGAATCAACCCTACCTCCACTCAGCTTTAATCCTCAACCTATCCACCCCCCAAAATAGGCAAAACCCCATTGATTTGACCCCAAAACAGAGATCGAAGAACACAGAGGAAGAAAGGGGAAGAGAACACAGAAGCAGAGGAAGAAGAGGAGAAAATAAAAAAAAGAAAAAAGTTTTCAGCTTACAGGCAGCCTGAGTAGCACTTTGGGAGAAACAACAATGAGAGGTTTCCTGAAGTTTCGGACCATTTGCCGCCGGAGTAAATGGAAATACTGTGCTGGGGTGGTGGGATGCACAATGGACATGTTCACGTGGTCCCCATCGACTCCTTCTTCTGAGCTGTCACACATCTATACACGGGGAACACAGCACAGAGAATCCAGGCACATAAAGCACGCTGACTAAGAATAGAAGAGCAATTAACAAATTCAGAGAATAAATGGCTTTAGCATTTAACCGGTAAGATTTGTGTCTGAACTGCCTCCTTCTAGCACACTGTAAGCAGGGCATGACAGTTTTCTTAACACTGGTGAGATCATGACTTCTCTATCAGTGACAGCATCCCTGTAAACGTGCTGCAAACCCCTCCTTAAGCCATTACTCAGATGAAAATGCTTTAATTTACTATCTACAGTCATAAGGGCACAACAGTGGATTTTTTAAAAAAAAAACAAAAACCTAAACTTGCCACAGATCTACTAACTGATATTTAATAGTGTCCAGAATTCTGTGTGTATGATCTGTGCCTGGTCGACACATCTCTGAGTGGTTTGCTCAAGAGGGTAACTGCCTGTTTCTGATCACAGAATGGTTTGGGTTGGAAGAAACCTTAAAGATCATTGAGTTCCAACCCCCCTGCCATGGGCAGGGACACCTCCCACCAGACCAGGTTGCTCAAAGCACCATCCAGCCTGGCCTTGAACACCTCCAGGGATGGGGCACCCACAGCTTCTCTGGGCAACCTGTGCCGGTGTCTCACCACCCTCACAGTAAAGAATTTCTTCCTAATATTTCACCTAAATCTCCTCTCTTTCAGTTCAAAATCTTTACCCCTTGTCCTATCTCTACAGCTCCTTGATCAAGAGTCCCTCGTATCTCTCCTTCACCCCCTTTAGGAACTGGAAGGGGCTCTAAGGTCTCCCTGGAGCCTTCTCTTCTCCAGGCTGAGAAGGCTCCAGGGAGACTTTGTAACGCCAACCTCTAAAATGTCTTCTATAAGAAGTGCTCATTAGAGGTCTGCTATTTGCAATTCAGCAACTCTGTCTTGCCACCGGCCTCGCTCTGTGGTACGGTGACATCGCTGAGGGACAGCAATCAGGAAAAAAAGACAGCAGTGCTGAAGGACGTCCCACTAGGGCTGGTGGCAGAGGGCACAGCGCCTCTGAAAGCGCCCTGCAAATCTCCTGTCAGGAAATCTCATGTTACCATACACCCACTTGGGCAGGCGACGGAGATGCAACAGGAACAGCAAGCATTTATTACGAGGTTCAATCAGAGTCTCGCAGCAGAGCTGTGGAACATTTAAACCAAAACTCCTTCCTCGGGACTTCCAGACCGACACCTTCTCGTCACAGTCCCCTTTCTCCCCCCGCTTTCAGCCCAGCCCGTTCCAATCTCATCATGATGGTATCCTGGGTATGCCTCCAGCTCCTGATGTCACGAGCAGGTACACCAGGAAGGGGGCACTTTGTGGCAAGATTCCCAGAGCACGTTGTTTCCCAGTGCTACGATGGGGGGCTCTGGGAATCTGAGAGGTGTGGCGGGGTACCTGTAAGAACCGTTCCATCCGGCAGGACGAGTGCTCAGGGCCTGCACCATCATAGCCATGGGGAAGGAGAATTACTATCCCACTCTGCAGAAGCCATTTGGCCTCACCTAAAAAAAAAACAAACACACAACGAAGAGAAAGGAAAGAATCATTTCCACAGAACACAAAGCCACAAAACACATATCACATGTAGAAACTACTCTGGGAAAAAAAGAATAGCTGATTTCCTCATCGTTAAATACAAGCCTGAAACTTGCTGCTGGCATTTTGCCACGAGATTCACAACAGTGAAACAGCACACTGAAGTTTCTGAAATTATCATGGAACTTTGGGCTTCCAGGAAGACTTAAGCTTCCGTGTGGAGCACGTGGCAACGGTGAAGACTTTAAAACTGAAATCCTCTGAATGGAATTGTCCTCCTGAATATCAGGGGTCCTCAAAGGTAACTCTCCAGGGAGCAAACCTCTAACCACAATTCACCGCGCATTTTCTGCGTACTTTGGTCATTTGCTCCTCTGCAGGAGTGACCTGGGCAGCATCCTGTGAGCCAGTTCCTCGCTACCACAGCAGTGCCTGCCACAGGCTAGTTCCCCTGAGCTCTGCCAAACCTCCTGCACTGGTGAAGCAGTTCCAGTCAAATCCAGGAGGTAATTCATCCCAGCCCCAAACCCATGCTGAGGATGGGCGGGATAAGAGGGCCTCTGAATTTCCAACTATGCTTACAGAGGGAGTGCAGAGGCCTAACTGAGGCTAGATGCCAAAACTCTGGACACTAATCATCACCATTTTCTTTCTGTATTGCTTCAGGAAGTTTTCAGATGCCTCATGAAGGAAAGGCACAGCCTAAAAAGCTATCAACTGTATAGACACACAGTAAAATAAATGAGCAGTGAGGGTGGGAGGAAAGGCCATTAATATCATCAACTGTCCTTTCAGAATGACTGTCTCCTGCCAAGGATGGGCTGTCTTTCCTTTTAGATTAACTGTCTTCAGAGAAAAGCTGCACAGAAGCCAGGACCACACAGACAAGCTCGCAAGACTTCTTGAGAAAACAGAATTCTTTTCTCAACACGTTCCCCTTCTACTTTCAAGATGAAGGATTTTCTAAAAGCGTGCTTAGTACCAATGATTCATTTTTAAATACACTATCTTCTTTTACACTCACCTCCAGAGATGAAAGTGTCAAATATTATCTGGGCTCCATTAAAGAAGTCTCCAAATTGAGCTTCCCAAATTGGCAGTAACTTAGGGCTCTCAATACTCATTCCATATTCAAAACCAAGCACAGCTTCTTCAGACAAGGGACTGTTACTCACCTAACAAAAGGAAATTGTTGGGAGGGGTGGGTGAGGAAGAAGACAACCCAGGGTTAAGAACCTTTGGAACCAGGCACGTCAGTGCTAGGGACACTGAGGACACGCACTCGTAAAGGCTACTGATGGTCACTTCTTTTCTTTTGGCTTTTGAAAAATCGAGAGGGGAAAAGAATAATAGCTGATCTCTCAAGAAAAGGCAATACCCATTGTTAGATTTGTACAGAGGGCAACTACAAAGAATAGGGGTGCCCTGACAGTTTTTATGTCTCTGTATCTGGGGTTTGCCCGAATATACAGGCTACCTACACGTGTCTCAGCAGCTTTAGAACACGCATTCTGTTTCAGCACAACTTGAAGAAGGCTGCCTTGTGGACCACAGAACCTACCTCTAGGAAACCCTTCTGGTCGGGGGACATATGATTCAGAGGAATGTAGGTATCATCTGTCTCTTGGCAAACCAACATCGCGTGTCGTTGGCTAAAGGTTCCTCTGCCAACATCTTGTCCACTTAGTCTGATATTAAACCCTTGCCAAGCGATAAACAAAACACTGGATTAGCAAGTCATGTAAAAAGAAAACATGCAGGACAACAACTCCCCGGTTCTAAAGTATTACTTCTTTTGTTATGTCTCTTCTTGGATTTCCCCTCATCAGCAACATCAAATCTGAGATTCTTAACCAGCAGCAGCTCCAACTCACAAGCACATTGATGCTCAGACATTTTTCTTCCCTCCTCTCTGGAGCCAAGAATTATTTTGTGGCAAATAGTTCAACTTACTAAAGCAAACTGCAAAAAAAAATGTGCATTCTGTATCGTATGTAAATGGAGATGTGAATTCAGGCTAGAGAGGAGGGAAAAGAAATAGCGTGGAACACAGTCTGAAAGTATTTGGGAGGTCCCACTGGCGTCAGCTGCACTGCTCAGCCCCGTGCACAAACGTTTTTGGGGAGTGGGAGGGAGCAACAATATGAAAGTATTACATTTAGTACTCGATCTACAAATATTAGTGACACGGAGGATTCATGTTTACCTTCTCTTAGTACCATGCAGGTGTCAATTGTCAAATTTATACATACCAATCTTTAGACTTAGAAACACCGACGTCTAATGTTGTACTTTATTGACATCAAAGCCAAAATATTTTATTGGCTGCTGTCTGGTTGCCTCTTACCTTGGCTCAGCAGGGAACCAAACGCTAGAGCTTCAGCTGTTGCCCAGTCCAGCTTTTTCCCTTCCTCCATTTTTTGAACTCTTGACTAAACAAGTAAACAACAAGGAAAAGTTATTATTTTGCGTCTTTTTCCATCTGTAGCTCTTTTGGTGACACAGATCAATATTAGAAACCAGGAAAAAAAAGGAAACACTGTGGAGATAAATGCTATATTCCCGCCACCAGCTCAGCTTGGTTTGGAATACACACAGTCTGACTTCAGCACATCCTGAAGAAGGTTGCCCTGAGACCACAGAACCACGGATGACCCACACGTTCACGCACCAGTCAACAGACTGTGGGCTGACAAGTTAGATCTTAGCCTGAAAATATTAAAAGTCTTAGCACAGCACAGAGGGTGCTCTTGGCAGACTTTTGATTTGTCTGGTTAGCAGCGATGAAAGTCACCAGGCGATGAAAGTATTCCAGCCTCTAGAATTCCCCGCTGTTCCATCCTGGAACTGCAGACCACTGATGGTACCCAGCTGGGGTGTTCTGGCCTTAGGCCTGGGAAGACAAGAACTTCAGTCTTCGGAAATACTCGACTCGTGGCCTCTCCGTGGCTGCCAACCAGACACCTGCGCCTGGTCATCATTCATCAAAGGGAAACACTCACAAGCCCAAACCAATCCAAATACTGCACACAAATTTAGGAGCTATCAAAAGCTGACTGTCAGACTTAGCCACGTGTGTATGCTTAGATTTATATATATATATATAACACATAAATACTCCCTACTGCCTTTAGAAACTGCATACACTATTACCAAGTTGCTGATTCATTCTCTCACAAAGTACTCATTCTAATCATGAAGTATATAAATGATACTAATTTCTCATGATAGTTTCTATTATTTATAAGAATAATAAACTGGTTTTTCTGTAAGCTTTTTTCTTCACTTAAACAATATTTTGTTGAAATAACAAGATTAAAGTATATGGTCGATTTTGGGGGG
>VXAK01012591.1:457396-469620 GCA_013399435.1 Arenaria interpres
GGGGGGGGGGAGGATGTCTGTCCTCAACACCGGAGGAAAAATGGCATCATCTCAGCCTCAAAAAGAGAGCGAGCAGCTTTTCCTGGAGAAGACCGTGCCATTCTCCAACTGGCAGCCTTGCTGCGCCTGCAGTTTGTCCCGTAACGGGTCGTACCTTTGAGCAATGGGACTAGAAGCGTCATTGTGCTCTACTGACCTGGGCGTAGGTCTTCAGGAGATGGCTGTGCATCTGGAGTTCTTCAGGCACCTCTACAGACTTGACTCCAATAAACTGCAGAAGCGGTACAGGCATTCCTGTGTCCCACGTGGTGATTTTAGCAGAAGGCTCGACGAAGCCTTTCCAGTGAGCCTGCAGGTTGGTGGGAGGTGGACTGTACAAAGTCATGTTGGCAAGATGATCGTTCAGTTTAGAATAGTACGTCGTCTTTATCTCAGATACTTCAGCCTCAGTCATGAGCCCCGCAGCTATTAGGTGTTCCGCATAGGTGTCCGGGATGCTCTTACGGGATCTGTCAGGGAGGGAATCAAACCCCATAGACATTAAGCCTGAAAACTTCAGAACAAGGAAATGCCACCTTACTACGGCCAGGAACCACGGAAAACTAAAATAAAAGATGTCCCGGTGCATTATACTCATTTGCATCAAGTTTGCTTCCTGGCACTTCCAGAAACATAATGCTCTTGAATATGTGCTTTACAGTCCTTTATTAAAAAAAAACCACCAAAACCAAACAAACAAAAAAGTGCTTATAGTTGGCAGTTAGAGGTAACCCCCCCCAGTTAGACTGACACTGTGCTATCATGCGTGTTTTCTTCAGACAAGTGACAGTAGGATTTCAGTGCTCTCTGAGAATCAAGCCATCCATTCCATAAATGCTTCACCTAAATTCATTACACCTGAATTCATCGGCCAGTAAATGATGTGCATTTTTCTCTGGGGATAAGGATGGGATCTGAGTACATTTAAATGCTCCTAAAGATGAGTCCCCCATTGGAACCCACAGGATCAGGCAAAGACAAGACAAACGTCATACTGGATCCCTACCCATTCTCCCGCAGTATCCATGCTTCCCTCTGGCACACAGAAGACTTCACCTTCTGATTACTAGTGACTGTGAATTTGAAATGTAAGGGCTATGTGCAAGATTGTTCTCCAAGAGGCATCAAGCCACGTATTCAAGACCCAGCTCTGGTGGTTACCTTCGTTAACATGACGTCCTCAGACTCACACTTTAGTGAAGGGCTGCTGACTGTGTAGCTACACTTCCATAAAGGCTCGTCAAGATGGCACGGGATCTTCATTATACAGAGACTTTTATTACAGGCACAGGCAATGCTGAGTTGGTGTAGACACAAGTACATTTTGTGTTTCCCCCATCAGGGAGCCAAGAATGCCAATTGCATCCTGGGGTGTCTCGAGAGAGTGTGGCCAGCAGGTCAAGGGAGGTCATCCTGCCCCTCTGCTCTGCCCTGGTGAGGCCCCATCTGGAGCACTGCGTCCAGTTCTGGGCTCCCCAGTTAAAGAAGGACAGGGAACTGCTGGAGAGGGTACAGCAAAGGGTCACAAAGATGCTGAGGGGCCTGGAGCATCTCTCTTACAAGGAGAGGCTGAGGGACTTGGGTCTTTTTAGTCTGGAGAAGACTTAGGGGGGATCTAATCAATGCGTACAAATACTTAAAGGGTGGGTGTCAGGAGGATGGGGCTGGTCTTTTTTCAGTGGTGTCCACGGACAGGACAAGAGGAAATGGGCACAAACTTGAACATAAGAAGTTCCACCTAAACATGAGGAGGAACTTCTTCACTTTGAGAGTAGCAGAGCCCTGGAACAAGCTGCCCAGGGAGGTGGTGGAGTCTCCATCTCTGGAGACATTCAAAACCCACCTGGACACGTTCCGGTGCAACCTGCTCTGGGTTGACCTGTGTTGGCAAGGGGGTTGGACTAGATGATCTCCAGAGGTCCCTTCCAACCCCGTATGATTCTATGCTTCTGCCCTTACCTGATGATTTTGTACATGCTGGGGTTGGTGAAGAAAGGCTCATCGAGTTCATTGTGGCCCCACTGTCTGTAGCACAGCAAGTCTACTATCACGTCCCTGCGGAACTGGCGTTGGTACTCGACAGCCAGTCGCGTGGCTCGGACAACTTCTTCAGGATCATCCCCATTCACATGGATAACTGCGCATCCAACAATTTTACCTGCCCAGGGATTTGAAACGTAACAACAGTCATCACACCCCGCCCCTTCTGAAGAGTGCAGTCACACATCTACTCTGCTGAAAAGTACAGACAACTCACATGAAGCGTATTTAACAAAAACAAAGCTACAAAAGATGCTCTTTGTGATGAGAGCTGGGGTAAGGAGGAGGAGTCTTCCCTGAGAGAAAGCACATTTAGCCCAACCTGTTGTATTTGTCAGTTTGACCACACCTTCTTTATCAGCACTAAGCTTAGAGGACTTTCTATACACAGTTCCTACATCATCTTAATCTGGATGGAAGTCTGTGGGGAATGGGAAAGAACTATTTGATTGCTTCTCTTTCAAACAGAAGCTGAGTTTTGTTCCCTTCTTACCCTAAGCAATCATTCCTATGAATTCATACAGGCCAGAAACAATCTTCTCCCTTGTCAGCAGTCATTTTCTCCACTGTGGAAAGGTCTCTTCGTTCAAGTAAACACTGCAAAATTCAAACTTCTTAATGCCCTCTCCTGTATGACAGTTTGGCTGCCAGTCTTCCCAGCAAAAGAGTGCTCCTCTTGTACTTTATCTACCCAAATTCTGGGAAATGAAGACGTTTCAGCCATTTCTGGCCCATGTCAAGTTTCCCTTCCAGGAAAATCCTAAAGCTCAAATGGGTAACACCCCTCCTCCTCACTGACCAGGTACAAAGAAAGGAAAATTAAGGATGGAGAAAAAAAAAAACACCTCAAACTAAAAAAACCCAAACCCTCCAATACAAAACCAGCCCAGGGAAAAAGGAAAACCAACATAAGCTATCTACCTTATCAGATTTAGTGAATCTACCCATTTGGTTAGATGAAAACAAACAGAAACACTTGATATTAAATCTTAAAAACATGCATCGGTAGATGTTTTTAATCATCAGAGACATACACAAGGGAACTAGCTACTATATCTATGATCTTGACAATTAAAATACATCTGTTTATCACTAAGAAAGACCAGTCCAAAACAAAAGGCTTCTAGCTTAAGCTTAGAAATGGCATGAGCCTCATCTTTCAATTAAACGCTCACCTGACAACAAGAAAAATAAGAATCTTGACTTAAAGTCTTGCTCTGAAAACACACTGGAAGGATTTTGACTAAATTTAACAAGATATATTTAAAATACACCTATTATACACTCCATCACAATACGTTTCAAAAAGCTGTCGATGACATGGCAGAACTTAAACTAGTTATAAAGCCTTCACAGCAATCTTGCAAATATTTTATAACATCCTGTAAAAATGTGCCAAGATTTTCCCTTGATACTTAGTCTTTGCCATAAAGCAGATGAGGGAGGGCATATTTTTAGCATCTGAATTTTTGCTAGTAGGAGGTAATCATCAATAATAATTTTAATTTCTACTGTATTACGAAAATGGAGATAAATTAATATCCCTAGAGTTGACAGGCACTTGCTATAAAAAGCCTGTAGCATAGTATATATTCACACTCGAGTTAAAAACCCTTTCTGACACAATGGACAATCTTCCTCCTGATTCAGCTATACATACCGATATCACTACAGTACAGAGATGATCTTCCTCGCTCTGGAGGAGTGGTATAGCCCAGCTGGTTATTAACAATCAAATGGATGCTCCCACCAACTCTGAAATGTGGCAGATTAGAGAGCGTCAGTGTTTCAGGAACAATCCCTTGCCCAGAGAAAGCGGCATCGCCGTGAACCTACATTAGGGAAGAAGACGGAAAAGTCTCATCAGAAAACACTGGAGAAACAGCAAAATCAAAACCATAACTCATTAAACAAGACCCTTTAAATGAAGTAGAACAGATACAGTTTCAACTGGATCCACTTCCTAACCCCTTTCAGACTACTCTTTTTCCAATTTGACAGTTTATAATCTTAATGCTAACACAAGGTCACAGCAGCCAGCATCTGTACATGACTGTCGGATGCAATCCCTACCTGTAACTGACCTATAATCTCTTAAAGTTGACCCACCAGTGTACAGGTGACAACAAGTCCCATAGCTACAGCCAAGCTGCAGCAGTCAGTAGCTTTTAATAAGCCATGGAACAAAAGGAAACCAGTCACCACAGCATTCGCTACACACTTTGCTGAAAGTTAAATGCTGGTGACTGGGTGTTATGCCTACTCCCACCTCACCAAATAAGGACAAGAACAGAAACAACAGGAAAAAAAAGCAGAAAAAGGAATTCAATGGAAGCACTTAAACAAAAGCTTTCAGAAGGAAATGAAACCTAAGTTCTTAGCGAGATTTCAAAACCGCAAATAAATGTTGCAAATGAAACAGAAGTTTGGAAGGGGTGAAGAGACTATTGTGACATCCAACTCAGATTTCCAAAAAGGCTAGAGATATTAGAATGAGTATCACCTAGCATTTCGGCGTTTTGAAACTAGAGATAGTTCTCCATTGATTAATATGATCATGACTTCCTCAGAATGCAGATTCAATCCTTTACAGATCAAAGTCACTACGCAGATGGATGCAGTTTCTTATTGAAAGCAGATGACAGTTCTACTTTCTAGTTAAGGGATAACAGTTTCAAGCCTTAAGAGACTTTTGGAGGTGCAAGTACACCTGGAAGAGAGTAGAGGTGCAATCAACCAGTCAAACAGCAGCACTGGGTTTTATACAGTTTTAATACAGAGACTTTTTTAAGAAGGCATCACAGAAAACCAAAGCGAAGTACTGCAAGAGAGACAACACAGCATCCTCCTCTACCCCTTACCACGCTACGCTTGTTCCTGAAGCGTTGGGTTTTCACTTTTCCCTTCTGGTTTCTTGGGTTGTCTAAGAAGGCCACGTATCTTGGTGATACCATTTGAGCAAAGACCCCAAAACACCTGAAAGAACTTCATGGCCTTCAGTATATGCCAAAGCATTACAGCCTGCAGACATTGTGACTATCCAGCTACACAAGATTCTTCATATGCACCTCAAACCCCAGATGTTTCAGTTCCTGTGGGGCAAGTAGGATTTTAGTCATTCTAGCAGAAAGCTGGGAACAGTTTTTGCTAGCATGTGTTTTTTTCTGGGCAGCATTAGCAAGGAACATAAAAAGCAAGGTCACTGTCAAGTTTAATTCATCAAACGGTGACCCTGTCAGTGGCACGTCAAACATGAAATATACTTAAGGGAAACCTTATTCTCGGGTTTCAGTTCAAATCATAAAGACCAGTAGCTCTTGATGACGGAAGCATAGTTAAGGGACATGAGAAGGTGAAAAATAAGCCACTTTTCAGCAGAGATGGACAATTAAACATTGCAAAAGTGCCCATGGTAGTTAACCAAAAAGAGTTTTATATTCTTCATATATTCCGAGCACGCTGAAGTTCCAGAAAAGATCTTCAGTCAACTAGGACAACTAGGCTCACCACTGACATTGGCACCTCAGCTGATCTTCACTCTTTTTACCCTCAAGCTCTGGCGCTCAGGCTAGTGGAAGAATAGAACAAACCTCAGTTCAGAGTTTCTACACTGTTTCTGGAAAGAAAGCACTAGAAAAATAGAAAGACCAAAGAGAAATTTCCAAACCAAGATTGTGAGAGAGGAGGCGTCTGATTTCGTGTGTCTTCTCCATGAGCTGAATGAGAGCAGTTAACAGTCACAACTGCAAGAATTTGCATTTTTATTTTTTTTTTAATCTAACTCTTGGATCCCTTAAATTCACAATCACAAGTACTGATGTTCACATTACATGATATATTTCCTTTCTTTTGGGAATACTTTGAGTCAGTTCACTAACACAGAGCTGCTGCCTCGCTCAGAGTTAAATATCGTTTCTCTCTACTATGCAACCCTCCTACCACTTACCCTTTCAAAGCCCCAAAAGTCAAATTTTTTTTGCATTGGGAGTGTCCATTTATCCTGAAGAATCTTTGTTTAAAGAGTCACAGTCGTTTCATTACTACACGGTAAAGATCTAACATTGAGACAGACAGAATCTAAGCAGCAATAATATCAAACTAACTGATAGAACTGCACTGGAAGATGAGGAGAAGACACGTTGGGCAACAAACTTCCTGCACTTGCATACCTGAAAGCTTTTTTTTTTTTTTTTTAATAAAAATAGTAAGAGTAAGAGCCCCAACTTGCCTCCAGTTTTCTCAGTATTTCATATTCTCCTTTCTGCTTTTTCTCAGTACCCACATCCTTCCAGAAGGAAGCAAAATGTTTATTTTACTGAAATGTTTTCACTTCTACATTGTAGAAGTGAAAGCGTACGTGTAACAGTGTCCTGTAACTTCCTCCACGTTCATTAGCTCAAAAGTATTTATGAGATTGGCTCACTTGTCTTTCCAAGTTGAATACGATGCAAGAAAAGAAAATTTAACTATTTAGGACTGCCTTCAGAGCAATAAAAGACGGTACAAAATCAATTCCAACAGACTCTTCAACAGTACTATGATAAAATGACAAAATTCAAAATCCTCCCGTATGTTTTGCAACCTTGTTGATAGCTCTTCTCCAAACCCATTTAAATTAAAAGAAAGCTGACAGTGGTGGCTAAAGTGCCAAAGTGGTCTGTGAGGAAAGACACCCATGGCTCTCAATACAAAGTATTATTAAAATAAAGGAAGCTATCAGAATCATTTCTTCAGAAATCCTGTAAGTGGAATTGTTTAATTGCCAGTATCATCACGTACATCACCTGGAAATCTTCCTCGCCCTCTTCTTTCTCCATATGGAGAATCCCAGTTCTTGACACTCTACATTAATTCAGTTTTGTTAGATATTTCTATATACACCACTTCTCTTCGGACGCTAGTCCAGAAGTCTTACACAAATCAGTTACAAATTGTGAGCAAAATACCTGCAGGCAAATAACTTTGTCTCCAGGCTGTGCAGAGCTCTCTGAGGAGTAATCTCCATCGAGCAGGGTCTGTTGCCTTCCTCGTGTCTTGCCCACGGCCACTGGATTGATCGCTTCTAAGTGTGAGGGGTTAGGGAGCAAGGTGACATGCACGGGCCTGTGGGAACCGAAGTCGAGATCTACAGAAGATGTCAGGTGGGAGAGAACGTCTCCAATGGCTGGTGAATTCTCTGGAAACTCACTCAAACCACGCATCTTACGGAACATGAGCTGCATGGAAACATATTTGGTTACATTTCCTTTACGATTCATTAACACATCGAAAGAAAAACATTTACAGAACTGTGTGCTCTCCTACTCCCGTAATTGCAAGGACGCTTCAGACAACAGCACCTAAACCTCTTCATTAGAGCTCTCTTTAACCGGCTCCTGCAAGATCTGGCTGAGGTGCTGACAGAACGGGTGTACATTCTCACACAAGTCACTTTTTTATTGTTTCAGCATTCACAACACAACAAACTGCTAGGTTTTTATCTCATTGCAAATCCATTAGGCGCAGCGTAACCTGTGAGGTTCTAAGTCTCTTACCTCAGGTGGAAGCTGAAGTAAACCCGTGAGAAGATTAAGCCTTCCACGATGAGGCATTCCAAGAATGATATCCGTCACCCCACTGTACGCGCACATCTTGAACAACTCGTGGAAGAAACCCATCATACTCTCTGCTCCTTCACCACCATACCGCTTCACTGTGGCAAACTTTGTGGCTAAGAAGTGATCAAATGCCTATTAAAAACAGGAGAACTTCAGTATTAGGCAGTCTTCTGTCTATAAAATTGAAATATAATTTATGTTTGTACCTTTAAGACATCCAAACCCAAGCATACCCCTTGAAAGTCTCAACCCATTCTCCACCCACACAGTCTACAACCAGAAGCTACGAGGACTACAGAATCAGTTATCTCCTCTTACATGCTGGATCGAGGACCAAACCGTCTCTAATGTGGAAGGAGATGCATGAAGAAATATAACATCAGAGCAGTTTACAAATTCCTTGATAGTTTACCTATTTTAGCTGGAAATTAAGGAATGGTGTTCTTTTACAGTATAAACCTTAACTATCCTGAGATGCAAAGTGCTAGAGAAGCACAGCATTTTGTTTTGATTGCCCTTAGTACACAGGTAGAAGAATGCTTGAGAGAAAGAAAAGAAACTAATCTCTCGACTCTATTTCCTTCTCACTCCTCCCACTTCACTCCATTCACTTACTCCTCGACAGCTCTCATGAGTGACAAGAGGTTTGGAAGCACTGGAAGTGTCTGTGGTGTTTTGCAACTGAAGACTGAAAATAAATTAAATCTGTAAGTGAGAAGGGAAGACTGAGCCACAGCCAAAGATCCCAGCCAACTGCTGAACACTTTCTAGTTAAGCAACATTTAGTTCTAAGGAATAACGTATACAAAACTAACCACAAATAGAAGCAGTTTTTCCTGTCAGTGTTAAATTCTGCATTCTAAATACAGTTCTGGTCATACTGAAATCAAAATGGGATCCACTAGGGTCCTGATTTCAACCTCCCGTGTCACTGTCAAATTCCTCTAACTGCCAAAGAGGCAAGAAAAATACAAAATAGGCAATATACTTCTGCTTAGTCATTAGTAAATATTACATTTAACACTCCTTTCACTTGGAAAACTGGAAACAGGGACACCTTTACAGATCCTGCTCTTCTACCTTTCCATTCTTCTGGATAACACGGGGACGAAAGGGGAAAAAAAGGAAAAATTTTCAAAGTACTGAAGTACTAGAATAAATTTTCTCTATACATATTTTAAGTACATAAATCTTTCACTTCCTTGTGAAGTAAAAAATGCATTGAACAAAGGTTCCTTAGCTGAAAAGCAGCAGATTTACCAGTGCTTTGTGGCCAACACCTCAGTCCAACTCCGTTTTGTTCCCCAAAAACCTTGAGACACGATATTTTAAAGCTAGTAAAACAGACCAGCGTGAAAGGAAAACATAGAACACCTACATCAGAGCACAAAATCCCATAGAGCTCTGCCCAACCACATTCCCACCAGTAATGTTTAATACAAGTTGTCAGATTATTAGCTTAAGAGGATCTCACTTTTGAAGACTCATTACTCATGGATTTGTAGGGTCATTATTTGTGTCTCCCGATGATAAATAATATATATTGCACACAACATATGTCCTAATTAGTTCTAAAAGCCTTTGGTGTTTGGAATTGGCTGGAAATATTTTCTTAGAAATAATTTCCAAAGTAATCAATGCAAACCAAAAGGTATCGCTATTGGTTTCAATAATGGCTATTCAGCAACAACGTCCAGTGAGATTCCTGCATTTCTATATTGCACTTTTTCAGGCAAAACCTTGTACTTCTTGCACCCTGCCAAAGCCTTTCAGGATAGGGTTGTTCTTTTTCTGCATGAATGATGTCTGGAGCAGTGAAGGGTTCAGGACAGACTCCATGACTTCATTACAATCCAATAGTGAACAAAGTACCTGTGACTCCAGCATCAGTTTGCACAAGTGCTTTTTCTCTTCGGGTGTAAATGCTTCTTGTTTTAGCTCTTCAAACCTTTTAGCAAACCATTCTCTCTCCTCCAAAGTTGGAAGCTGACTTGTTTCTATGGAAATATGTCCGCAGTATATATGGTCAAGGTAAGCCAACACATCCTCTAGGGAAGCCTCTTCTTTTCCCATGTTTAGAAGCCCTGGTGGAAAGTAAATGTTATTAGCCACTTCAGGGGACAAGTGGGAAGCACTAAGACCTAAACTGTTGTTTTGCAATTACATTAACATTTTGAGCATAGAAATTAACATCTTATCTTCCTTTCCTCCATTCGAAAACAGAATTCAAGAAATTATTTCATAAGCATGCTTCAGTGTTATTAATATGAGGGTCTCGTGCTTATCTGTAAGGTGCTGAAGATGCCTTTCTGAAAGAGTTTACCACGAATGACACAAAGTCCCTGTTTTTGTGACTCGCTATAGTGCTCGGTATGTTCTGGCTCGGAGAGATGAGCGCCAGTCCCAGCTGCACCACAAGTAAATAAGCACCCGTTTTGCAGCTGGAAAAAATAAAGAGACTTTCCTTTGTACAAGGCCACAGCAAGAGTGTAACAGATCCAAGAAAAGAGAAGTCTTGACTTCTGCCCTAGTGCTCCGGCAGCTTCACTGTAGTGTTAAGTATTACACTAAATCATAGCACGTTACAGCAGCACAAGAAATTAATGGATAACCTCAGTAGTTGTCAGAACAAGTAAAAATTTTCATGGTACCAAAGAGGCTCGAAGGTAGCCATTTATTACACGATGATTTCTGCAACAAACATATCAGCAGGCTGAAGTTAATTTCCCGTCCAACAGTTCGTTATTGATTGAACCGCGACTCAGTATTTGGCTCTTCCACGGCAGACATAGCCTCTTAATAAACCAACCATGAAGACGGTTGATAAGGCTGCAGGCTCACCTGTGGTAATGAGAGGCCCTTGAAGAACTTCAGTCAACTCTTGGATTTCGGGTACCATGTTCATAACAGCTTGTCCAGCAAACAGGGGGTTTATTTTGGCTGCTTTGTGGCCATGTTCAGCGTATGCTGTTATCAATCGAGCAAGAGCATGGTCAACTGAAACCAAAAAGAAAGCAGAAGAGTATCACACACGTGCTCCCATTAATCCATTTAGAGCACCGACACAGGAATATTCTCTCACAACTTGAAAACGGCACGGTACCAGTGTTCAAAGCCTTATTTCCTCAGCCGACCCAAATCATATCGCTTGTGCCTCACTGTTCCTTGCTGGAATGACAGGGAGGGAGGGTCTTAATGATAATTAAGGTCCTATGCCTTAAAAAAAAAAGTCCACGTCTGCAGGAGCCAGCACCAACAGCATGTGCACACGCTGAGCCAGGCATACTAAAAATTAAAAAAATGTGAGTATGTTTTTCAACAGACACCAGGGGCACACTGTTGTAGGCATTTTCCATCGATGTCAAAAAAATTATTGACATAAGCAAAACTTGACCAGCTGAAAGGTCACGCACGCAGCACTGCTGTCGCTGGGCACATGCCACAGACCCGGTCGATAAACTGTAAACCAGTAAAACATATTGCAAGCAGGATCTGCTACAAATTAACAATATGAACCAATTTATAACACGTTTTTAATTGGGAATTGGGGTTCACCCTGATAAAGGCCCAGTCCTGACAGTATTCTGGTCTGAAGTCTTTCGTTTCCGAAAACAATGCAATTTCTGAGACCATTTCACAATTTTTTTCTCCAGTATTCACGTTTCCACAGCCAGCGCTCTGCTACAGCTGTTACGTACACACATTCGCCCCACTCAAACAGGGATCTACAACAGAAGAACACGACCCTACAGTCTCCCACAAACCTCTCGGCAAGAAAGCCATTTAAAAGCCACTTTAAAAACATAACGTAAAAACAATTAATGCTTTCCTTGCTTAACAAGGAGGCTACTTGGCGATGGGACTCGGTGTCCTGAGGCTAACAAACCAGTTTCACTTCTGCTTCTGTGCTTAAATCCTGCTGGACTCTTCTGAGATGTCAACACAGGGACGACACTCCTACCCAGAAAGCTTTCTGCTTATTTTTCTGCACTATAATATACCTCTAACAGCATCACAGTTGTTGCTACAGCAGAGCTATCTGTACTTGGCAACTTCAAGCACAACGCTATAAAAAAATACCCGTGCTTTTACGAGCAGCAAAACGCAGTATCACAGTAACTTCAGCCCCTCACGGTCACTTCAGGCTGGGCAAGGCACCAGCTGGCTGCCCGGGGAGCCCAAGGGAAGGGCTTCCCGGAGCTGAGGGAGGCAGGGGAAACCCGCCGGGAGCCCCGCGGAGGAGCTGCGGACGGTGCTCGTTAAGGCAACGGGAACGACGCCTTCGACGCCCTCGGACTTTGGGCCCCTCAGCGCTGGCGGGGCCGCCGGTTCCCTGAGGCGAGTGAGGGGGGCGGCCGAGCACAGCCCGGCCCGCCGCGGCGGGGACCCCCTGCCTCCCCCCCTCACGGCGGCGGGGGGGGGATCCCTGCCTTCCCGCCCTCCCCTCACGGCGGCGGGGGGGGATCCCTGCCTTCCCGCCCTCCCCTCACGGCGGCGGGGGGGAATCCCTGCCTTCCCGCCCTCCCCTCACGGCGGCGGGGGGGACCC
>VXAK01012591.1:476192-496366 GCA_013399435.1 Arenaria interpres
TTTCAATCCCAGTGAAAAGCCTGTTCCTGCAGATCTGACAGCAAAACACTTTCTCCGAGACCTATGGAATCGAAAGTAGAACCGCCTGGCTGGTTAGGCAGGCCTGCCTTCCCTGCCAGTGTGTAGGGGGGGCTTTTTTCTCTGCACTGTGATTTCCCGTCTTGCTCTGTGTCTCATCTTTCAAAACTCGTGGCTAAGTTTGTTTTCTTCTGGGTGGCCGCGGTATTTTTCTTACGTTCCTTCCCTTACTTTAAGAGAAGCTTTAATTGCATTTCAGTTCTTGAAACTTTAATTTCTAACAGTGAAGAAGTTTGTTGCTGCTTTAGCTTTTCCAGCTTGTCAGATGTTGGACATCTTGCCTACATTCTTTATTTCCTTTATCACTTTTATAATAGAGTAGCTGCATAAAGGACTGTTTATGTGATCAATTTAAAAAAGACTGTGAAAAATCTCAATATTCTTCGTTTAATAAAGCTGTATTTCTTCTCCTGATACTTGTGTTTGCAAGGATTGAGATCCAGGTTCATGGTACTACAACCTGTGACAATAGACTGTTTTTAATTATTTGAGAGGATTTAAGCATATCAGGCCACGGTGTTGATGTTTATCCTTTTATTCTGAATGGGGACTAGATTAATAATGCAGAAAAATCTTTATGAATCTTTGGTTTCTAAATGAAACCAAAGTCTTTTATGAACCTTTGGTACACAGATGCTTTTTCTTAAATGTTGCCTGTGTATTTTAATACCACTTTCTTAAGTCATTAATCCAGTCCCATCAGTTTTCAAATTCCGAGATTGGTATGAAAAGAACTAAGTAGAAATTTAGGTGCAGTAAAATGTTTCCTAAGTAAGAATGAGTTAAGGTAGGTCAAGTAGTGAAAAATTAAGAGAAATCTTTTCCTCTGGAGAATTTGCATCTCTAAGTGATGAAACTAAGACGATAGAGTATTAAAGCAGCTGAATGCCACTACAAAAATGAACTGCCAAGAGTCCAAAAGCATATGGAAGGCTTGTCTAGTGTCTTCTCTGCCTTTCCTAGTTTTCAGCTGTGAGCACCAGTTCTTCCTATCTGTTGGCTTATGAAGTTCATGTCACTGTCTTGCCTTTTCATTGGTATGTTCACTCATGATTAAGTTTCTCTTAATGCTTCCTTACCATTCCCTTAACCTGGACCAAACTGTCTATCTTCAGCCCTATTTCCTATGGGAATGAGACCCAGGCAGACCTGCTGCCCATCTGTTTCCATTTTTCTCTGCTTCCTGCAACTTTTGAACCTTTTGGGCCAGTTTCGGTCGAGTTAGGCAGATGTTCTGAAGGTTTAAACTTTCTGTAAATGTTGTGAGAATAGAGTAGCAGCTGAGGAAGAGTAACAAGGTCTGAATTAACATTCCTGCTGAGGGAAGGGCTATGGCATAGGCTCAGGGGACGGTGCTGTTTCGTCTGTGCTGTGAGGTGACCCTGGGGCAGTGAGAAGCAGTGTGGGTATGTGTAGCTTGGAGGCAGCAACCGCGCTGCCTGCCCCCTGCCATCAGTGGTTGGTGGACATAAACGAGCTGGCGTTACGATGGGAAGGGTTTGCCAGATAAGGAGCTATATAGGTAGCAGGTAGTGAGGAGTAGTGTGACGTATGTATTATGTGATACAGGACAGAAATCTATTGTACACAGATTATTGGGGTTATTTTAGTCACCACTGTTTATGGGGGAAAAACAGATAACACTGCCTTGTGGTGGAAATCACAATATACCCAATTATGCTCCATCCTTTTTCTTTTTGTCCCACCTTCTGTATTTTGCTTTTATACAAGCAATTGTTAAATACATCTGTAAAACATAATTCTTGATTCCTATATTCAGTAAGATTTTAAGTCCTGTAATGATTTCAGTAGGTGACCGTTGTTAAAAGTTACATGCGTACCTGGATATTTTATTTTGTTGGGTTTTTTTCCCAGTTATAATTGACTACCCACTAACAACGAGTGGGAGGACAAAGATAAAAGCTGGAGTATTGGAAATGTGACGTGCTTTTCCAGCATTTCTTTAATCAAACAACCCTTATATCCTGATGTTTTCCTTTTAAACTTGGCTCCAAATTTGTTACCTCTCAGTACTTAACACCTTTTTTTTTTTTTTTTTAATTAATGTGTTACTCTATTTTCTTGTTTAATAGAATTCTTAGTGAAAAACATTTTAATACAATTATCGGAGAGTCTCATGCGATGTTCTAGTGGACCTAATCTTACTAGTAAGATATTATGGTGATGTTTAAATGCTAAAAGCTTTCCTTTCAACCCCCTCTTGTTAGCTGTTAAAAACAGTGGGAGAGATACATTAGCTGTCCCAAAATGATGGAATTTCCAATGTGGATTTGTAGTGAGGAAAGATTAGTAAATTAGTTGTTGAATTTGAAACAGAACATGTAGAGGATTTGCATCTCCCAGGTGGATGTGTGAGGAACAGGTCCCACTTAACTGGCCTACAGAGATGGAAAAATTAGTTCAGACCTTTAATGTGAAGTGGCTTGAGGGGCTGCTTAGTTGTCTTGGTTTTGTTGATTGCTTAGTTGTCTTGGTTTTGTTGATTGCTTAGTTGTCTTGGTTTTGTTGATTTTTTTTTTTTTTTCCCCCTTTGTTAAGCACTGATTTAATAATAATAATACTCTTTTAAGATGATGTAGATCAGTGTTTTTGAAATCCAAGTAGTTCTGAGATGTTGAGCTGTGAAACCTTTTAGTTGTAGACATGCATTAGGGAGCCAAATTTGCTAGTACTTGTTTAAGCAATGCTGATTTGATGGTCTCACTTCCATAAATCAGTGTCAGAAACATTTTTGCGTTGGTGCTGTTGCCAATTGCTGTCAAAGAGGGCAAGTCCTGAATAGGTTCTCCATTGATAAGTTGTCTCTGCCCATATCTGAATATACTGTGAATGTTTGCAAATGTTTTTTTTTCCTCAGAAGACCTGGACAAACAGCTTAAAAATTGTAATGCAGCATTCCATATGGGATAGTCAGTATAGGAATCTGTTTTGTTATGCTTTGGGGTCGGGGAGAGAATGTGGAATACTTCGATAGAAACAGAGATTTTCTTTAGTGTGCTGTCCTATTTCTAGATATCTTGCAAAACAGTTAAAAGTAATACTAGAAACACTTTACATTAGATTGGAATGCAAGTGTCTCATTATCTGCTTTGTTGAGGAGATGCAGGAAGTATGTGAATCTAGCGTATTTTTGTCATCCAGTCTGAGTAAAATGTTAGAAGGGCAAAAGTAGGGGTGGCAATTGGGAATCAAAATAGTGTTACTGATGAAAACTAAGTGGTGGTTCTTTAGGGACGTATCACATGCAATCGTGTTCCATGAGTCCTGCCGCGATGTACATTTAACTTGAAGCACATAAATATGTGAAAATTATGTTTATTTTACGAAATGAATTTACTGTGATGTAAATAAGTCTTAGGTGGTTCCAGTTTCCTCTTTCAGTCCTGTCTGACCCTGTCTGATTCTGGACATGAGTCTGCAGAATGCCCCTGCATTAAGGCCAGCTGCATTCTAGACTGTGGTAACAAGAGATACCCAGTAGCTTGAGGAAGGTGAGTCTTCCCCTCTATTTGCTACTTAAGAACCACATCTGGATACCATGTCCAGGGTAGATTCTCGGTTCCAGGAAAGGCATTGACATGCTGGAGCAAGTCTGTGGGAGGGCCACCCAGCTCATTAGGAGGCTGGAGGACATGATAGCTGAAGAGAGACTGAGAACTGGGTTTCTTTATCTGTATGAAGAGAGGGGGAAGTGTTATTACTGTCTACAACAACCCCATGGGGGAGTATAGAGAAAATGGAGCTGGGTTCTTCTCAAAGCTGTGCAGGGATATGATGAGAAGAAATGGACATAAGATGAGCCGTAGCAATTTCCAGGATGGTATCAGTGTGGTTTTTCAGGTATTGGAATTGGGGGCCCAGAGGGGCCATTGCATCTCCATCCTTGGAGATACTCAGAACTTAGCTAGCGAAACCCCTGATCTGATTTGACCTGCTTTGAGCAAGGGAGTGGGCTAGGTGACCTCCAGAGGTTCCTTCTGATCTAAATTATTCTGTGGTTATCCTTTTTTGTTCAGTATTTGTTATCTTTTGGATCCTTAGCCAACTGAAACTAAAGCTCAGAGGGCTAGAAACCCCAAAAGATGCTGAAGCTCCTACAAGTCCCTGGAAAAACTTGAATTGAGTAGGAAGACATACAAATTGAAGCCTTTGATAACTCTTGATAATTGTAACCTTTCTACTATTGTTTCCACTTGTTCTGCTGGCAGGGAGGTTTGTGTGTACATCTTAGTCAGCACAGCATGCTTTTCCAGGTGCTTGAGGTGACTGGGGAGATCCTGGGAGAGGTAAGGAAAGAGGGGAACAAGGTGATGCCTTTTAGCAATGAGGACAGTCAGTTGTTGGAGCAGGTTGGCTGAAGAGGTTGCACGGTCTCCTTCCTTTGCAGTTTTCAAGGCTGGAGCTTAGAGCAATCGTGTCTGACCTCATGGTTGACCCTGCTTTGAGGAGATGGTTGAACCCCTTCAGGTCCCGTCTAACTTGTGTTATCCTGTGATAGTAAGTAGAGATATTGGAAAGGGGAGTATTCTTAGGTGTGTAGGAAGGTCAGTGAGGTGCAGGTGCATGCTGATGAATTGGCTATTTTTATTTATTTTTAAGGTGGGGGTACTTTGCTTTTATCAGTCTTGGATATTATTTTTTTTCACGTGGACTTCTGTGGTATTTTTCCAAGCTTTTGTATTCCTCAAGTTGCAGAAAAGTCCAATATTTTTACTTCACAATTTGCACTGAAGACAACTTTGCAGTATAACTATAACAAAATGATTAGTTTTTACCTGCTGTTAGGTCTGGTCCGTAGTTCAAGAAAACTTATCTTAAACCTCTATTTTACTCCGAGTCAGGCATTTGTCAGGTACCTTACATAATTAATAACTAAGTGAGTATGGGTGGGCTGTGAAAGTGATTTTATATACCAACAACAAGTTTAAAGTACTACTTTTCCTGTCATTCTGCAGACTTGCCTGGGTAACACAATGCCAGCTGAGCGCAAAAAGCCAGCAAATATGGAAGAAAAAGAATCTCTGGTAAATAATAAAGAAAAAGAATTTAGTGAAAGGCGACCAGTGAGCACCAGGGAGAAGCCAAAAGAAGACGTCAAGGTTGGCATGAAGAGAGAGACTTTAAAGGTTCCTGAAGATAAAAAGAAAAAACTGGAAGAGGATAAAAGGAAAAAAGAAGACAAGGAGCGGAAGAAAAAAGAAGAGGATAAAGTAAAGGCAGAAGAAGAGCAAAAGAAGAAAGAAGAGGAAGAAAAAAAGAAACTTGAAGAAGAGGAGAAAAAGAAACTAGAGGAGGAAGAGAAAAAGAAACAAGAAGAAGCGGCTGCTCAACTGAAGTAAGTTGCCTTTTAATGGTTTAGTTGTGCCAAAAGCTAGTCCTGCTTTCAGGGTTGCGGGCAGAATTATGAAAGATAAACTGCTTGAGTTTCTTATTATATGTAGCGTTCTACATTTTACACGGTGAGCTGAGCATGCTTCATGACTTCTGTGTAGTTTTGAGTTTTCACCTCTGTTACTTTACTCTCTGTTATGTGTTAGTGTTCTCCATGTGATGACCATGTAATGCACAAATATGATTAAATGAAGAAGTACACTTTCCTTTAAGATGGAGAAGTGTTAGTGTCATAAAATTGGGAATACAGGCTCTAGCGCATCCACAGACAGTAGCAGGAGCAATTCTACAGTGAGGGCTGGCTGTAATTTCTGTTAATCGGTCGTAGACAACTGATACCTGGATGGCAAACACAGAATGTAACCTGGCAGTTTAATATGTGGTATTACCAAGACAGTGTTTCTTACGACGTTATCGAAAGGTATTGCAATGTTGAAGATGGCATCTTTAAACCGATAAATCCAAAATTCCAGACATTCTTGTGTTTTAAATATGTCACTTCCTAAGAGTAAGGCAGCATCATAGCTGAGTTCCAGCTGGGGCAGCTGTATTTCACCTGTTTAAAATTTTCATCGTAACTTCAGTAGTCTGGGAACAAAAGATTTCCCTTAACTGTGTAATACAGTAACCTGTTGAAAGGTCATTGTTCTCTTCTGTAAGCACTTCATCTCTCTCTGGAGTTATATGTTTATGTTTTCTAAGTCTGTTGGGATTAATATGTTCTGCATATGTTGGAGAAATTAAGTTTTTTTTAACAAGTAGTGCTTGCCTTTTGCAGCAAAAAATTAGAGTAGTTAACGAAGCAGGTGTTTTTGCTGTCTAGGATTAACTTCTTAAATATTTAAAAATAGAGTATTAAGGGGAAACTGTCTTCAGAACTACTGGAGGGTTTCCAACTATGACTTTTTTTTTTGTTGTAGTTTGAACTGTTAACCTGAAAGTAATATTCTGTAATGAAAATGACTAATTTTTATTTCTCTTAGAGAAAAAGAGGAAGCCCATCAGCTCCATCAGGAAGCTTGGGAACGCCATCAGGCAAGAAAAGAACTTCGCAGCAAAAACCAGAATGCACCAGACAATCGCCCCGAGGAAAACTTCTTCAGCAGACTAGATTCCAGTCTGAAGAAGAACACGGCTTTTGTTAAGAAGCTAAAAACCATTACAGAGCAACAAAGGGACTCCTTGTCCCATGACTTTAATAGCCTGAATTTAAGCAAATACATCGCAGAAGCAGTAGCTTCTATTGTGGAAGCCAAACTGAAAATTTCAGATGTGAACTGCGCTGTGCACTTGTGTTCCCTCTTTCACCAGCGCTACGCTGATTTTGCTCCTTCGTTACTTCAGGCTTGGAAAAAACATTTTGAAGCAAGGAAGGAAGAGAAGACGCCTAACATTACCAAGTTAAGAACTGATTTGCGTTTCATTGCCGAATTGACAATAGTTGGGATTTTCACTGACAAGGAAGGTCTGTCTTTAATCTATGAGCAGCTTAAAAATATTATTAACGCTGATCGAGAATCCCACACTCATGTTTCTGTGGTTATCAGCTTTTGTCGGCACTGTGGAGATGACATTGCTGGTTTGGTACCAAGGAAAGTAAAAACTGTTGCAGAGAAATTTAACTTGAGCTTTCCTCCTAGTGAGATAATTAGCCCAGAGAAACAGCAGCCCTTCCAGAATTTGTTGAAGGAATACTTCACGTCTTTGACCAAACACCTGAAAAGGGACCACAGGGAGCTACAAAATATTGAAAGACAAAACAGGTGATGCTTGAATGTTGCTTTTTATTTAGGGGGGAAAAAACAAACAGTTTATTTATGAAATGCCCAGATTTGTTGCAGTATTTGCAAACAAAATCTGTTAGTGGTGTGGAGAAGATAAATGTACGGTGCAATACATCTTTTAAAAGTTCTAAATTTGCTCTGAAGTCTTAAAAAAAAGAAAAAAGCAAACAGGCTTTTTTGAGTACCTTTAAAGAAAATGACAGTTGACCTTTAGCTTTAATTCTCTTAACTCTATTAGTTTGGTGATGCTCCCTTGGCATCTTGAGAGTAATGTTTCTTTTCCAGCTGGTACTGTACTTTTCCAGTTGGCACAGTCTGATATCTCCCTTTCCACCCACACGTATCCAAGGGAGCATATGCCACAATGGTTTTGACTTGTTTACTTTTGTTGGTGTACCGGTATGGAGGGAAAATAAGGTTAGATTAATAAGGTATCCCTTAGACTTTAATGTGGGCAAATTTTATATATTAAAACGTTGGAGGATATAAACAATTTGATTCAAATCCTCTTAAATGTCTGTATGAAATACTAATATTGAAGGGTATGAGTGTATATGCCTTTAAGATCCAAATAATTCAATTCCTACTGTGATCTCTTGTTTGATAATTGTTTGCTTTTCTTTAAAACATCCTGAATTGTCTATTATTTGAGCCAGCCTAAATGCAACTGCTGGTCTTAAAACATAAGTCATTCTTCAATCTGTTTGGAAGCGTTCTAGGCAGAGAGAAATGAACGTGTTACTGCGTGTAGGCACAGGTTTCAAGTAAAAGGCTGAATGTCAGTCCAAAGCCAAATGTGTGCTTGCAATACATGGAAATTTGGTGTTCCCAAACCAGGGCTTTAAACTTGGATCCGCTGTGCTGATGGATATTCTGTTGCATCCTACCTAATCTCCATCAGCGAAGTGGTGTATTTCACGGGGCCATAAACTGACGTTAGAGCTACCATTATTTCTGCAAGTACCTTATTATTTTAAAGTGTGTTATTGACTTAGTTGTTATTTTTTTAAAGGTAATGAATATAAACTTCTATACTTTCACAATGATAATTGGTTCTGAGCGCAGTGTTTCTGGCTGAGATGTCAATGAGTGAGTGTTACGAAGTCTGTACGATAGGAAATAAAGTGAAGAAAAATTTCCAAGAGATACGAAGAATGTTAAGAAACCATGAAGAAGAGAGAACATCAGTGATCTGGGAAAATATATTCTAATGTTTACTTGCACAGCTAGGTAAAAATGGCTGGAGAGAGCCCTGAGCACCCTGGTCTGATCCCATCATTGAGCCTGCTTTGAGTAAATCAGACTAGAGACCCTTTGTGCACCTTATCTGAATTAGCCCTGTGAACTTCAGTGCAAAGCTTTGTTTTGGGAAAGGAAATTGAAGAAGTATAGTTTATCACTGGATAAAGATAATTCTATTATTTATCTCTGTCTGAACTTCTAGGTGTTTATTTTAGCTGCTTAATAAAAATTGGGGAATAAGTTTTTTTTAAAGATACAAGACATCAGAAAACTTTCCGGGCTAATTTTATTTGCTTACAATGTGTCTGTAACAAGAGAGATGCTTGGCATTTGCGTACTGTGGATGTGGAAGGCATGAGGTCAAAAGCAGAAACTTGCCTGGCAAGAAGTCTGTGAATACTATAGAAATCTTCCTAAACTGTGGCTCTCTGAAAAGTGGTTGCAGTGATGTGGTGGTGTGTTTTTGTTGGGTAGGAATAGTCCTATTGGAAAATAATGGTCCCGTGTGTGTTTGAAACCTGATCCACTTTGCTGATAGCGACGCCTTTTATTTCCACTGTTATTCCAGAACTGGTGAAGTAAACAGGGAGCAAACTGTTCCCTCTTGTGCATCAACAGTGTCATATATTTAGGTTGTGACATTTTGTCAAGTAAATACCTCTGGAATTTACCTGTGTCAGGAGAGTGACTGAAGTAACTCAAGCGCTGCACAGATTAGTTGAGTTCCTTGCAAATTAATATGCTAACCTTAACAGTGCTTTAATATTGTGTTACCTGCTGAATCGTTTAGGTAGAATTAAAGCATTATTAGACATGAGGATTTCTGCAAGTGGATCATTAGGAAAACTACCTTGAGTTACACTTTGACAGTAGAATCTGATGGTGGTTTGGCTACACAGCAAAGGGCACAACAGAATCTGTGCATTGTGTCATTGGATGGAAACAACTTGGTTCCCAAATTCTAGTGTGAGTTTTCAAAAATGAGTGTTAGATCTGGAAGAAACTTCTTTTGTCTAAATTAAGTGTTTAAGATCTGCTTAAACAGATCTTGCGTTGTGGTACTTCGTGAAATTCTGGAGAGACACAAAGTAAGATGAGTACTGTATGCTGTACTTCTAATTGTATTCAAAAATGAATTGTGCTTTTTAAAGTTTTCTTGGTATGCTTTAGGTGGCTTAGTTGTTAACGCTTTTGGGAACTGAAACTGAGAACTGAAACTCTTCTCCTATTACAGCACTTTGCTTTTTTGTTTTTCAATAATAGCACAGAGCTTTTGTGCTCATGTTTATGAAGCTGCTGGTGTATTTTAAACTTAAGATATGTACCTAGTGGATAGCTGTCTCCATGGAAAGGCTACAAATTGGCACTTAGCTTGTTTCCTGAGTCCAAACTGAACTGCTGCGCTTCAGAAATTGTCAGTGGTTATCTAATTTGTTAGTTTTTTCTGCTCTACTCTGTGGGAGCAGGTAGTACGTGTTATGTAGGTGTGTTTTTGTAGAAGTGTCAAGATACAGAACTCTTGCTAGTGTTACTGCTTCTTGCCCTCTAGCAAGACATCTATGTCAAGTTTTGGTTCTGAGCAGACGTGGATTTTGTTGCTCACCCGTGAATGTTGTCTACAAAGATGACACTCGTTTTACAATTGATCTGGAATTGAAAAAAAACCAAGATTGCTATCCCTCAGCTTACATTGCTTAAACTGCTTTAGAATTTTTTCTTTAAGAAATGTTTGGGTCTTTCGGCAAGAATGTGTCTGTATACTTACTGCTTAATAAATGCCTAATCACAACGTAATCATGCAACCTACTTGAGGAATTAGGACATTTGCACCTTCTTTCGAACTTTATCTTCTGATGCTTTCATCTCAGTGCAGGGTGAGATGTCAGTGGTTACAGCTAGTTAATCCAATGTTACTAGCATTATTCAAGCTACTGTAAAACAAACTGGAAATGTGCTAGGCAAGCTCATTCTGTCAGCTTCGCTTTGAAAGCCCATGTTTATTCTGAGCCACTTTGTACCTTTGCTGTGGTACAGCCCCCAGACAGCTCAGCTGGCCCAAGGTGTCCCTTACTGGTAAAGAACTGACTGTGCCTCGTCCACGTAAGAACTGTTGATGCAGAGTGGATCGTGCCATGGATGGGAAAATACACTTCTCGAGAGCCCGAGTAGAGGACAAACCAGACCATTGCTGATGAGCAACCATCTTATTCTCAGTTAACAAGATGACACTCTTTCATCAGTCTTCTGTGGCAAGCTTTGTACTAGCAGAGATTGCCTTGTTCTGTATATTTGGTTCAAACTACTCGAACCAAATATTTTTTGTCTAAAATCCAAGATAGCCTTAATTGTAGTTTGGTAAGAGAGTTGAGTCCTGTTGTTCTGCATGTAATCCTCAATCTGCTTTACTGTGCACTTGTAAGCAGTGATTCCGTTCCTTCAAGTGCAAGTCGCTTTTGACAATAGATTTCAATTTAAAAAAATGAGAATATAAAATAAGTATGGGTAGTTTCATAAAAGAAAACAAAAAGCACGTGAAAAATGTAGCTGCTCTTAATTTGGACTGATAGCCTTGAAATTATTTTGGTTTGGTTGGAAAATTAATAGCCTGGGGTTAATGAGCAGCTTTTTTTGAGCCTCCTGGCACTGATTGCCCATTTTCTCATTTGAACAACAAGGAAATGTATTGTTACAGATGGAAAGCAACTTTTATCTAGCTTTCATGTAAGTTGAATGTTATAATTTACTACAAAGGTATTTTCACAGTGCAGGACTGTTACAGGTTAATCATGGCAAAAGAAAATTTTAGCCTTTCTCATTGGATATTGAAGTTAGAGCTTCTGTGACTGTACGACCTTCAATGATATTGAAGTTGGTAATTTAGTATGGTTGATTGGGGGGCAAAAAAAATAGCATTGATCAGATTTTTGCTACTGGGGTCCAAACTGGAATTCTTAGAGTTCCCTCAAAGAAGGAAGGTTAGTTTGGCTCAGAGTGGTTCAGCATAACTCAAATATATTTTAAGAAAAAAGGTCATCTTACTGTAACTTTGATTTTTGTAGGCGCATTCTTCACTCCAAGGGAGAGCTGAGTGAAGATCGACACAAGCAATATGAGGAGTTTGCAATGTCGTATCAGAAGCTGTTGGCAAATTCTCAATCTCTAGCTGATCTTTTGGATGAAAATATGCCAGACCTTCCCCAAGAGAAACCAACACCTGAGGGTAGGTCATCCTTCTACGTCATCTAAAGCAAGTGGGGTGCTGGTCTTGGTTTGGATGTGGTGGGAAAGCTAACAAAAACCCTCTTACTGATGTGTTCTTTCTATTGATTTCTTTTTATTTAGGCTTTCCCTTTTAAAGATATCAATAAATGAATAATACATAGGGTTTTTATTAAAGTAATTAAACCTAACATGTTACCCTAACTGTTGTATATGCTGTGTAGTTACAGTAATTTAAGTAATGTCTCTTTAAATTTATTTCAGTTAATATAGCAATAAATGGAAAATTAAAAAAAAAAATAACCTAATAATTTCCATTTAATATAATGCATTTTTTAATATTTAAAGAACTGCATATGTTAGAGTTATAAAATCTGATATTGCTAAAAAATGAGTTTCAATTATATCTTGGGTCATGATGTTATGAGCAGGAACATAATGTTAAGCCAGGTAAGTCACTAGGTGGCTCTCTGACCTCCTGAGGAGAAGGACAGGATTTAACTGGCAGAGCTATTCAATGCCTTAATGAATCTCAAATTTTAGACTTAGAGATGGTTTTGAAATCATGAATGTACGGTGGGGGGTTGGAACTAGATGATCTTTAAGGTCCCTTCCAACCTAAGCCATTCTATGATCTTTTGTCTGAAGTGAACTTGAGCTTAAAAAAGCTGTATTTCTTGAATGCCTCTAAATTTAAAATTATTCTTTTTAAACTTGTTCTTAAAATACAGTGGGATACAGTTCATCATGCTCAAAGGGATTACTTTTGATAGTAATGTAGTTGAAGTCTGTTACAGCTTTCCTTCCTAGTACCACATAACGTGTTGCTTGATTTTATTTGATTTGACTTTCACTCTGACACTGTGTTTTCTATCAATACTAAATTTACATTTTTAAAACAGATTATTGCTATATCTAATATTAAGATTGGGTTGTTAAAAGCACTTTAAATTATATATTGCAATATTTAAGTGAAAACAGTGGTAGTAATAAACAGGTTAATGTCTTTCTAAAAGTATTTTTTTTAAATCTTTAAAGGTGCCTCTCTTTTTAAAAGGTGAGAAATTTGTGTAAGTAACTTTCTTATGGTTTCACTGTTTTTGCAGAACATGGACCCGGTATTGATATTTTCACACCAGGAAAACCTGGAGAATATGACCTGGAGGGGGGTATCTGGGAAGACGAAGATGCTAGAAACTTCTACGAGAATCTCATCGACTTAAAGGCTTTTGTGCCAGCAATTTTGTTTAAAGACAATGAAAAATGTTCCCAGAACAAGGATTCCGGCAAAGATGATTCAAGAGGTAGAATGTTTAGATGAGTATTTCTTTAACGTGTCTTATCCAACAGGCATGCTGACTTGATGGAAGCAATGAGTCTTCCATGAAATGATTTGTGGTGATCAGGACAGTACGCAGGTTTGGGTGAATTTTTTAGGGAAGAAACTATGTGGGATAGGAATTGTGTCTGGGTATGGTATTTAAGGAAGAAAAAAATGCATTTTAATACTGATAGAATTTTAAATTTAAAATAATTGGCTATTGACCAGTGTGAGTAAATATTAACTTTTCTGTGAGAAACCTGAAGTTTACCTTCTTTGAAAGATGTTAGTGTTCGTTCGGTTTTTTTCTACTAAATTGTTGATGATAGCTACTGTCTCAGTATAAAATTCCAGTAGATTAAAAGGCCTGGGTGGTTCCTCACTTCTGATGCAGCCCTAGGTTCACAACCCGGCATTGGTGGACTCCAGCTATAATGGGATAAAAATGACATTCACCATCACTGGCTCAAAGTGTAACAGAAGATGCATGTTTGGATAAGAGCAGTGTTTTAGCACTGAGGAAATGCCAACAAGGACACAGGTTACATGATTTTCTAATAGACACGCAGTAGGTCAGTGTTGAGTATTAATGGAATGTCAGCTTTATAGCTCGTGGCCCTGTTCCTGATTTCTAAATTTCTGAGATTTCCCTGTGGGGATAATTAGGTGTTGGACAGTTTGCCTACCGAGCTTGGAATTTCTGTCTTACGAGATTTTTTTTTTTGAGACAGCTGGAAGCAATCCCTGACAAATGTGGTCTGAATACAGGACTCATCCACTTTGAGCAGAAGTTGAACTAGAGACCTCACTAACATTCCAGGCTAATTTTGTCTGGGATTCTAAACACATTGCCTGCTTTGTGAGTCTGCCATTTCCATATAAAGTGTGTGCTGTCTAGAACTCGTGTCACACTTTTGTTTGAGAACTTTAAGTATTTTAATAAGGTTATTTGCCTTGAAAGTTACTTTTTTATGAGGCATGGTCTGCAAATGAGGTTTGGAGGCCTAATAGAAGAGCAAAATGTTTTAGATAGTAATCTCTTGGAAAAATGCTCTGTGTTGGACTGCTGGTCTTATCAAACGAAAATATTAGCTATTCCGTTCTGAGTCTTTGTCAAAAGATTCATAGACTATTTGTTTTCAATCAAAGTATGATTTTTATTTGACCTTCTGTGTAGCACATTTCTTCGGTATTTACCTCCTGTTCTGCTTTCTGCTTTTTTTTCTTAATCTGTGTAAAACACTCTCCTTACCTTGCTTTGTCAATTTTTGTTATCACTTGAACTATGAAGAATACGTAGTGCAAACATTAAAATAGAATTTGTACCTTTGAATCTGGTTCTCTTTGAGTAATGTTTGTGATACTCGTTTACTGGGGTTTTGGAAGACACTGTTTTCTGTGAGACCTTCCCAGTATGCAAGGTTTTTTTGCTTGCACTTGCCATGTCGTGCCCTGACAATCCATTTTAAGTGCTTTTGGGCTTAGATTGCTACATTCTGAATATCTTGTTCTGTTTGAATGTATGCATGCCATCCAATGAAGACATACCAGTTATATAGTTCAAAACAAACCAAAGGACTAAAACCTGTTGGCAATCCTTAACAGACCCCAATGTAGGTAAATGTTTGCAGCTTTCAGGCATGCAGATAAAGCTGTGTGAGGGATATCAAACCACTAAGACTGAACAGATGAGACAGTATAGTCTCAAGGAGTAGATATTCTTTTCCTGGTTTCCTTTGAAGAATATTTAGGCACTAGAGAGATGTAGGTTTAGCAACGCAAGTCTTCCTGTATTCTAGTCATGACTGCGTGTGTTTAATAATTTAATATTTCTACTTAACTTTTGAATAGATTCAAAAGATGCCAAAGATAATAAGGAAGCACCTGGGAGTGAGGATTTGGAGTTGGAGCTGGAGAACCTGGATATTAATGATGATCCTCTGGAGTTAGACTGTGGAGATGAGGCAGAAGATCTTACAAAAAAGCTTCTTGATGAGCAAGGTAAAAAGAATCGGGTTTAGAAATTCTTTACTGTTTCTTCATCTTTTATTTTTTGGGTTTGATGGCTTTTAGTCAGTTGATAGTGACTTCGGGATGAACTATATTTATTTATTTATGAAATATTAGTTGATAGAAACTCTTAGGATTGTGGTCAAAAATGGATTTGTAACAACGATAAGATACATGTGAAAAGTTTTATATGGAGGTTTATGTAGTGGAAGTTAATAATTCCTTCATTTCACTTTAAAAAATAATTAAATTTGAAGGTAGTTGTCTGAAAAATGACTAGAAGGAAGTATGTAAACTTCAGTGCATAAATAATTTTCTCATCAAATATGCTTAGGGTACTAATAAAGTATTTTCTGTTTTTAACTTCTGTTGAAATCTAAGATCCAGCTCTGCCTTTCTGTCTTGTTAATCGTTAAAGACTTTTCTTTTGATTTTATGGCTTTACATAGCAAGATTTAAGAAATCTAACCTAATTACACGTCAAGGACTGCAAATGACACCTGTGAAAATCTGTTAGTTTTACTTGGGGAAACAGCAGTAAAATGTTTCTTTAGAACTTTTCTTCTGAGTTACAAGTTTTTCTTTCAGTAATACTGAATAGTGGGAAAAGCAAGATCAGCCAAATTCATAGAGAAGCCACTGAGGTGTTCTCTTTGAGCACAGTTTCTAAGACACTTTGGTTTTGCTGCTTTGGATTTCCAAGGACCAATGCAGATTCTTTTCTTTCATTTCTTAAGCAGGAAACTTGTTCTGTCTGGAATGTGGGGAAAACAGATCATCTCTAGAGTCTACTGGCTGGAGATTCTGTGGCTTAAAAGTGAAAATCCTTGCCTGATTTAGTGAATTTATAATATAATCAAACTCTTGCTTGAAACAGCATTGGGCTTTAACAGTGGAGAAGTTAACGCCAAAAGTTTAAGCGGTGGAGCAAAAAGACTGTGTATCAGTGTTTAAAGTGTAGGTTCATGGAACCAAGCTGATGTGTGGATCTGTGGGTTTGGGCGTTGAGGAGCTTCAACAACTCCTCAAAGTGCCACTCTCCCTCAGCTTAAAACAGGGATGGGTTAGGGCATATGGATCTTTAAATTGGGTGACTCTCGTGTACCTAAAGTTAGTTGAGCTGAAATTAAGATTGGGACTATGCTGTTCTGTGACAACCTCACAAATTCAAAGAAATTAGACAGTTCCAGAATCAGACTTTTTCAGATTCCTTCTGAAAGGAAAACTGTCACAGTAATTCTATGTACTATTTCCTTAGCTTTTTCCTTTTTTTTTTAAACACAGGTTGGAAAAAGCCATACCCTCTTTGGAATAATTTTTTCCTTCCATTTATATTCATCTCTGAGTAGTCATCAGCTCATTAAGCTGGTTAAGATGTGAAGTTTGAATCGCAGAACACTCATCTTTAGTGAGCTGCTATCCTCTGTTCTTAGATCTCAGAAAAAACAGTGAAGAGCTTGGTTCCAGCGTCTGTAAGGGAAGTTCACTTGGCATCAAAAGGAAAAAGAGCAGTTCATTCTGAGTTGGTGATAACCTAATATATAGGCCAAAAATACTTTGTCAGTAGACATCTAAAGGAATGTGGGTATTGCCTTCTTGACTTCTCTTGAAGGCATTCTTGACTGGATAGGAGGATGAAGATGATTCCAAATACAAAGCAAAATAACAAGAGAGTAAGGTCTTGTAGAAGTGAGGAAGGAGTAACAGGAGATGAGAGCTGAAATAGAAGATGAGGTCTCTGTACAGTTCTAGCTCCCTGGGAGGCGATGCCAGTTTGAGTGTGTTTAAAAGGAAGATGATGCATGTTTTGCCATAATATGAAATATTAACCATCAATACTAGTTTCTGATTTTAAAATAGCTATTGACAGAGCATTAAGTATAGTATCGTCTGAAAGGTTAATCAAAAATGTGCCAGAATGGGGTTATTTTTTTTATCCTTAAGCAGCCAGCCCTTAAAGAAAGCACTTTGCTTTCTACCTTGTGAAGGTAATGTCATTTGCCTCACAGTGTAGGCTTTTTCTTAGTGGAGAACTATTGATTCATGATTGTCTTTGCTCATTAGGTTATTTCTTGTGAAACATGTAGAAACTTTTGTGAATTCTATACCGTTGTCAAATTTCTCTGATACCGGAAAGTAACTTCATAAATTAATGATGGAAATGAAAATAGATAGGATCGCCAAATCCTTGTTCTGCTAGAAAAAGCAGCATATGTAAGTGTTACTTAGCTGAAAAGAGAGAAATAACAATAGGGTTTTTTGGTGTGTGTGCGATGCTGAACATCCCTGGTTGGTAGCTCCTGATACACAGAATTAAAAAAATTCTGAATTTCGATGATGTTTCAAGTTGTGTGATGTATTTCCATTTAGTGAACTGGTAGATATTTTTTTTCAGTCCTTTTCTTAAGTAAAATTCACTTTGGTTTGAAATTGGGAGAATTAGATGTCCTTCAGCTGCCAAATATACTTTAACTTTTCTTCCTATGTACTGAATTTTTGTGCATCTGTACTTGATTAAAGTTAGTAGTACTGTTTTGCGTAAAGCCAGCAGAGAATGAAACCACTGTATTATGACACTATTACAAACATAAAACAGTACTCCTAGGTTGAGATAGTATAAAAAGAGGATGCATGAGGTATAGCAGGGTCTTAGATGTAAGGTCCAAGATAAAGAAAAAAAAGTATCTTTAGTTATTGTGATAATTTGGGGGTGTGGCAGAGGGAATAAGTACATTTTAGAGGGAAAACAAGATAGATTGGATAGAGTCCAGTCAGACAGTGGGTACTGCCTGTCGTCTCTTACTTCTGCATCTCCTTCTGTCACTTTTCTTCAGTTTTTTCTCCACTGTCCAAATGTGAGGGAGACAAGGCAGTTATTCAAAGTGTGTGTTTTTAAAGCCCTGGTGAGCATCCTCCACAGCGTTGCAGTCTCTGTTTCTGCACTCTCTTCCTAAAGGTTGGAGTCTATAATCAACTAAGTTTAAGATATGCCATGTAAAAAGAAAGTTGACACAGTTAGTTGAAAAGGTTCATTTACCAGAAATTCAGCTGATTTATTTTGTTTCTCTATTATGTGAATTTTGAGTAAATCTTAATTTTCTTATTTTCAATATGCTCAGGGAAGAGAGAGGGAGCAGATAGCACCGGAGCTGAAAATAGTGACGGAAAGCATGCTGAAAGAAGTGAGTTTTGAGGTTGTTTTTAAAAGAGAAGATAAAATGTTAAAAACGAAGCTGTGTGAACGGAGACAAAGACAATGTTAAGTAAGGAATGGGCAGAGTGGAAGCCATCAAGGGTACTGGGAGCAGGAGGACTCTAATATTAATAAACATGTAGTGTCAGTTTTTGTAAGGTTGATCAGCAGCAGAGAGGATGTGTAGAAAATGAGTGCTTTTAATTTTGCTTAGATATATATAATCTATATATATATTTGCTTAGATATAAGCAATATACTGTTTAGAGAGCTAGCAAAGTTCCTATCAGAAGAGCCGGAATTTAAGCCAAATATTAAGAAATATTTTTTGGACTTGGATGTTTTGTGAGGCTAAATTCTGAACACCTTCTTCAGTGAGGCTTTGATTCATCAAGATGTTTAACGTTATGCTTGTGCTTAAGTGATGTGCAGAGAGGGGGGATTCGGCCAACAATTTCCAGTATTGGTTTGTACCATCTGACTGTGAGGGCTCCTGCATCATCAAATCCATTACAGAAGCTGATGTCACAGAGGGAATAGCTACTGCCTTTTGTAAAAGCACTTCTGTTATTTCCACTGTCTGGGTGAAACTACACAAACTAGACTGAAGCTTTCAGGCAGAGTGGAGTTTCTAGGACAGAGCTCCCTGGAAGGCTATAGTTTTGTAAAAATTTAAAAAAAGTTAACAGTTAAGGGAGTCAGGGGTTTCTCAGAAAGTATGTCTATAGGGAGAGCGGAAGGCAAACATTATTACTGAAGTAGAAGGTTGTTTGGCACCAATCATTGCAGGAGAACGACTTCAGTAAGTCCTTAGGGTCTTATACTTTCTCCCTGAAAATTGCAGGATTGCATTTATTTCTGGTTAAATAGAAAGGTGGTTAAAAAGAAGCAATAATTTCGCTTTCAGTCTCTGCAATGATCTTACTGCTTGATTTGATCTGCACCCAAATAGGCTGTTATAAATAGTCTAACCACAATGGTTATACATTACTATTTGTTGCAAATTTTTAAATAGAGGTAGCACACTTTTAAAATGTGGTGATGCTGAAAGACTCGAAGTCAAGAGGATCACAGTAAAAAGCAGGAAGTAAACTCACTTTTTGCATTAATTACGTGCTTAGAATCATTGGCCTTGGAGAAGGAAGCTCTTGACTCTTTCAGTTCCTGTCGCTGTAAAATTCTGAAGTACTAAACCTGCTTCAGGTACTACAAAAGAGCCTTTCCACTTAGAAAGGATCCGCATACTGTGATGAGAAACAAATATGTAGAAATACAATGGGAGAATATCTGTAGCCCTCTAGTGAAGCAGAGGACCAGCAAAAGTGGAGATATATTGGGGAACTATTGAAATTGAATGTGATAGCAGGGCCTCTGGAAAGGTTATCTTGAGAAGTGACTGAGTGGCCAAAGACTTTTTTTTTTTTTTTAAATTTATTTTAAGAGCATTGAATCAGGTTCAATAGGAGATGGAGGTGAGATGACTTAAGTGCTGGAAGGGAAAAAGAGGAAGATAAAAGAACATTAGAAGGAGACAGGAAGGTGTGGCTGTAAATACCCAAACAGAAAAAGGCATTAAAACAAGATTTGCTAGTAAAAACTGTCTGGTTTGAGCTATTGCATGTGTCTTAGTGAACTATAACTGAGTATATGGATGATGACAGTCAGGGTTCCATTAAGCATTTAAAACTTCATGGTCCTCTTGTCTGAACATCGTCCTCTTCTTTTTTCTCCTTTCTTAATCCACCCTTCTCTCTTGTTCTTCTGACTTCTAGCCGCCTGTGCAAGAGAGGAGGCAATGTCATCTGCTTTAATCTCTAGCATCTTCAAGAAGGGGTGGCTGGCTGCATTCCTTGGAACAATTTGTAGTGTTTCTCTACCTAAGCTCAACCCCTGCCCCAGCTATCTCCCCCCCCTC
>VXAK01012593.1:0-14022 GCA_013399435.1 Arenaria interpres
GCAATCTAAACCAAAAAGCCCAACGGATCTCACTGGAGCATGGGACAAGCTAACCAAAAACTCCATAAAGCTGTATGACTGAGGACTTGATAAAGTTATGCAGGAATTAATTTCAAGTGAAATTGACCCCATGTATGGACTTAGCACTGTGCATTGTTTGCACTTTATTGCGCGAAATTCTACATTCTCCCATTGCAGAAATACCACTTGACTAAGCTTCCTGCTTTTTACTCATGGGAAAGAAAAAGTTATGATTCCATATAAACCTAGAGGTTTTGAACACAGGCAATTTGATTAGATTTCTTGATGAGAATTGTGTGAAGGGCAAGTAGATGCAGAGCTTGTCTCAGGATCATATGCCTCTGACAGCTCTATGCATCCATTTGGGTTTATACTTACTACTGCTAGGACCTGGAAGGGAATTTGGTACTCTTGGACTTTCTGAGCAAGCCCCAACTTATATTTGCAGGTTTACTTCGCATTCAGCTCAGTGCTACCCAGATCAACTACTAACACTACCTTTCATTTTGCCTCTTTCACAGATCGCGAGAACCAGTCAATCCTGATCACGTATGTACACCCCCTGCTCAGGTCTCTGTGGGGCTGCCCGGTGCCAGGGGACCTCCTGCCTGAACACACGCTCTCTGCTTCTCTCTTTGGTTGGACAGCGGAGAATCCGGTGCCGGGAAGACTGTGAACACAAAGCGTGTCATCCAGTACTTTGCAACAATTGCAGCCAGTGGGGAGAAGAAGAAGGAGGAGACGTCTGGCAAAATGCAGGTAAATTATGACATGCTGGCTTGAATCAATGTTTCCCTTTGTTCCTGACATGATTTTTTGGAAAGGACAACCAGGAATAATTATCATCCTGCAGGGAACGCTTGAGGATCAAATCATCAGCGCCAACCCACTGCTGGAGGCCTTTGGAAATGCCAAGACTGTGAGGAACGACAACTCCTCGCGCTTTGTAAGTTGTTACTTTGGACAAATCCCTCCTCATTATAGCAGTAGTGTTGGGCTAGTGGTATTCTCACATAAGGTGATGGCAATGAAATGCATCTAGGTTGAAATGCTGCTTCTTCTCCTTAACAGGGCAAATTCATCAGAATCCACTTTGGAGCCACAGGCAAACTGGCTTCTGCTGACATTGAAACCTGTAAGAGACTCTCCTGACCTGATCCCTTTCCTTCCCAAATTCCCACCTCCATGTGTATTTCTGGACCAAACTCTGTCCTACCTTCCATGACAGATCTGTTGGAGAAGTCCAGAGTCACCTTCCAGCTCAAGGCAGAAAGAAGCTACCACATATTTTATCAGATCACCTCCAACAAGAAGCCAGAGCTAATTGGTAGGAAGATTAATTGGTAGGAGGCATCACGGAGATTTTTGAAGGAAGATCACTGAGCAACATTTAACTACGTTTCCAATAATGAAATTTAACTCATGAACCCATTTGTTTTCAGAAATGCTCCTCATCACCACCAACCCATATGACTACCCATTTGTAAGTCAAGGTGAGATCACTGTTCCCAGCATTGATGACAAGGAGGAGCTGATGGCTACAGATGTAAGTAATTTACAAAAAAGGCCAAGAGGCACGGGTCATACATCACATAATATGCAAATATTTCACTTTGCGGTTTGTATTACCAGAGTGCCATTGACATCCTGGGCTTCTCTACTGATGAAAAGACGGCCATCTACAAGCTGACAGGGGCTGTCATGCACTACGGGAACCTGAAGTTCAAACAGAAACCGAGAGAGGAACAGGCAGAGCCAGAAGGCACAGAAGGTATTATCAAACTCAATAATGAACCCTTCTGTAAGTCACTATGGATGTGGAAGTCAGCAAAAGGTGTTCTTAGTCGGATTTCAGGTTCCCAAGGGAAACAGTAAGCCAGAAAAAAAAGTGTCCCTTGTTCTCTTCTCATGAGGAGAAATTCCCTGATCTCATGGGATTTTTTTTGTCTCTTATGCTATGAACAATTAATAGTTTAAACTGTCCTTTGTACACTTCCAGGAAGTCTGAATGTTGTATGTCCTTCCTGTAACATTATTAGTCATACCTCTGTTGGAATATGGCTTGCAATTATGAAACAGCCAAGTGGTTCAGCTCCAGCAGGATGGGGGATAATGTTCCCATTCACCCTCACTTGTCAGACACTCAGGGATCTCTGTTTTGAGAGGTGTATTTGGTTCCTCTCCATTGTTGGGGCAGGACCTACAACCCACATCTCCAGCTCTCAGACCAAAGGCTTCTTTTGCTAAAGGACTAGGCAGAAGGTGGGAAGTACCACAGGTAAAAGCATAAACACCTGTGAGTTTTACTGAGCATCAGAAACCAAAGCTCAGAAAGGGTTGTAAAGTCTGGATCTGAAAGAGAACAGATATCCTCCCTGTGTTCCACCCTAAATACTGAGTGGTTTCGATCACCTGAATGTAGATCAGTACCTGACTTTTGTCACTGAGGCTCCTGAGCTATACACGTACTGCAAAGATTCAGACTGGCAAGCTGCACCTTATTAGTTTTGTGCCAGATTTTTGAAAACATCATTACTTTCTACATGCTTCAATGAAGACTTTGAAACAGAAAAGCTTGATATGCATAACAATGACTTTGGTGTTACCAAGATTTCCTCGATGAGAGTCTATTGAAAGATTTCAAAGAAAAAAAGACCTGAACCCTGCAGCCTTTAGAGAATACTCCAGGATTCAAAGTATATATGACACTAAATTCTTCCTTTTTCCTCTGTCTTTTTAGTTGCTGACAAGGCTGCCTACCTGATGGGTCTGAATTCAGCTGACATGCTCAAGGCCCTCTGCTACCCCAGAGTCAAGGTGGGGAATGAATACGTGACCAAGGGTCAAACTGCACAACAGGTAAGGAACCTGTGGTAACTTGGAATAATGTTATGAATTAAGATCCCCTTGATTCTCCTCTGATCTGTATGGTAACTCCAAGCATTTATTTTTCTTATAGGTGCACAATGCTGTAGGTGCTCTGGCAAAGGCTGTCTATGAGAGAATGTTCTTGTGGATGGTTGTTCGCATCAACCAACAGCTGGATACCAAGCAGCCTAGACAGTACTTCATTGGTGTCCTGGACATTGCTGGCTTCGAGATCTTTGATGTAAGTAAAAAAGATCTGATAAGAATGGTCAAATCAGAAAAAAATTCCTTGATTTAAATGATCAAGGATAAGAGATGATAAAAACATATATATCATGATAGGCCTAAGCTTGTTGGTTTTTTTATCTTTGTACTTTGGTCTCAGATTATACAGGAAATATATTGTATCTGCACATTTTTATCAATGAGAAAAAAACAATTCCTTGTGGACAATTAATTTGATGCATTTCTCTGTTTGGTTATGTAGACAAGAAATGCACAGATTTGACAATGAAGCCAAGATAACTGCATTCTGTATTTTTGAAGGATGAGGCTTTGCAAATATTGCTGTGTCTTACAAATATGGGTCTTTCTTATTTTTATTTCCAGTTCAACAGCTTTGAGCAGCTGTGCATCAACTTCACCAATGAGAAACTGCAACAGTTCTTCAACCACCATATGTTCGTGCTGGAGCAGGAGGAGTACAAGAAGGAAGGAATTGAATGGACATTCATTGACTTTGGGATGGACCTGGCTGCCTGCATTGAGCTCATCGAGAAGGTAGCCTTGCTGTTCAAATACATTACATGTGCGAAAACTCTCTACTTGGCCTCATTTTTCAAAGGGATCTTCTATGTTCACTGAATTTCACTGAATTTCACTGAATTTCACTGAATTTTCACTGAAATTTTTTGGAGTTGGAAGGGACCATAGAGATCATCTAGTCTAACTCCCCTGCCGAAGCAGGATTGCCCAGAGCTAGAGCATGTTACTCAGGACTGCATCCAGGCGGGTCTTGAAAATCTCCAAAGAAGGGGACTCCACAACCTCCCTGGGCAGCCTGTTCCAGGGCTCTGTCACCCTCACTGTGAAGAAGTTTTTTCTCATGTTTGAGTGGAACCTCTTATGTTCCAACTTATGCCTNGTGTTCAAATATTCACCTTTTGCTATTCGAAATACCTTGCCATGTAATTTATTTTTTTCTGTCCAGTGAGACATGAGGGAGATTTCACACAGCTTTGTGCCGGCAAGTCTGTACTGATCTCTTTTCAAATCCCAAAAGATTGTTAAACTCCCAGTAAGAGTTTTTTTCCAAAAAGCTTGAGTCAATTTCTAGGACAGCATGTCCTCCTCAACCTTCAGCTCTAAGAGACTTGTGCTTGTACAGCAGAACAGCTGTATCTTTGTAAAATTTACATAGATGTTGGACATACATACATAACTGCCGGGACACAGTTACACTTACATGTGCATCCTTTGACTGACAATGAAAAGGCAATTGCACTGTCCATGAGATGAAAAGTTCAGTGGCTGGCAGGACAGTAAATAGTTAGAATCACAGAACTGCTGAGGTATGAAGGCAGCTCTGTACATCACTTAGTCCAACCCCCTTAGTCAAGGTGGTGCAGCTAGAGGAGGTTGCTCAGGACCATGTCCAGTTGGATATTTTTAATATCTCCAGGGGTGGAGACTCCCAGATACTGTGGGGAATCTGTTGCAACTTTTGAGAACCTTCACAGTAAATAAGCATTTTTCTTCCGTTTAAATGGGATTTCTCGCATTTTGATTCTTACCTGCTTCATGTTTTTCTTGTCACTGGACAACACCGAGAAGCCTCTAGCTCCGCTTTCTTTATCCCTGCACATTAGGTATTTATAGACATTGATAAGATCCCTCTTTTCCAGGCTAAACAGTCCCATGTCTCTCAGCTTCTTCTTGTATGTGGCCCGTCACTGGGCTCACTCTACTATGTCCACATGCCTCTTGTACTAGGGAGCCAAGAACTGGACACAGCACTCCAGATGTTTCTCAGCAGAGCTGAGTAGACGGGAAGGATCACCTCCCTTGAACTGCTGGCAACACTCTTAATGCAGTCAGGATGAGTTGGCTGCTTTTGCTGCAAGGGTGTATTGTTGATTTATGTTCAATTTGTCTAAGACATCTGTGTGTGCTTTGAGTCCCTCTGGATGAGAAGGTAGTGCTCTGATTTTATAAAGCACATTCTCAACACAAACTAAAAGAATTTTCATTAATCTTTACAATTTATTTGGTGTTAAAAAATGTACATATCAATATGTTTAATCTCACTTTCTAGCAGAAAATATAATTGAATAGTAATATTTTCTGATGTGTCTGTTCCTGTGTGGAACACTCTGCCTAGGTGAAGGTCATTATTGCCATATTGCTAAATTGCAACCTGTCTCCCTTGTGAATTTCTTCCAGCCCATGGGCATCTTCTCCATCCTGGAAGAGGAGTGCATGTTCCCCAAGGCAACTGACACCTCTTTCAAGAACAAACTCTATGACCAGCATCTGGGCAAGTCCAGCAACTTCCAGAAGCCCAAACCTACCAAAGGCAAGGTTGAGGCTCACTTCTCCCTGATTCACTATGCTGGCACAGTGGACTACAACATCACTGGCTGGCTGGAGAAGAACAAGGACCCCCTGAACGAAACTGTCATTGGGTTGTACCAGAAATCATCATTGAAGACTCTGGCCTTACTCTTTGCCAACTATGGTGGAGCAGAAGCAGGTTGGTTCTATGAATCCTGTATTTTCACTGATGTACAGCTTAAAAAAAAAAATCGTAAAAGGCAAAAGGAAAAATCTAAATCCCGTTTTATTTATTTTCAATTTTGCAGAGGCTGCTGCTGGTGGTGGCAAAAAGGGTGCCAAGAAGAAGGGTTCTTCTTTCCAGACTGTCTCAGCTCTTTTCCGGGTACAGTAGAGAGTTCACTATTTCTTCTTAAGATGAGGAGCAAACCCACCATTTAAAATGGCTACTCTTTTTTTTGGATTAGTTGTGTTAAAACACCTTGAAGTTCTTAGGCCATATTTTGCTAGGAATATATCCACTGTAATCTATTTATGCTCCGTTTCACACACAACTTTTCTTTTTATCCATTTGCCCCATGATGATATTTCCAGATGGAAGAATGTTATACAGAAAACTTCTAAAATAAACCTAAAATATACCAGATTTCTTTCAGATACCCATGTCTGGCTTTAGAACCTTTTTATTGCCCTTTAACAACATTCTGCCTACTGGTCTGGAGGATGACCTGTTTGCTCCATTTATATCTCCAGTTTTTCTCCATGATTCAAGGGATCAATCTCTTACAATTGAAATACCACCACTCCTTGAGTTATGGATTTTTAAGATGTCAGCTACTTGATAGTTCTTTGTCATGACCAAGTCTTGCTGCCTGGCTGCTCCATACATTTCTGCCAGGTGAAATACCTAGTCTCTCCTGACCTCATTTATTACCACATTCATCCTTCATTTCATAGAATCATAGAATTGTCCAGGCTGGAAGGGACCTCCCAAGGTCATCTAGTCCAACCTCCCCGCAGTCAGCAGGGACACCCCAACTAGACCAGGTTGCCCAGGGCCTCATCGAGTCTCACCTTGAGTATCTCCAGGGATAGGGCCTCAACCACCTCCCTGGGCAACCTGTTCCAGTGCTCCACCACCCTCACAGTAAACAACCTTCTCCTAACCTCCAATCTAAATCTGCTCCCCTCCAGCTTAAAGCCATTGGCCCTCGTCCTGTCACTACTGGCCTTTGTAAACAGGCTCTCCCCAGCCTTCCTGTAGGCCCCCTTCAGGTACTGGAAGGCTGCTATTAGATCTCCCCAGAGCCTTCTCTTCTCCAGGCTGAACAACCCCAGTTCCCTCAGCCTGTCCCCGTAGCAGAGGTGCTCCAATCCCCTTGATCATCCTCGTGGCCCTCCTCTGGACCTGCTCCATCAGGTCCATATATTTCCTATATTGAGGGCTCCAGACCTGCACAGAATAGTCCAGGTGAGGTCTCACCAGAGCAGAGTAAAGCAGAAGAGTCACCTCTCTGGACCTGCTAGCAGTGCATCTTTTGATGCAACCCAGAATGTGATTGGCCTTCTGGGCTGCAAATGCACACTGCCTGCTCATGTCCAGCTTCTCATCCACCAGCACTCCCAAGTCCCTTTCCTCAGGGATGCTTTTTAATACCTCACCCCCCAGTCTGTACTGATGGCGAGGATTGTTCCGGCCCAGGCGCAGAACCTTGCACTTGTTCTTGTTGAACCTCATGAGGTTCACCTGGGCCCACATCTCCAGCCTCTCCAGGTCCATTTAGGACTCCCATCTTGACACAGTCTAATTTCTTCTACAGATCTGCTGTCATATGGTTCTTGACCACCTGAGAGTCTCTAGCCAGTGCTCTGAAACAGGACATGGGAGTGTGTGTATATGACCCAAGAAAAATAGTCATAGCTGTATTGCTTTGGCCTTGCAAGTGGGAAATTACTGTCAGCATGTATCACTAAAAAATAATGCAGTAAGGCTATGTTTAAAGGTCATGAGGCTTTAAGAGGTAATGTTACAGGAGAAAAACCTTTAGGTTGCATTTCTCTTACATTTTCAAACTTTCTTCCACTATCTCTTTTGTTTAGACATGTTAGTGTTTAGACACCTTAATGTTTTGGCTGCTTAATTTACATACTCAGAGATGTCCTCTGGAGACACCTGCTTCCCTCCACTAATTATAGGCGATAATTATTTATAAATATGTAGATATAAATTACAAAACAGTGCTGGGATTTATGTCACCTTATTCTTGTCTTATCTTAGGTGATAAATATGCAGTCTAGACATCTAAAACTCAGCTTGTCAGTTTTGTTCCTTTCAGTGGGGAAAACAAGAAGCTTCTATACAGAGTGATCCATATGACCCATCTTAAATGCCTACTGTAGTATGCTTCAAACTGCCTCATAGAGGTACTAGTTCACCTCTCTGGGTACATCCAATGGAAGATGGATATAATTTCTAATAAGGGCATTCCACTAGACTCAGTGAAAAGTATTAAAATCATATATTTAAGAGTACGATATTTCCTACAGGTTAATCAGAAGAGCTTTATATATGCGGTTAATAACAGCAAAGATCTGTGGAAAGATAGAAAAACTGATGCAAGGGGTTTCAGTTAAGGATACTGCAAGCTAATTTTTGTCTGATATCTCATTATGTCATTTCAGATGGCTTGATACTTATAGTGGAAATTACATTTGCTAATATAAACTTTTGTTAATGACTCTCCCAGGAGAATTTAAACAAGCTGATGACCAATCTGCGAAGCACCCATCCCCATTTTGTACGCTGCATCATCCCAAATGAAACAAAAACACCTGGTAAGAGACTCATATATAGAAGGTTTTCATTATGGTGCAGCTCTTCCCCTCTGTTTTACAGAATACAGCTTATATTTGTGCTCTGAATTTCTAGGTGCCATGGAGCATGAACTGGTTCTTCACCAGCTGCGGTGTAACGGCGTGCTCGAAGGCATCAGAATTTGCAGGAAAGGATTTCCCAACAGAGTCCTGTATGCAGATTTTAAACAGAGGTCAGGTTTCTTCCCCTTAATCATTTTGTCCATCTTTAGTAGCTTGTGAAATTTTAGTTTCACTTCTGATGACAAAAGTCTTCTCTAAAGTTTATGTTTAGCAGGGCTGTTATGTTTGCAACAGTTTTTAGACTCTTGCAGTTTGTCAGTCAATTGGTCTCAACAACTGACCTCTTTATGTTCATGGAATCATAGAATCATTTAGGTTGGAAAGGACCCTTAAGATCATCGAGTCCAATACAAGTCTTTCCATTTTTTCTCCCAGATACAAAGTATTAAATGCAAGTGCTATCCCGGAGGGACAGTTCATTGACAGCAAGAAGGCTTGTGAGAAACTTCTTGGATCAATTGATATAGACCACACTCAATACAAATTTGGTCACACCAAGGTAGAAGAACGGCTTGTTTCAAGTACTATGTAGTTTTGGTTTGCAGGGTTTGAGAATGATATTTCGATTCTCCAGATAGTATGTGAAATCATTAAATAGTGTATTTAAAAGAAATCAACTAAGTACTTATTGACTCAACACTTGAATAAAACTGAAATTCATTGCCATTGGATGATTTAATTAAGGGTTCCCAATTTACAACAAAGTTGTAGAATAAAACAATCAAGGTTAATAAAAACAAAGACAAAATATCTGGCTTTTATAGTTCCTCAACCGCAGGTAACTGGAAGCTGGAGATATAAAAAAAGGTCTATCACAATGTACATTCTTTGTGCTTTTGCTCTTTCTCTTAACTTGCCATATTATCTGCCATGGGAGAGATAGTACTGGGCTATGCTAAACAACGAGCACATAAACTGCACCTATTTTCATGTTTGTGCCTAAGGTGTTCTTCAAAGCTGGGTTGGTAGGCCTCTTGGAAGAGATGAGAGATGAGAAGTTGGCACAGATCATCACTCGCACACAGGCAAGGTGCAGGGGCTTCCTGATGAGAGTGGAGTACCAGAGAATGGTGGAGAGGAGGTAGACATTTCTTCAAATTCGGTTCACTGTATTTGGCTAATTATGTCATCATGGTGCAAATACTTAATATGAATTTGACTTACCTTTCAGGGAGTCCATCTTCTGCATCCAGTACAACATTCGGGCATTCATGAATGTCAAGCACTGGCCTTGGATGAAGCTGTTCTTCAAGATCAAGCCCTTGCTGAAGAGCGCAGAATCTGAGAAGGAGATGGCCAACATGAAACAAGAGTTTGAGAAAACCAAAGAAGAGCTTGCAAAGTCTGAGGCAAAGAGGAAGGAGCTGGAGGAGAAAATGGTGAAACTGGTGCAGGAAAAAAATGACCTGCAGCTCCAAGTGCAGGCTGTGAGTACCACCAGTGTGCCTCATTCTTAGAGAACTGTGACAATCAGGCTGATATTTACAACTACATTTTCAAAAGATGTATAGGAACTACAATTAAATTCAATTCAATTGTATTTCATTAAGTAGTGCTCTTAAGAGTACAACTAGATTCAATAAGGACTGTTAGGAGGCCGTAGTCGAGATATTATATGGGTGAAACTTTTTACGATGTATATTTTACGTCTATTAGTATATTGTTTGTTCTTCTAGTAATTTTTTCCTACCTCTCCAAAACTGAGTATCCCTATCTTATAATTACATGATCAGGAATTCTTAGGACAAGTTAAGATGACATTTCTTTCCTTTCTTTATTCTCCAATTGAACAAGGGAACTTGTTATTATCATGATACTGAACTGAGAAGGAACAGAATTTAATGTTCTCACTCGCCTCCTAAATCAATCAGCATCATTACATAAAATTATGTGGTACATCTTTGGTGTTGTAACACTGTGATTTCTAAGTTAAATCATTCACAGAATAGAAAAGACTGTATCCTCAAAGTAATACTATGCAGCGTATGTGACATATAGGAAAATTTATAAGCCCTTATTTTTAAAGACTCTCAAATTGCAAAAATATGAAAAAATCTGATAAAATTATCAATTTTCTTTGTTATTATTTCTTCTAGACTGAAACTTGAGATAAAATATAATAAGTATCACAGGTTATCTGTTGCAAAGAAAGCTTAGAGACAATTTTTCCAGCAACTCCTTTTTTTCTTGACTGATGAGGGTCTCACAGAGAAAACCAAAGCTGCTACATACTATTTTTTGGCCGTGGTAATGAAAATCCAAACTAGAAACAGTTGCTACAAAAAGACAATAGGTTGAAAAACCAGAACTACAGGAGTGATGTGAGCATAACTGTGACTGTGGTATTTCAAAGTATCTTGCAATAAGTTTAATATTCAGCACCTCTTAAATGTGGGAAAGATTCCTATGATTAAAACCAAATGTATGTACTTTGTGCTAATGTTTGATGTTATGGGATAATATTGGATTCTATATCTTGCACAAATATGTAAATATTTGGGCCTTCATGCAGATGCAAAATAATTTTATTTAGTTTTAGCTTTGAAAACTCACTGTTTCATACCCAATAATATAAAGTCAATTCTATATTATGTTTCATTATGTTTGCACATAAAACAATTTTTTAACTACAAAATTGCTATCCAGGACCTAAATTAGGCAGGTAAGCATCTTGATATTGCCTCAAAAATATATCCCTAAAAATGGTATTTTCCCACAAGGAAGCTGATGCTTTGGCAGATGCTGAGGAAAGGTGTGACCAGCTCATTAAAACCAAAATCCAGCTGGAAGCCAAAGTAAAGGAGGTGACTGAAAGGGCCGAGGATGAAGAAGAAATTAATGCTGAACTGACAGCCAAGAAGAGGAAACTGGAGGATGAATGTTCAGAGCTGAAGAAAGACATTGATGATCTTGAGCTAACACTGGCCAAGGTGGAGAAGGAAAAACATGCCACAGAAAACAAGGTACACACACAGCGAGTCACATAAAGGGCCAAGACATCACTGCTGTGATGGTAAAAGGCAGAAGATGTCACTCCTAGAGAAATGGCCTGTTTTGTTACACAGAATAAAGTTTTAAACAAGGTTTTTTATCTGCACTTGCTCCCTTCTTCTCAAAGGTGAAAAACCTCACAGAGGAGATGGCAGCCCTGGATGAGACCATTGTGAAGCTGACAAAAGAGAAGAAAGCCCTCCAAGAGGCCCATCAGCAGACACTGGATGACCTGCAGGCAGAAGAGGACAAAGTCAATACGCTGACCAAAGCTAAGACCAAGCTGGAGCAGCAAGTGGACGATGTAAGCACACAGCCATACAGCAAGAACAGGACAGGTATGCAGTTAGACCTGGCTGGTGGAGCACTGATGGCCTTGTTCTCTTTAGCTGGAAGGGTCCCTGGAGCAGGAGAAGAAACTGCGCATGGACCTTGAGAGAGCTAAGAGGAAACTCGAAGGAGACCTGAAGCTGGCCCATGACAGCATAATGGATTTGGAAAATGATAAGCAGCAGCTGGATGAGAAACTGAAGAAGTGAGTGTGGCTGTGGGGCACCTGAGTGCTGGGCTGGTGGACTTGTCTGTGTTCTTTGAGCTCTAACATGGTTTGCTTTGCCCAAAGGAAAGACTTTGAAATCAGCCAGATCCAGAGCAAGATCGAGGATGAGCAAGCCCTGGGCATGCAGTTACAGAAGAAGATCAAGGAGCTGCAGGCAAGTCTCTGTTCCTTCCCCTCTTTCATCCAGTCTTGGGTCAGGAAGGGGAAGGGCATGGGTGTGAGGGGTGCCTAATGTTCCCCAGGCACGTATTGAGGAACTGGAGGAGGAAATTGAGGCAGAGCGAACGTCTCGGGCAAAAGCAGAGAAGCATCGGGCTGACCTCTCAAGGGAGCTGGAGGAGATCAGCGAGCGCCTGGAAGAAGCAGGAGGGGCCACTGCAGCTCAGATTGAGATGAACAAGAAGCGTGAGGCAGAATTTCAGAAGATGCGTCGCGACCTCGAAGAGGCCACGCTGCAGCACGAAGCCACGGCTGCCACCCTGCGCAAGAAGCACGCGGACAGCACGGCTGAGCTTGGGGAGCAGATCGACAACCTGCAGCGAGTGAAGCAGAAGCTGGAGAAGGAGAAGAGTGAGCTGAAGATGGAGATCGATGACTTGGCCAGTAACATGGAGTCTGTCTCCAAAGCCAAGGTAAATACACAAATATTTTAGAAAACAGAAATTTGAAAACTATGTAATATTTGTCTTTAATCTTGTCTTATTTAATTATTATCAGGTTATAATATAGCTGTTTTCTCCAAATCTTATGTATAGAATAGTGGGCGTATGCACATGGTTCCCAGATATGGGTAAACTGCATGTTCTGGACACATTTTCCTGCTGTAACTACGGCAGAAATGAAGAATTAAGCCTATTTTCTTCTGTGTGACTGACATCTAGGCAAACTTGGAGAAGATGTGCCGCACTCTGGAAGACCAACTAAATGAATTTAAAACAAAGGAGGAGCAGAATCAGCGCATGATCAGCGATCTCAGTGCTCAAAGAGCTCGCCTGCAGACAGAATCTGGTACAGCACTTCCATCTCTAGTTTTCTAATGAGAGAAACCCCTAAATGACTCCCTTGGCTGTTAAAATATTTTCTTTATTACAAATTTTTCCAGGGGAATATGCACGCCAGGCCGAGGAAAAAGATGGTTTAATTTCTCAACTGTCTAGAGGGAAACAGGCTTTCACGCAGCAGATTGAAGAATTGAAGAGGCAACTAGAGGAAGAGATAAAGGTGAAGATATTTCACTTTATATATGAAATAAATATTTTACATCAAATTGGTTTTGGTACAATGTTTGAGTTGAAAAGATGATCTAATTAAAGTTCAAGACATCCCACTAGGTCATGCAACCTAGTTTCTGTCAATTCAAGACTCCCAGCTTTCTGCAGCATAACAGAACTTTGACTTTTATTTTTTTCATGCAGTCAGTTAATCACCATTTATTTGTGATACATGCTTAAGCACCAGCAAGAGAAAAATTCCAGGATAAATCTAGTCCTTATTGCAATTTTTTCCCCCAGGCCAAGAATGCTTTGGCCCACAGCTTGCAGTCAGCTCGCCACGACTGTGACTTGCTCCGGGAACAATATGAGGAGGAGCAGGAGGCCAAGGGGGAGCTGCAGCGTGCCCTGTCCAAGGCCAACAGCGAAGTGGCCCAGTGGAGAACCAAATATGAAACGGATGCTATTCAGCGCACGGAGGAGCTGGAGGAGGCCAAGTATGTGAGGAATGGGGGGAAGACTGGCAGAAATCAATGGCAGAAATCAATTAGAGAAATTAAAGAGACCACTAAAATACTGAAAGGCAAAAGCATAGCGGAGGCTATAAAGAGTGTGGTTTTGAAAAACAGAAGGAAAATACACAGGACAAAGAATTCAGGAAAAAGGCAATGTGTGGTGTCTGCAGAGATCAGAGTGATAGCTAGACTCTGGGAAATGAAAAAGTGAAGAAAAATAAGTATCCGGGACAGACTCTGTGCTGTGTTCATTGGGACCAAATACTGCCACGTGCCTCAGCACTGTGGTGAAAATTAAAAAAACCTTTTCCATCTCAGTCCCCAATTATGAGCTCTACTTAACACTTCCCAGGAAGAAGCTGGCACA
>VXAK01012595.1:153-14363 GCA_013399435.1 Arenaria interpres
TTGGTTATCACTATTTTAATTCCTTTTAACAACATTATCCAAAATATCTACTGAGGATGGGCTAATTTTTACTCAAAAATACTTGATAATTTTCTCTGAAGCTCAGAGATGAGAATCAGTATTAATTTTAATAATACATTATATATGATATAATAAGTTCATTGAAGAGCTAGTTTTGATGGAATAAATAAACTTATGTAGGCAAAGACGTTACCCAGACCAGCTGTTTTATACTATTAACAGTTAAATGTGATTTTGATTTTTAAGTGGTGGCCAGAGCAAACAGCTGCCATTCTATTCATGGTAAAATATATTATTTTCTTAATTGTCTGTTAATGATAAAAAATAAAAATAATAAAGCATATGAAGTATGAAATTTTAAGTCTTTAACAGCATCCCATTTCCCTTTTTTGCTACTCAAATGAGAGTTCTATAAGAAAAAAAAAAATTGTTTGATGTCTTAGGATGATATTAACTATCATTAGAGATATTAATGGGAATAGGTCAGAAAGCCAGTTAAGATAGATTGAAGTTGTGGCTGTGGATGTTGCTGTGGATATTGTTGCCACAGAAACACTCCAGTTCTGTTTCCTTAAAGAAAGACTTTTACAAAGTAAAGAAGAACAGAAAGGTAGAAATAAGTTCTAGAGTGAAAAAAATAAGCAGCAGTAAGACCACATGTATAGCTTTATAGATTTTATTTGGGAAGTAGGTGGTAAAAGTATCTCATGGTCAACATGGCTGAGATTTTGTTTGACCCCGAAACCCCTAAATTTACATTTATATTTGTAAGTTAAACATCTCCATCCCCACTGGTGTTAGAGGAGATTGAGTTCATTTGGTCAGTGTATCCTAGGGAGCTTTTCAGCTATTATGAGGTATCAATGTTAGGGAGAGTCTCCTCCTGACAGCAGAGGTTGCCTACCCTTTTCTTATTTTGTTCACCAGTTTGGCTACATTTTCTTCATGACAATTTGATCTATTTCCCATTTCAGACTCATTTATCAGATTCCCTGGATAGTAATTGACATTTTACATGTAATAGTTCTGTCTTTCTATCTTAAAATTTGCTGAGTTTAAGAATTAATGCATGAAACAAGATGATCTGAATGTTTATTACCTTGAGCAACTCTGAGACTCAGCCTCCATATAACAGTAATGCTGGCTTGCAGTATTTATAATAATGGCCCTGGTCCTCTGTGCATCTTTTCTACATAGCAATTAGACACATTTTTTATCATGAAAACACATGCATTTTTAATATTTGATATACACTTACATTTTAAAAAAAGGAAACAAATAGAACCAAATTATTTTTTAGTCTATATATTTAGCAAAAATTCTGTATTACCATTAGCTTCTGTCTTGGATGTTTTCTGTGTAAACACTCTTATGATGAAAATTCAATAGAAATCACTGTTGAATTTATGGGTCCATAAAATATGGATGTTGAGAATTAACACTGTATGTTGAGAATTACTTTATCGGTCTTTAGAAACAAATTAGCATCTCGTTTTCCGTTGACAAGTAAGGCACACAAATGATTTTTAAAGTATACTCTAAGAAAATCCATTTATGACAAGTTTTGTAGCTAAGATATTAAATTAACATTCTTGTCCTGCTTAAATTGGTTTATATTGGCTGCGTTTGTTGTACATGCAAGGAAAGGGCAAAAAAGCTATTTGCTAAACAAATTTTCAGACATGGCAACTGTTTATAATTTTGGAAAAGATCACAAAATTTACCAGGGTTACGTTTTTTAACAACGTACATTTCCTATGTGATAATTGCTGAGGAGTGGCAAGGGGAGAGAACCATCAGTCAAAGGTAGCTGTGAGGTAGCTATTGTTGCCAGCTTTGGCAATATGAACATGATGAAGATGGAGGCAGTTGGAGGGAGATGACTGTGTGGACAACTGAAACAGTGAAAGAAACTCTGGATTAAAAATAGACATTTCACCCAAAAAATAATAATCTTTCCTTCGTCTCAGGAACACTTCATTTGAAACTTATCTCCCCCCAGATGGAGAGTGCAAAACCAGCATCTGAACTCCTGATGGCTAAAGCATACCTTTAAAATAGAAAATATGGCATCTACTCCTTTCTTTACCTTATGGCATCTACTCCTTTCTTTACCTGATGGTTACTTTTTGCCCAAGAGACTGTCTAGACACAGCAGGTTATTGCATCATGTCAATGCCAAATGCATCTTTCCTAAAGCTGGTGAACAGATTCCATTCAGGTATCCTGGACTAGAGGCATGCTAGGTAACAGTGTGAATTTTCAGGGGATGGTGAACAGTAGCAAAAATGATTCAGCCCTCTAAAATAGACACCATTGCAATGAAGTGCTGCACAAAAGATTCAAACTGTTTCATTATGCTCTTCTTTTAGGTGTATAATGAAAAGCCCCTTATCTTCAGCTGTGCTGTTAACCCCTTTTGCATGCAGAGGTGCTCCTATCTATCTCTTAGCCATGCATGTTGCACCATCTCCAAGTGGCTGTTGTCATTGGCTACAAAGAATGCTGTCAGGATGGGGGTAGGAGGGAAGGAAAGATTGTTAAAGGTTTATTGGGCATATGAAGACTCAGTCTCAGTAAAGCCATGTAGGTATTCACCAGGTCTGTATGCCAGGCTTACTGAGCTGGTTTACCTTAGGGCTGTGCTCACATGGCAGCAAGGCTTCTGCAGCAGAAGTGGAAAAAAGCGTGGCAGTACTTTGGGACTTTTGCATGCAAATGGCAAAATATTGTAGAGAATTCAGAATTATGTCAACAGGTAAGGAAGGAACAATTCCCAATGGTTTTGTTTTTCTAATTGGCTCAGTAACTCCAGCAGAGAGCTCAGCCATTTAGTGCATACAGAATTTGGTCTGTAAAGTTTGTGAATGAAGAAAACAACTGGGACAAGTTGAGCTTAGGAAGATTGGTGAAAGGATAGGCTACGATCAATTGTAATGTTTTAATCGTGGATCAACAGTCTACAATTTTTTTCTACTTGGGAGCACTCTAATCTTATCTTATCCATAAGAATAATTAAATTATATACAGTAGATTACAGATCCTACAAAATAAAGTACTTTAAAACCATGTAGAGATGATGATTTCCCTTATAGTGTCCCTTATAGAAAGGGACACTACCTTCTCAGTCAACAGCAGTACTTTCAGCAGAGGTCCTTTACAGCACAGGATTATCCACATACAGCCTTGTTTATTTTGCATAATGGAAGAGGATTGTAGCATAAGGTGTTATGCCTTCAGGCAGCAGCTATGTAATCTATATTTACAATGCTAAACTTCTGCATTTATTTTGCTGCTCACCTGCTGAACTTGCCTCCTGCCAGGTGCTATATTGAGAACAAAGTTTATTTTCAGGAAGGTGATATGCCCTCCATTTATCCGTTGATAAAATTATGACAACTTCTAACTACTTTTTAAGTCATAAAATCGTAGAACTTCACGTCTTGAATCTTTTTGTTTAAAGACATTACTTTCATGTCACTGTATGAAGGCATGAAGGATAAAAAATTATGAATATGCTTTGTTTTTTATCCTTTTTTTTTTTTTTTTTTTGCTCATATTCTTTATGCCTTCACAGCAGTGCTAAATGTTGCAGGGATACATTCAAATAGAAAATAATAATTTTTGCACAATTACGTGTCAGAATTTTTATCATCGGAGCTGGAGGTGACCTGTAACAAGGTCTTGTAGACAATTCAGAATTATTTCATGGGGCAAAGGAGAAAGAATTTCCAATGGTCTATTTTTCCTCCTAGGAATTTGGTAAGGGTTTGGTAAACACAGTAATGAAAGGAAAGTGACAATGAATGTAATATTCTGAGAAAGCAATTTGTAGCTCAATATATATGATGATTGTTTCAGAATTTTGCTATTATTCCTTTGAGCTACTTGCCAAGTATCATGTAGAATCATAGAATCGTAGAATTGTCTAGGTGGGAAGCGACCTTTAAGATCATTGCGTCCAACCATCAACATAACACTGCCAAAATCACCACTAAATCTTGTCCTTCAACATTACATCTCCCCGTCTTTTAAATACCTCCAGGGATGATGATTTCACCACTTCCCTGGGCAGCTTGTTCCAATATTTGATAACCCTTTCGATGAAGAAATTTTTCCTAATATCCAATCTAAACCTCCTCTGGCTAACTTGAGGCCATTTTGTCTTATCCTATTGCTTGTTACTGGGGAGAAGAGACTGACCCCCACCTTGTCACACCTTCTTTCAGGTATTTGTAGAGTGACAAGGTCTCCCCTCAGCTTCCTTTTCTCCAGGCTAAACCCCAATTCCCACAGCCACTCCTCATAAGACCCCTCAACAGACTCTTTGCCCTTCTTTGCACTCATTCCAGAATCTCAGCGTCTTTCTTTTAGTGAGCGGCCCAAAACTGAACACTTTATTCATTGTGGGGCCTCATACATAGAGGAGAGATATCACATAGATAGAGACATATCATTTTCAAGCTGCCTTGCATAAAGTTTCTGTAGCCAAGACAAGATTAAGTCAAGTATCTGGAGCTGAATTCAAACCTCTATAGACTCCAAGGCTTTTGTTTTGATCCTAGCAATAGTATCCACACAATAAAGTATTTAGTTCCATTGCCTTTGCTACAGTCAGGCTTGATTGATTAGGTCTATTATTCTGAAACTCTTTTCAAGATCAAGTCTTTTTTTAGTTTCTGCTATCAAGAGTGTCTTTTTTTAATGATAATGTTAACCAGCTGAAGAACTGTTAAAGTTTTAATTCTTAGCTGCTTTTTCTTCAGTTAAAATTTCATACACAATAATGGTTGGTTTGTTGGTTGTTTTTCGGGTTGTGGGTTGTTTTCTTTTAATACTGTAGACGGACACAAAGTGCTTTCAAGATCTGGCAAAAATTTAATTCCTTTAGCAAGATACCCAGCCATCCTGGTCCTTAATAAACACACAAGACACTATACAAAGGTTCTGTGAAACTACCCAATGGATAAATGTTAGAATGAAATGTACTTTGGTTTTATACAGGTATGTATATATGCACTAAATATATGTATTTATTTTATGATTGCCTTACAGCTTTCCTTTTCCACTACTTATTATTTTAAGATGATGTATTCACTGTCATCTTCAAAGTAAGAATATGATTCAGTATTGAATTGTTATCTTTTTTTTACTGAAACAACGTGCCAGATACACACTACCAGCCAGTAGCTTAATAAAGCAGCTTTGCGGGTTCATATCATTTGCACTTGTACAAGGCCAATGGTAACTTTTATTTACATAAAAAGAAAATAGGCAGTAAGTGACATTAATACTCTGTGCTCTTTTGCCTTTAGAAAAGCTTGTATTCATCATCCCAGTCCATTGTCTTATAGCGTCATATTGAAATAATCCTGCCAAATATCTCCTGAATATACAAAGGACTACAGACTAATTTATCTTGGTTTAGATTATTTGGAGGAAAAAGGACTTCCTTTAAAAGAATAGGAGTACTTTATTGGGCTGTGCGGTGGAAGTGAAATGCAAGGGATTGGACAGCTGTTCTGTTCCATGCTATAGCTCAAAATTAGGATTTTATGAATATGCAACATTCGCATTTCTTAAAAGCTCTTTAACTGATTTTTATGCTTGCCCAGAAAATGGGAGAAATAGCATTTCTCTTTCTCTTTTCTGTTTTTGTTACAGTCCCATGGGTTAAATAGATGGCATTATTTGGAGCAGTGTGCCCATTAGGCACAGTAATGTGGCTGATTTAGAAGGTTGTGGCTTCTAACTTTAATACATCCCACTTCAATGGGAACAGTCATGCTTTGTTCAGTTTCTAATTTGAAAACCTGTTTGACATGTTGTGTCACACACTGCCCTAGATATTCAAGGAATAGTTTGACCTTCAAAAAGCACATAATTATTCAAAATCTCTCATTGTGTATCTTCAACATCTTTTTTCTTTTTTTTATTTATTTTTTTTTAATGTCTGTGACTAGGAAGCAAGGAATAGGTGTTCTCTCCACAGCTAAATAAACCCTCTAGGATTCTTAATGAACAGTGCATAATGAGACTTCCAGATGTTTCAGAACTTAAGACATCAATTAAGTTACATTTCTGAAGCTTTTCTTTGTCTAGCCACTGGTATAACACACACACTTTCCCTTCTTTTATCAGAGTTCAGTTGTGCTGAGGAGAATATTAATACTGATCTCTCTCACAACTTAAAAAATTCTTAAAGAATGTTGACGGTCTTAGGTGTAAAAATACATGCCTAAATTAACACCGTTCTTCTTCAGCTTTAGTGAAACACTGCAGCTTTAGTGAAACACTGTCTCTTGTTCTTTTATAAACAAACACTGAAGTAATTAAAAAACAAACTGAGAACAGCATCTAAACAGATGGACTACGCCCAAAGGAAAAGCTTCCACTATGTATTTAAAAGTAATACAGGTAAGTAAGATCAAATATTTATGTGGTAATTAATTCTAGTTTTTGCAGCTGTTGAAACTATAATTGCATATTAATAACTCCAAGTGGCTTTAGAGTTGATGCAAGAAATCATTTCTGTGATAAAGTGATCTTCTTTCCAGGATAAAGATACTTTTTGTTTGTTTGTTTGTTTGTTTTTCCTTTGGAATCAAATCTTTTTTATTAATTTTTGTGGAGTTTGGCCATCAGAGTCATGATGAAAAGAATATAATCTAGAGTGATAAATTCTTGTCTAATTCTTGTCTATAAATTCTAACAAAAGCACCATCACATAAAAGTGATAAGACCTCTAAGCATAGATGTATAACACAACAAAGATGTCTGTTATTATTTTGTGAAATAGTTGGAACAAGCTTCCCATAGGTGAATAGATAGATAAACTCAGGGACATCAAAATTAATGAAGCACACTATCCCAATAATTGCAGTCCCATTATTGAGTAGCTTTTGTATCTAACCCACAGATCTGTAAAAGACACCTTTTCTCGGGTAGAACCCTTACAGATTCTAATTTCAGACAGTTCTTTGCAGGTTAAGAAGGAACGAACCACAACCCCTTTCCTCTCAACTGAGGAGTTTCTCATGTAGAGAAAGTGAGAAAGGCTTTTCTTCCTGGCCACCTATTGTCACAAAACTTGTGGGAAGTTTACCATCTATGGTTATCTGATGCAACTACACTGTATCTAATTCAAATTTGACCCAAATTGCTACTCACTCTTGTTTACCCAGTTTCAACTTTAGTGTCAAAATCAAACTTATTCAAACAAACTATAGAATATAACTATAGAATGAGAGTTCTTTGCAATAAGGTAGGTGGGAATAATATTATGACTTTATTATATCATATACAATGACTCAATAAATAGAAGCTAAAAACATTTTACATAAAAAGAGTATTACTGTTATTGCTAAAAATGCAGAAAACTCTCCAGATCAAGAGGGAGAGAGCAAGGTTAGACTTAATACCTACTATTTCTTATCCTTTTGCAAAAAACTTGAATAAGTTCTACACTGTATCAGAAGGTTTGTGGTTGTTTTTTTCAAGAAATCTCTTTTCAACAGCAAGTAAATACTTGGTGCAGACTTTGGAATGCAAAATTAAAGAGCTGTGTAAGAAATTAAACTAGGTTTATTGTGAACCACCTATATAAGTTGAAAAATCCCACAGAAGTGTTTTTTGGGGAGGTAGAGGAAGGGCATTGGTTGGTGGGATGTTGTTTTTTAAAGGAAGTTATTTTTTTAACTGTATTCATTTATTTATTGAATTTTAAAAAAAAATACATTTGAAAATATAGATTATTCTTTAGTTCTTGACAGTAACTACACTTTGACACATTACAGTCTGCTTAGCAGGAAAACTGAATTTTCCCTTGCAAAAAAATTTTAGTCCATTTTGTCAAAATTTCACTAACTTACAGTGGTGCTTTGTTTTTCCACTCAGTTTATTAAAAAACTGAAAAAAATCTTTTTTGCATTCCTGTTGTTGCCAGAAAAGATTTCATCATGCTTTATTTACATGTGAAATGTCTTCCAAGTAGTTCTTAAAACACTCTATTAATGACAAAAAAAAAATAAGTTTAGTTTGGGTTGCATTTTTGTTGAATATGTCTTGTATAAAAGAATGATAAATAGGAATGTAATTTTTTTTGTGCTCCTTTCATTTCCCTTTTATAACTGAACTATTCCTCACTTGTCTCTTTTATAAGTAAAATTTGGATTTCATGAACATATGCAAACAAGCTTACATGCTATTTGTTCAGCTGAGAACAAATGTATCTCTGAGAATAAACATGTCCGCGAAATGTGAATTTGAAGTGAAGTGCTATATTCCTACTATCAGAAAGAACAGCAGAATTGTAAGAAACAGTTAAAGGTAAATTATCCAAAGTGGAAATTTAAAACAGGAAGATTATTTTAAATGAAATTACTTTTTCATGGAACCAGAGTAACTTGGATTCAAAGAAACAGAATTTTTTGGCCAAGATAAATGAATTTATATTTTTTAAAAGTTATATAATATTCTTTAATTTAAGATTGTCTTGAGAAAATTGTAGGGCTCCTGGATTTTAAGTATCTTTCTTAGTCGTTTTCAGGTATGAAAATCTTTTAAAATTCAAATTAAGATTGTTTTTAAAGCAAAGTAATATAATCCTGTTAATAATTTTCTTTTAATGATAGAGTACATTTGCATGCACAAAGAAATGAATAACTGATAAAGCAAAGAAATTTGTAGTTCCATTGTGTCATTCACAGTGGTAATAAGAAGTAATACCGTACTTAATTTAATTAAACTAAATGTTGTTGTCTTAATTTATCTAGCTATTGCAATTTAATCACTGTTAAATGGGGATCATCATTTAATTAAAATTGAGACTAATTAAAGGTTTCAGTTGTTGTTTGTGTGGAAGATACTGGTTTTTATGGAAAAAGTACAAAACCTTTTATGAGGTAAAGAAACCACTTACAACATTGCCTTAGGAACATTTCCTTCTAATTAAAGCATTCACAATACTATGAAAACATATTATTATGTTAAACAGAGAGTAAAATTGTTCTCTGCACTCCAATCCCATCATGCACACAGAGAAAGAAAGAGAGAGAATGAGAATCAGCGATGTTTGGCTTGAATTTACTCTCAGGGAATCTTCCCGCTCTGGCACATTTCACCAAGTCACACTGTGCAGGTGCTGGGGAAAAGAATTAGACTTAGTGCACTGCAGGACAGTTCACCAAGACTGAGAGAGATGGGGGGGAGTGAGCTGACACAGAGTTTTACCATAGTTCAGGGCTTGAAATCTCCAGGTAAGTTCCTGGTTCCAAAAGAGGGCTATCTGGAATCCCAATATTTTTTTCTCAGCAAAAAAATTTGCTTCATTAGAGTTGGGGAAGGAGCTAGGTTATTACAGAGCTGACCCAGAACTTGATTTTATTAGAAATTTCTCAGGATAGATAATTGGAGGATGGGGAAAAAGGAGGAGAGGACTAAGACGAAAATTCAGTCTTTGTCAGCTTTTCTTCATAATTTTCAGATATGGAAAGTTTCAGACAATTTTGAAGGGATCTCACTAGGAAACAAAATAAGGAAAAAATTCTCTCTCTGAAGAGCACACTTAAAAAAGTTTATATTTTAAAAACCCAAACGCACTCTGTAGTCTCATGGTGATTCTTTTGTAAAGTGACATTAAAAGTGGATTTGCATAAAAAATGTAAAAATGAGTTCAAGGTAGAAAGCAGAGTACTGCTGGGGAAAAAAAAAGAAAAAGAAACAACTGAAGATAAGAGAACATTTAGAACTACTCAATATTTTTTAGATGGTCTTGAAGCGTACATCTGAAAATAGCTCAAGATTTTTGATATGTCTGAATAACCGTAAATCTTTTCCTTGATGAACAGCAGATGGAATAATAAAGATGTACAAGAAAATTAGTTTTGTATCATTCATTGATGAAATTGATGTTTACCTGTTGAAAATTCCAGTGTGTTGTTATGAAATCCACTTGAGCTTTTTCCTGACTAATTTTGTGTTTTGTGGTGTGGTTGTCTTTTTTTTTTTTTTTCCTTACTATTCAGTTACTTGGAAGTTTTTATTACAATGTTAAAAATTGGAAATTACATACATTCTGGAGATAAAAAAAAAAAGCACCTGTTTGCTGTTTTGCAGGTGAACTGCCAACTCTTCAAGAGCTGGATTTCCTCATCTTGTGTGATCAGCACCTATGACATGTCAACGAACCTAGAATGTTATGCAAAAAATTGTAATATGTTCTATTAATTGCTTGGCCACAATGAATACTAATATCAGAAAGATATGAGTGACTTCTCAAGATCCAGGTTCTTTTTGGATTTTGTGAACTCTCAGTATCTTCCCCATATAGTTATGGGTCATAAAGAGGATATTTTCCATCCTTTTCAATAGGATTGTATATCCTAACTGAAAACTTTTGGACTTTGATTTCTGTGGAAGATTTCAAGGTATAATGTCACTGTCTGAAGAAGTTACTCATAGCATCACAGACTCTTCTTACTTATCACAAGTGTTGACTTTTTTCTTTATTCTAGCTATTTGTTGTACTTAATAGGCATACATCATGAGCAGAGAGTATCAGAGGGTATAATGACAGACACCCCCATTTATTTATATTTTCAAAGCACAACTTTACATTTCTTGGTATATCAGGAAGATTTTCCTCTTCATTAAAACTGGTTGATAAAGAGGTTATGACTTTCTTGGCCAAGTTTTACCTTGAGCCAAAAAATAAATTATTAGAGGGTTTTCTTTTTACTTAAAAGCAGAAAAGAAGATAAAATTTTATATCAACATAAAGTATTTCAGTCATGTTAAAATAACTAAACCATGATTTCAAAACAAACTGATTCCTTTTCAGAAAGTGTCAAAACACTTCACTGACAAGTTTCAAAATTCAATTCTTTCTTCTACAGCAGCTATTTTGTTATTGAAACATAAATTGCAAGTAGTTGTGGATCTCCTACAGCTCTTCTTTTGCAAGTTTACTATTTATCTGCTTAAAATACCACATCAAAGTATAGTCCTCATGTATCTGGGAGAGGTCTTTATTTATCCAAATGAGATTTTAACTACTTTCACTCAAGCCAAATTTCATTATTCCATGGGTTGTCCCCCCCTTCCCCACCCAAAAAAATCCACCCAAACCCTAAACATATGACTTCTTTTTTATATCCATTCCCCTGTTATGTAGAAGCACACAGAATCTTCTGAAATACGAATAGGATGTGATAAAATATGTTACTAAGGATAGTGTACTTTGATGGACTAATATTCCTTTAAATCAAGTATTTTGCCAGAGGCTTTTATGGCAAAGGAACATTGAACTTTGACTATATAAATATTTGTATATATTGATACATAGATACATATATAATCTGTAACCCATGCGAAGCCAACATCTTAGTATATTAAGGAAACCCTAACTGAACACCCTAAGCACATCATACATGCCATCATATAAAGTTATGTAAGGATTCTTCTACAGTAGCACTTTAGTAGTCCAACACTAGAGGATCTTTTATTGCAGTGATAAAATTACAATGAATTAAGAGCTTTCAATGTTCACATGGACTAATAGAATTCATTATATGTATAATAGCTGAGTATGAAACCCTTTTATCTGTTAAGTTTAACCTGTAAAATCTCATCTTTCTTAAATAAAGAAACCAGAGAACATTGGAGGTTAAAAGGAAAATAAAATGAAAAAGAGAATACAACCAGTGGGAGACAAAAAATAGCAAGGGCAAGGAATATAGTAAAATAGATTGACAAGTACCCATAAAACTGCTGCCTACACAGTACAGTGCAAATTACAAGTCATGGTCTATAGACGAAGCATTTGCAACAGCTGAATTATTGAAAGGACTTAGTCCAAGGCTTTAAAAAGCCATCTTGTCATTTTATGGAAAAAAAATTAAAAAAAAGAAAGAAAAATAAATTGTTTCCAAGGAATCACAAGTCAAAGTCATCTAAAAATCTAAAAACAAGAAAGTCAAATCTGCCATGGGGTAGAAGCTACTCAGGACATATTGGGATGAACACTGAAGAAAGAATTGTTAGCATTTAAAGTGAAAAATTAGGGACAAAATGATGCAAACAAGTTATCTCTATACACATCATGCATGAGATCATATTATGTATGCAAATCTAACAATACATAGCAATTCTGTGATAATGCACTAGTACTTCCAGAGAGACTATCAAAAGGTGAACATCCCAGTGTTCCTTAAGACTTCAACCCTAACTTTTTAAATATAGATTTATGATTAAGAAGACATTATTTTGAGTATTAAGAAGGTGTGGGTACAGAACCGAACCAGTAAATTGAATATGCCTGGAATGAATCTCAGTGTCTGAGGCCAGCTGACACAGAATTGCCTATGTCCATAGTATTAAACCCTTTTATTTCCTGGAGGACAGTAATTGGATGCAAATGCTTATTGAACATTATTCCTGAGTTGTGCTCAGGAATTGTTTGGAAGATATTTGTTGGGCTGGGCCAAAACTATTTCATAGGCTGCTTTTACATTTCAAGAATATGGGAGAATGGATCACAGGGCAACGTGATCCTGCCTGGCTTAATCTTATTAGTTTAAACACATTCATAAATTTTCAGAAACTGAAAATGCATTATAAAGATAAATCACTAACACATACTGTATCAACAGACTCTGTCCCCTACACAGGGACGGTTAAGCTTCATGCACATTCAGAGAGAGCACAATACTCCCTTTAAAATTAGTTTTGCATTTGCTTTCAACATCATATGCTTTCCATATTTGACAGAAAGTGACTTCTCTTCAATGCAGTAGGAAAAAGAAAATTATTTTACCAGACAAGGCCTTTCCAGAGCCTCATGACTTTTCTCAGAGTGACTTTACTGAACCACCACTAATGAGCTTTCCACAGTCGATCTCAAGCTCTTCAGCAGTCACCTGCTTCAACTTCAGCTTCTTCAACTATTGCCAGACAAACAGTCAGGCTTAGCTGATTTGGTTTTGGCCCCTCAGTAGCTGGATGGATGATGGTGGTATTTTAAATTATACAGCTACTCTTTCAAAATATTTCAGATGGCTGCAAGCATACACCAAAAGAGAATCAAGACAAAAGCCCTTTTTTTTTTTTCTTTTAGTGTTTGGAAAACAGAGGTGCAAATTCCTCTCATTTAGCTCTTGTATGGCTGAAGAATTCAGCTGTTACAATAACAGTTGCAAATAAACCTTATCTGTTCTATTGCTGTCTGTAACCTCTCAGCCCGTCTCACTACTCCCACTGCATGATGTACCAAAATTCTTATTACAGCTTCTAGGCTCCGTCATCTGTTTCCTTTTTCTCTATCCTTGTCAGGTCAGTGTTCTGTAGATTGAATTTCCTTTAGATTGAATTTCCAAACCTCTGCAGAGTCATCAGTTCTTGATTACCCTGCCTTGCAGTACTATTGAACATAAGCCTTGAATCCATGTCTTATTAGGAACTATAAAGATTCAAGAAATCACCCAACAGTGTAGCTATGCTGTTATGCCAGAGGTTGTATAGCTCACTGAAAGCTTGTCTTTGATCACTGAGCAATCATAAACCTTATTTATGTTGTCTTTCACCTCAGGCTCAATAAGGGTGGAGTTAAATGCTAATGATGACTGAGACAACAGTAACCATGACCAGAGGCTGTGCTTAGTGCAAATGCAGAGGGATGAGAATTGATTTAGTGGTATCTATTTATCAGCATTTGTGCATGGGAAAAAAAGGGACTGAGATGGGAAATTGTAAAATCAACTGAAATCAAGAGACGCTAAACATTGACAATGGGGTTGTGAGGTAAGTCAAGAGAATTAAAACTTTCTGTGCAGGATGCTGGCAGTCTTAGATTGCCAGAGTATCTGCCTCTTGAAATTTGATGGTACTGCTCTGAGAAACAGAAACTTTAGAGGTAGACTGAGTTGTATTAGGACAGTATCTCAGTCTGTTCAATATTTCCATCATAAAAAACCAAACTTGCAAGGCCCTGAACATCACCTGAATGTTTAGTCAAAAGGGACAGCAATGCCACAGAAAAGAAACTCACTCAGCACATTGAAATACTACCTTATTCAGGTAATGTAAGTATCTACTCTACCTTAAAATATTATCTCATATTTTAGTTAAGCCATTATCATTGATAAGCAGATTTTTAATCAAGGAAATAAGGTATAGTTAATTATGTGCATGGG